>VONZ01000310.1:360000-791987 GCA_012976165.1 Labeo catla
ACCTGCAAAACATTGATTTTTCTATCAAGCATTTCCCCATGTACATTTGTTCAGCATGTGGATGTCTGTTTAAAAATACTGGAAATACTGTACATTGCTTTTGTAAGACAAAAAACACATAGAACATTTTTGCTTCCTCCCAAAACGTTCATCGCAAGCATGTGTGCTTTACATTCAGTGTGGTGAAATTATTACAAACTCACTCAAAGACAGACCAACAAAGACGACATCTCACCTTTCCAGTCCAGCTAACACCTTTCCAGATACAGAAGTACACGAGGACCCAGGCAATGGCCAGTGTTATTGCAAGTGGCACACGAATTTCACCAGGTTTTTCTAAGCCATCAGTCATTTGATGCACATTGCGTCTGTATAAGCACATCATGCAAGACAGTTACACTTCACAACAAGACACTTACTGGACACATGTATTATGTTTTTTCATGTACAAAGGTCAAAGAAAGTCATGCATCAATTTTCTAAAAATCTTACTCCCAAAACTCCATGACAGCGCTGGTGAGATTGGTGGTGTCTACTATGCTGTAGTTTGTATAGCATCGTTCTGTGTTCCATGGATTGTTACAAGTTTTCCATGGAAGCTCCTGCAAAGAGCAGAAGAATGCTTTACTTTTTTTTATTATTATTTAATAAATACCCAGAATAATTACCTAATCATTCCAAGTCTCCAAATTACTTTTTGTGGCATGCAAGCGCATGTGACAAGGTATGCTTACAGTGGTAAAGGAGTTGTATAAGTAGTATATGGCCCAGGCAATGATGACAATGTAGTAAATGTTCAGCCAGAATGAGAGAACAGCAGCCGCAAGACCAACACCTGTAGTTATGACAGTGTGTTATAATTTACATTCATTCCTTCAAAGCAGCATGTGAACCGCCTGACTACTTTATTACATAATTGGTCTTTAACTTGGAAGATCAGAGCATCTTCAGAACAACATATATCAGTCATAACAAACTTACAGGACATATCCCATTTACTGAAGCATACTTCTAGAAACCAACTGGCATATTCGGCATTAAAGATTGGGGCAGAGAAGAAAGAAAGGTGCTGAACAGAAATCATATACCTTTGAACATCGGAGCTAGTTTCCAAACCCCAAGGCCGCCAATGGATGTGTACTGTCCAAGAGCGCATTCAAGAAAAAATAGAGGAACTCCCGCAAAAATTAGCGTCAAAAAATAAGGAATCAAGAAAGCCCCTGGAAGCACAGAAATACATGAAAGCACCCAGTGGAGCTGTGCATAGCAACACAAAGCACACATACATCCTGACACAACATCTCAGACTCTTGGAGAAGCTGAAGCTGCTCTTACCTCCACCGTTTTTCCCGCACAGATAAGGAAATCTCCACACGTTGCCCAGTCCGATGGCGTAGCCCACACAAGACAGGAGAAAATCAAATTTCCCACCCCAAGTTTCTCTGTCTGGAATGTCTTTTTTCTTTTTCTCTGGTTTGGCGTCCTCTGCTTTGGGTTTGTCGTTAGTTGTGATCTCGTTGAGTTCCGTCACAACTTGTCCATCGGTGCTTTTGGTGTTGTTTGTCGCCATGTCTCTGATTTCAGACAGCAGCAGAGATCCACACAAACACCCGATGATCGAACCCGACACAGTTTCAGTTAACCTGAAGACACCGAATCACACGAAATCATTGTTTTCCCCCCGTAAAGGCAGTCCGCTGTTTGAAATCGAAGGCGACACACATAAAAACACTAAGATATCTGCCGTCTCTAATTGAGACAGAATTCTCTGTCATGGCAGTCAATTTAAAAATATAAATATTTTTTATTTATTTATTTATTTCGATCGAACGATAAGCCAGCTTCTCAATTATGTTTCTACAGTGTTTAGATGCATTTTCTATTCTTATACCAATTTAACTGAATGCATTTAAACACACACAAACATACTGAAGACATTTCTATGAAATGAAATTCCTTTCCAACATTCTCGCATCTACTTACAGTGATTTTGGATTCTTTCCCAAAAGCAATATGCCCGTGTGTCATGCAGTGAGGTATCCGTAGATTCCTCTCCAAGTTGTAAACTTCCAGTATGACTTGGCACATAAATGAGTGTTCTGTCCATGTAAAGCGGTCCTGCGGGAGCTGTCCACGGGCGAGTGGTGCTGAATCCACCGAGCAACGACTGTCTGAGATCAGCAGCTACTCAACATTTCCAGAGCGTCAATGTCATGTGAAAGTCAACACCCCCCAACGGACACACACACACACGCACACACACACACACTTTCAGGTCAGGCACGCAAGTCTTTACCTTGCATGCGCATGTGTTAACATACACATGTAAAATTGGTCCGAAATCGGAGGATTCATGTTTCTTTTTTAAAGAAAAAAACTAAAACTGAGCACAATTCTTGGGATGCAACAACATGTTAAGAACATTTCCAGAACATTTCTAAGGCTTTTTCTTAGTTTTCTTTTTTTCTCGCTATCACTCGCTCTATAAAACCTTGAAATCTTGACTTAAAATTCATGTTTCATTGATTTACTCACACACGCACACACATCTGTGGCTACCATGAGGTTAAAATGAACTCATGCATTCACTGCCCATTCTAAAACCCTCTTCAAACCCAGCCCACTTCAAACCATAATATATTAAAAATATGGCAGATGAGGAGCAGAACAGGTGAAGACACTGACACAGCATCAGGTGTGAGCAGGAAATATCATCCCTCGTCTGAAACTGATGACACTTAAAGAAAGAATGCCTCAAGAAAAAAAATAAATGACCTTGGACACTCTATTTTATGGGATGCACAACTGGATTGCATAAATGTCCCGGTATACAGCGCAATCTTGACCTTCTGTTGGACGTCCAAAAATATTGTGGTAAGTAAAGCATTTTTAATATTTTCACTCCATAAAGAATATGTATCATGCACTTACTTTTTAGCTAGCTGTTTTATTTATTCTAAGTGACAGAACTGTGAATGTCCTAAAGACTTGTTAATGAAAAGTTAATGAACCCAAAGTGGGATTTGGGTCAGAGTGGTATAGATTTCACCTCCTCTCTCAAAGCTTGGCTCAGAGTGGAGAACTCAATTGGAAGCAGATGGTGAACCAATGAGGGGTGAACTAACCTACTAATGATACTACATGAAATTTAACATTTGCACTCCATCTGGCTGCATCTCCCTTTGGTTATGGGCTGTGAAAACATGACATATTTATGCACCTGCTGTGGACACTTCAGTACTTTTGGCTTGCTGGTGACACCCATGTTATGCCCGGATAGGCTCATTTAGAGAGATGCTGTATATGTGATAATCAACAGGCTCAAAGACATTCAGAGTAATTATTTAAAATGAACACTAACTGGTCAAAAACTGGTAGCTTGGAAACTGTTGTTTTGTATTTAATTTAATGCAGTCAGGTTTATTTGTTAATATATGTTGTTATATTAGTGTCTTTAAAAAGAAGAGGAAGAAAAAAACTATTAATTTCGAACAATGTCTTAATATGAAAATTGTAAACCAAACTATGCATTTGAATTATATGATCTTGTGTGTGTGTGTGTGTGTGTGTAGTTTAAATATTTGTTTTAAATATAACACAATTTAATGCTACCAAAAAGCCTGGAAAGGAATTCGACTGTGATTTGTGTATTTTTATAAAGCCTGTGTATAGATCAGATTTGAAATATTTTACAAAAATGTTCGGTTATTATTTTCATTTAACAGTCTGCACAGTATGACAACAACTGTTCTTAATGAACTGAGAAAGAAACCACTATACCATTTTTCATCAAACTGTGAATCAAATTCTGCATATATTTTTACACGATTTGTCTCATCTACCCCATAACGACTTGGGCTTGATTTTGTTTTAATGAAATATGCAGATCCTGTGAGCTATAAGAGAAGAATCAATCCTTCCTGTGTCATTACTGTTTGAGAACGCTTGTGTTCAGTGTCTCTGACTTGCCTTAGCAAATCTCGAAAAACTGACACATTAATTGTTGGTTACAAGTACAGAGGAACCAGGTTGTGTGTGAGCACTGCAGACCATTTAGGTGGGCTGTATAAAAATATACATCCCTCAAAGCAGTATGGGGCATCTAAATCGTTTTAAAATTTTGTTCAAGTGTTGCTAGGCAACAGCAAAATGGTCTCAGCCTCCTTGTTATATTAGTGTTTCTGCTGGGGTTTGCTCCCATTGATATCTTCCCCTTTTTTTGTCTCCTTTCATTAGCAAATATTAAATTTTCATTTTTCAATTTTTCATTTTTTTTCCTGCCTCAAAATTGCACTGGAGTTGCAGAAAGGCCTAAATGTTCCAGCCAGCATTTAACTGGCTTTATAGTTTATTCTTTAAAAAAGGAGATACTTTCCCCTTCCTTATAATAGATATTTATGCGCACAAATCATTATATAACACATAGTGTGTTTAATTAGATTTAGATTTATATTTAACCACTGAAATGTAGACCTCTGTTTTGAAGATGCAAAACAGTCGAAAATATCATGCACAGAACACTATGAGCACAGTGTAACACAGAGCACGTCACATTGTCTGCGATCTCTTCTCACTACGCTGTGCTGCTAATCTACTGCATTCGCCGCAATCACTATGGAAACTGACTTTTGCCACACAGCCGCTACTGAAACAGACATGCAGCAAATGCTGTCAGCGATTGTCCATTGACGTATGTTTACCTGGTGGACTGAATCAGTGTTTCTTGTAGACCACAGCAAAACTATCATTTCTCTTCTCTAATTCTAACTGCTTAGGGATAGTAATTGTATGATAAATCCTTCAGTATAGCAGTGTAGCATATTTTAAGGCTGAAATAATTTCTGTGCAAATTCTTAACAAGACACATAAAGCAAATTTGACACTGTAGTCCACAGATGAAACAGCAAGACCTTTGTCATAGAGGTTTGGACAAAAAGAGTACTTAGCGAACACATCAAAACCCTTTTAATCTAACCACCTGCCTCTAGCTAAAATGTATGAAAATGCTCTTCATGGTTTTAAAGGGTTTATCTGCTTCAAAGGCGGCTGGCTGATGCATCACTCCGACCGTGCAGTCCTCCAGCCCCGGAAAGAATGCGCTCAAGCCTTTGGACAAGTTTTTGAGCTCAGCCCTGATTCAGGGACAGTCTTCCCTTTTTTTTAGTTTTTACATAAGGCAAATTTACATGTGCTGATGATGTCAGCTCAAATTCGGCACACCACCACCCCCGCCCCCACCAAAAAAACATTCACAAAAATAAAGCATTTTCCTCTTGAGTGCAAAGGACATCTGTGAGAGATGCAGTATGCATTTTATCATGTAGCGTCATTGCCGTGCATTGTTGTATTTGTGTTTTATGTGTTATTGGTTCATGATTGCATTGTAATGCAACAAAATGCTGAATGCAAATGGAAGTGGGGAGAGGGGGTGTCTGCTGATAGATCATTCTGATTGGTTCTAAAATGGCTTGCGTATATAATGACAGCATTCCGATTTGTGGAGTAAAAACACAAGGGAAGCATCCTAAATCTGAAGAGAAAATGATCCTTCCCTCTTTGTGCATGTTGCTGTCACCCCAGATCTTTTCATAAAACCACCACGAGCGTGCCTCGCATTTGAATTAGGCTGATGAGTGGAATCTGTGCCCACAGAGAGGCCAGCGGCACTTTCCAACGTCACATGACGCTTAATTAGGGATTCTTCTATATTATAGGGCTGGAATTCTGCCAAATGTCTATCAGTTGTTTCAGTCAATGCGCTAATCATTGCGCTCGTTGCCTCCTGAGGTGTATCAGAGCTGTGTTCTCTTCTCTGGCATCTTAAAAAAACATTAGTCAAGGTTGTGCCGAAGCAGCTTGTGAAGGTGAATCCAATTTTAGATCTGAAGCTTCTCTTCTGATGATTATTTGAATATTTGGATATGAATCTCTCGTTCTTCTGTAAACATATGGCTATAGTAGGCAGCAACATCTTGCTGTTTAAAATATAGTGTAAACAAACAACACTTTAGAGAGCATGGTTTCTCACATGGCAGACAAGAAGATGGTAATTACCCTAAACATATATGGGCTTAATGGGATGAATCGGGAAGAATATTCGGTTGCATGTTATTTTAAGGTGTCGTTGTAACAGTGTAACTATACGTTTAAGTACCCATTAGTAATAGTTAACTACATGGACTTACTATATGGTTAGGGTTAGGATTAGGGTTTGGCTTAGGGTTACTTGCATGTAATTATGCATAATTAAGTGTTATTATAATAGTAAGTACATGTAGCGTGTAACAATGACACCTTAAAATAAAGTGTTACCGAATATTCTTTTCATGAGAAAACAATTAATTGTAATAGATTCTACAGTCATTATTAACTGAACAACTCCCCCTCCACTACAGCTGTAATCTGATCTGTGTTTCAAAATATTTAGAAGTAATGTACAAAGACTGAGAACCAATGGCAATTGGAGCCAATAGTGTGACGTGACATGGCATGATAAGATGTCTACAAGCGTAAAGCAAAAAGTCATCATGTTACTGCTTCTGCCATTATGTGCTCCCATTCCTATACACTTTTTTCCTACATCTCATGACCTTTGCATGAATTATGGGAATAACTTCAGTTACACTGTTAGCAATGAAAGATTTGCTCTATGAACTCGCGTTCAATGTGATATTATTCTACACTCCCTTCAACCTTCGAACATTAAAGGGGTCATCGGATGCTAAGTTCACTTTTTCATGTTGTTTGAACATTAATGTGTGTTGGCAGCGTATGTACAAATCTACCCTATAATGTTAAGGATCGATTGAGGTGTTGTGTTGCTGGATGTAATAATGAACATAGTGGTCGTCATTTATTCCCGACATTTGAGCCGCTGAAGATGCAGTGTATTACATTTGTTTGTGAAGGGAATACGCCTCCCGATCTACATATATCGGTCTATGTTCACGCGAATCATTCATGATCCAGCTTCACTTACAGCAGTAGTGAGTATAAGGGTTTTTTTATGAATCTTTGCGATCACAAACGTGGTAGTTAGGAAGTTTAGCGGCTAAATGCAGCTAAATGCTGCTAAAGTAAACAGGCTTGTCACTCCACAGAGAGAAGAGAGGGGCGGGGCGATCAGAGCTCATTTGCATTTAAAGGAACAACCCCTCAGAAGGGGATGACTTTTGCAGAGCTCATTTTGGTAAAAAGGTTTTACACTACCACTGAGAATTTTTAACCAAAGTATATTATAGACCCTAAAGAATCATATAAACTTGTGGAAAATGGGCATCCGATGACCCCTTTAAAAGGAAATTTAAGTGTAAAAGCACTAGCAAATTACTTTCATTGTGATAAATATCACTATAGTAAAATATGTCTATGTCGTTATATTATGTAACGTGTTGCTTTAAACAAAAAGCTTTTTCACAAAATATTTCAAAGTGATTTCCGTCAAGTGATTTCCAGGAGAAAATTACATTTTAAAACATTTGTGTGAAAACAACTCTACAAAGAGACAGTTTGGGGATATTGTAAATAAAAATCAAGAGAGCAAACCACAAATGCCCAGTATATGTTGTCTTTTTCACATTGTTACAGCAATATACAAGGGAAAAAATGAAATAATTAAAAGAAAAGAATTCAGTGGACAAAATGGGCTCTTCCACTGATATTCTTATACCATCGTCGCCTTAGAATTATAAGGTTTTTATAATTTTTGTCAAAATTGAATTATTCACATGTTGTTATTCGGTGACAACTTATTTACATGATGTGATGTTTCTTTTGTAAGCTGTGTACATTTTGGGCCTTTTTTTAGAAAACAAAAATGGTTCTATCTACAGAAATCTATGGCGACGCCATGTCACATTAAATTACCACGAGTTATGTTTTTCTCCTGACGTCTGAAAATAGAACATGAAAACATTTTTACAGTTGATTTAGTCAAACTGATGGATAGGGATTATTTGTAACACAAGCTTATAATTTGAAATGGTTTGTTTCTGTTTTTTTGCATAGAATTTACCCAAACAAGAAGTGCCTTCTATAAATTAAAATGCAGTAGGCTCACTAGGAGGAAGTGGTTAGAAACAACAGCTGATGCCAAGAGACTCATGCTTGGACACTAGGCACTTTCTCCCATTCATAGTAACACAAGCGAACTGTGTTGGTATATATAATACAATTTTTGTGGTGACTTCATTCGTATAGTAGCCACGTGACCAAATACTGTGGGAGTTATATGCACGAGAGGCTAATATTCTTATGAGCTGAAAATCTGTTATATGATAAAACCTAAAATTATTATAAATCCATATATGATGTTCAAGCACTTCTGTGAGTAGCAGTGTGAAGTTGTCATGACATGATGGCAGCCAAAAACATTGCTCACTGATTTCCTAGAAATATATATTTACCATAAATACATAAGCTTAACTTGTACTAAGATTAGGACATAATCAGTGTCAGTTTGTGTAGGCAGAGACAGAGCTCTTCGAATACTAGCTCTACCTGCTACCTACCTATTACCTGAAATGAAAATATGGTAACAAACTACAACCTGTACAATAACTGTTGGTAAGTACAAGAAATGGTAAGTACAATAACTGTTGACTGTTATTGAAATTAATACTGTGAAAATTCAGAATCAAACTCGACTATGCAGGCTGTTCAGATTCTGCTGGGAAACAGCTCTAAAAGACTATACAAAACTGCTTCTTGGTCTGGCAGATCTTGGTCTGGATCTTAGCGATAGGTCTTGGTCTGGGTCTTGTCAAGTCTAGTCTTGACTACACCTCTGGTCCATAGTGGCTTTTTTTGGTGGTTTTATGGTGCTTTTTTTCAATTTTGGTGCTGCATTCAATCATTACATTGGAATCATCCAGAAACAGAAAAAAAGATATAATTGAGCAAACACATCATATTATATAAATAATCATATAATATGATATTTAACTATATTTCTTCCAGTTTCTGCAAAGTGGCCTTTAATAGATGTTTTGCAGATGTCTAAACTAAAGTAGAAACAAAAGATACAAGAAAATAAATAAATAAATAAATAAATGGATTAATGAATGTGATCTCCAGTGCCTAAATTTGATCATACTGTATGTGTCTAAACTTGGCTGTAGTGTCATCGGAAAACAGAAAGATGGAAAACGTGCTCTTTTTCATGAAATTGTTCCTCTTGTTATTATATTATTTTGTTTTATTGCTGAATTTTCAGCAGTCATATTTTACCACATTTTGGTCTAAAGTACAAAGTTTATCTCTGCCCTAGATATTGAGAGACATGCTGCTCAACATTCAAACAGCCACTTGAACACTTGAGCAAGTGTTTGCTGTAGGAGTTTGCAGCATGCTTTCAAAAACCCTCCACCTTCCCCAGCTCCACCTGTATAGATCTGTTACTGTTACTTTCATGTATGTTATATGTGCAGCAGCAACATGTCTTACATGCTCACAGCAGCATGTCTGTGGATGTAGTGGCAGTAGCAAGCCTCATTACATGCTCTGCCGCAGCAGCAGCTTAGGAATTCTGTTCCACCAAGACCAAATACATGAACATTGCCAAACCGATTATCATACAATTGTCATGACAGAAATTATTTCAGCCTTGTTGCAGTACATTTGGAATTCATATACTTGTGGAATTCATATGTTGTGTAAATCGTAAATTCTGTCACCCCGTTTTATGAACCTTTAAATCACAGATTACAATTAAAGCATAAATACCCATACCACAGTATTCAATATTTTAGTACTACAGTGTGTGCAATAAAACAAAAAGAATAATTGTAAAATAAAAAAAAAATCTGCAATTAACATAAATAAGTAAATCAATCAATCAACTCTCAAATGTGATCTCAGAATGATCAAACCAGTTTTAAGTGGGAGAAATTTCACAGTATACAAACAGACAAAGGCAGACTGTTTTCTTAAAGCATTCTTAAAATGAAACTACATAGATGTTTAAATTGTGTTTAATTGGAATGCAAGGAGTTCAAATACAACACATTATGAAGTTAATAAAGCTTCTGTTAAAATTCCAGGAGGTTTACATGAACACACACACACACACAGTTCTGTTATAGTTCTGTTGCCAGGAGAGGGTCTATTTTCTGGCGATCTTAGAGTCACACAAAAGGAGGGCATGGGGGTGGGTGGCTGTAGACTGTGATGCACTGGACTGGAAGAGTCAAGCCCCTGGGTGGAGGTGCTCAGGCTGGAGGTAATAATGTGGCTGCAGTCTCATTATAGGTCCAGTGCAGCATTATAAATGTGAGCCAGGGCTGCGGCTAGAGCGCATGCTCTGTGAGTGATAATTGTGGAGCGCAGCGGCTGTGTGGAGAGATAAAAGTGCCTTGAGCTACTCTTCCTGTAATCCTTCATTCAAACAGGCTGATGGAGCTGTAGCATGAGACCACACACATACTGACACTCAGACTATATGACCTGTTCATGGCACTGGACTCTATAAAAGCATTACATTGCTATGTAGAAGTGTGTACCCCAGGAAGGAAAAATCTAAATGTCATCAGAGTAAAATTCCTTTTCACTGAAAACAATAACTCCTTTGCTAAACTGAATTCAGCTTTGAACACTAGTTTCACACATTACAATTTTCCTCTAACCCTAGAAACAAACCTATAGAAGCTACCTACAAAACCTATAAAAGACTACCTACTGTATATTTTACAGCTATGGCGTACTTAAAGGAATTATATAAAATTGACCCAATTTTGCCAATACAGTATAAAACTAGGTATGCACTGAAATTAGCTCTTGATGGTTATACATTTAGAAGACTTTTTATAGTTAGAATAACACGTTTGCAAGAAAATAATACATTTCTTACAACTGTACTAACTCCGTTCGTTGAGTGACACAACATACACTAACAGCGTTGTCAGGTTTGCTAGAGAAATAAGTGACATATTAAAAAAAAAAAACACACACACACACAAAATAAGCAACCCAGTAGAGAAACAAAAAAAGACCAAAAAAATAGGAATTAAAATGGTGATTTTATTGTCCTCAAAAGCTGATGAAACATGTAGACTCCAGACACTTTATTTTCCAGGACCATCAATGTTATTTATTCACATGTATGGGTGCATTGAATAATGTTCTTACTGCTGCATTACAAGCAGCAATGTAAATGCCATAAATATGTAAGATCAAATGATTCTGAATGGTAAAAAAATACACAGTAGAGGAGTCTTCAAGAGCATGATGTTCTAGCTCAAATAACATGCTTATTTGCCTCTGACACCACAGCTCTTATTCAAACAGACAGTGATTGCCATATCATTGACAGACAGAGAAGCATGATCACACACTAAATAATAATAAAGCAGTCATACGTTTAGTCCCATGGGTGAACTCTTTTCTAGAAATAAGTATAACTCACACTACAGAAATCTACAGAAATCTATAAGCCACATCTTGAAAAAACAAGCTGTCACTTATTATAAGCAGTCTTGCTTATTGGCAGTCTTGCTTATATAGGCAGTCTGAAACTCATGAGTCTAGCAATCAAAATGAACGTACGAGATCGAATGTGTGCGCTGGGTTTAAGTGCCGTCATTGATTGGCTGGTGATTGATGACAGGTGCGGGTGATTAGTAGAGTGAGCAGTGTGATGGATAACAGAGTTTAACCGTGACAGCACTCCCCATCCTGTTGGCCCTCAAAAAAGGCCTCAGCCAGAGGCCTGGAAGCTCACGGTGGAAACAGGGTGATTTCTGACCAAGGCAGAGCCGGAGGGTTGAGAGAGTGTCCCACTGGGATCAAGCTAGAGAGGTGGAGTACTGGGCTCGGAGATGGAGCTGGTGGATCTGAGCGCCTAGGCCTAGCTGCAGGAGGGCAGCATGAGATGGAGCTGGGGAGCTTGATAGAGCCAGCAGAAGGGAAGGAGCTAAGGTGCTGTATGGCTCCAGTGAGGCCAACTGTGGACTGGATGAGTTCCATGGTCAGAATGAGGAAATGGACATCAAAAAAGCCAGGTGTGACCAGTGGAGGAGGGAGAGGCTTGAGGGTGGGCTTCAGGGTGAATAATCAATTCGTATCAGTGAATAATGAGGTGTCAAGTCACTGTTATTTCAAGTCATCTTTATTTATTTTATCGCCTTTAACAATACAGAATTGTGACAAAGCGGCTGTTCAGTGTTAAATAGGAAATAGTGCATCAATAATGCAAAAGGGCAACAATAAACACTCAATTTTCAGTTAAAGGCAGTTCATCATTGGATTCAATGATGTCATCATCCAGCACAGTTCAGTTCAAATAAAATACAATATTGTGTGAAGAAAAAGTGTCCCCAACTAAGCAAGCCAGAGGCAACAAGGAACCAAAACTCCATCGGTGACAAATGGAGAAAAAAAACCTTTGGAGAAACCAGGCTCAGTCAGGGGGCCAGTTCTCCTCCGGCCAGACGCAGAGGACTCATCTGGTTCTCGTGGTCTTGTGCTGACGGCCGTCTAGGTGACGAGGTCTTCACTGGGGATCCATCTCTGGGGCTCATCTAGTCGATGTGGTCTCCGCTGACATTCAGGGCTATAGAGGTCATCTCTAGGTGCTGATCCACCGTCTGGATTTAAACTGACAGAGTGTGTCTGTGTCCCGAACAGTGTTAGGTAGATTGTTCCAGAGTTTGAGCGGTAGATGAGAAAATGATTCGCCGTCCGCGGTTGATTTTGATATTCTAGGTATTATCAAATTGCCAGAGTTTTGAGAACGTGCAGAACGTGAGGGACTATAATGTGATAAGAGCTCGCTCAGGTACTGGGGAGCTAAACCATTTAGGGCTTTATAAGTAATTAGCAAGATTTTAAAATCTATACGATGTTTAATAGGGAGCCAGTGCAGTGTTGACAGAACCGGGCTAATATGATCATACTTTTTGGTTCTAGGAAGAACTCTAGCTGCTGCATTTTGGACCAGCTGGAGTTTGTTTATTAAGCGTGCAGAACCTTGGGAGAAACCAGGCTCAGTCGGGGGGGCCAGTTCTCCTCCGGCCAGACGCAGAGGACTCATCTGGTTCCCGTGGTCTTGTGCCGACGGCCGTCTAGGTGACGAGGTCTTCACTGGGGATCTGTCTCTGGGGCTCATCTAGTCGATGTGGTCTCCGCTGACATTCAGGGCTGTAGAAGTCGTCTCTAGGTGCTGATCCACCGTCTGGGCTGGGTACGGACTGGATCCGGGGGACTGCAGTGACCATCTGATCTGGATACACACTGGATCTGGTGGTTAAGGTGACCTCGGAATAAGAAAGAAACAGACTAATATTAGCATAGATGCCATTCTTCTTACGATGCACTGAGCACAGCAGGTGTCATGGGAAGTGTTCCCGGTTCCGTTTGATCTAATTAATGCAGCCTAACAATCCTTTTTATAGGAATTATAGGAATATGTTGATGTGTTATGTGTAAACTAGGTTAAAGAGATGGGTCTTTAATCTAGATTTAAACTGACAGAGCGTGTCTGTGTCCCAAACAGTGTTGGGTAGATTGTTCCAGATTTTGGGCGCTAGATAAGAAAATGATCTGCCACCCGCAGTTTATTTTGATATTCTAGGTGTTATCAAATTGCCAGAGTTTTGAGAACGCAGCGGACGTGAGGGACTATAATGTGATAACCTATAATGTGATAACCTAGAGACGATCTCTACAACCCTGAATGTCAGTGGAGACTACGTCAACTAGATGAGCCCCAGAAACGGATCCCCAGTGTAGACCTCGTCACCTAGACGGTCATAGGCACAAGACCACAGGAACCTGAAGAGTCCTCTGCACAATCTGACTTTGTTGCAGCCTGGGATAAACTGCTGGTTCGTCTACCCATAGGGGAACTGGCCCCTCTGACTGAGCCTGGTTTGTCCATTTTTTTCTCCATTTCTGTCACCGATGGAATTTTGGACCGTTGCCACTGTTGCCTTTGGCTTACTTAGTAGGTGACTCTTTGTTGACTTGATTGCAGAGATACTATTTGAGTAAACCTGAGCTGGATACTGACATCGCTTAATCAGTGATGAAATGACTTTAACTGAAAAATTGTTATCTGTACTGTATAAAGCACTATATAAATAAAGCTGACTTGACTTGACTCCTCACTCAACCATTCCAAGATGAACATGATGATGGGCTCAAACTCCAGAGATGCATCAGGCTCTAGCTCCGGGACAGACAGTGTCTGTGGTGAGAAGTGTGGACAGACTTCGGCGATAGGGGTGGGGAGGCAGAGCAACATGGCAATGTATCTTTTCTACATATTTTTTTTTTTTTTAATTCTACATCTACAAAATGATAAATAAAGAACACACTGTAAGTGCAATCATTGGTTGGCTGGTGACTGATGACAGGTGCAGGTGATCAGATGCAGAGTGAGTATGGTGAAGGAGAGCAGAGTGCAACTGTGACCGTTTTATAATTTCAGTTTTTTTGCAACATTGAACTGAACTGAATCAACTCTGAAGCTGAGTAATGACACAATTGTCTTCTGTAAAGGGGACATTCCTGGTATTTGGTAATATTTCAGTCCCCCAGAGTTTTTAAAGTGGTGGTTCACAAAAATTAATTGTTAGAAACTTTTCACAATACTTTAATATGCCCATTTTAATGAATACATTTAATTATTGCATTTTAGAATTTTTAGCATGAAATAATGTCTTATATTTATCTTAAACCAAGACTTCACTGAGTTTGTACTTAAATTATTAACAAAATGTGCAAGTGTCTATGATTTTTGGCAATAATGTAAATGCAAGAAATTCTATGAAAGATTTTTGCAGATTTTAAAGTTATGTCCCTCAAACCCATCACACTAATTATTCTACACCCATAATAATTTAGACTCTGCTCATTTGTTACATCATTCACCAGAAATTATATAATTCAGGTCTCTTTAATAGTGGTGCAGAAAATGGTCAGTAGTATCATATTTTTATTCATATTTTTGAGGTGTATTATAGTAGGAAAGGGTATTACGAATGAAAAGCATTAAGAATGAAAGCATTTCTTGCTGATTGCAATCTGACATGTTAGGGACTAAAATAAAATTGCGGTTTTAGTAAACTTCTAAATTAATTTTTTTTTACAAAAATAAAGAGAATTTTTTTCAGTCCTATAAAAATGTGAAAATTTTGATAAATGTTACATTTGTTATCATTACATTGCTACGGACACATGAGCAGTAGGTAGATGTTTGTTTTATAACACGTTCTGTGTAAAATCGTTTTTAAACCAATCCCATTTTGTCCATTACAGTTTTTAGTATTCATTTAAAATGAGGCAAATCTGCTCTTATTTAAATCTCCAATCTTTTATTTATCAGTTTAGATAGTTGTAATGCTTCACAAATTAGCAGAAGACACTAACCAGTTTTAAATTCCAGTTGCGCAGAGAGAAAAACGTTGTAACACTGCGTCACAATGTGCCCTGCTATTATTAAACTATGCTATTCTATGACAATAGTGATGCAATTTACACCATTTACTTTTATGAGCTTTAATGGGAAACCACAAGAGACAGGTGAATAAAGACTGACAATCAATGTTTAATGTTCATAAATTATTAAAGTACTTATATTACTTTAAAGTCTCGCTTTCATTACTGTCAAAAATTGAAGGTCTGTTGCAACAACAAACAGCATAATTACATTTAACCAAATTATGCTTCTCTTTTAACCAGAAAATCACTGAAACAGTTACTCTCCCAATTCAATGCTAATCATGCTGAGGACTTGCCCAGTATAGCTATACTGATCCAAATTGATTCAATTCAATTTCAGATTTCAGATAAGTATACAGTGCAGAGCATGAATGCGTATACCCCGTCTGAATAAATATAAAAGATGTATTTTCTTAATGATCACTAATATAATTCATGGAAAGATGGCAAAATTTAAATATATTAAACAAAACAAAAAATATATGCCAATATTTTCTCTTAGATAAGTAAATTAGCCAGTTTTGTTTAAATGAAGGATTGCAGAAATGAGTACACCCTAGATTTAATTCAGCAAATGTATAATATTCTAGTACTTAGTATGTCCTCCAGAACTTTAAGTATACTGCTCTGGTCCTTCTTGGCACTGAGTGTACAAGTTCATGACAAAATGCAACATCTGTCCTGTTTAACTTTTGGTATTTCTCTTGCTCTTTTTCTAGCAAAAATTCACTCATCACTAAATGAAAACTTGAAGTGAAGACCTGATTATTTCAAGTGAAAAGTCCATTGTTTTTGAATGTCGGTGTTACTTCTGCTATATTTTCACACTTCAAACAATAATTTGGTGTTCCTTTTGTACCATTGTCCTCTTTTATGCTAAGAAATAAGTCACCTGGCAGTTTTCTCCTGACTGGTTTCATTGTTGCCAGCATTAAATCTGAGTATGATTCAGTGGGCTATACAACACTTTTAATTATCAAGAAATTTCTTGTCTTTAAAAGTTTCAGTTCAATATACTTACCCGATGATCAAAAATAGCCTTAAAACCTATACACATTTTTATTTTATTTTTTAGTTTTATTTAGTAAACTAGTGTACTTAATTTTCCAACACAACATTTCATCACTTTGATAAGAAAATCCTATTTTGCTAAATAATTTTGACATTCTTCTTTGGTAATTGATCAAGCAGGCTTGTTGGAACATTATATCTCCAAAGAAACCTAATATGTCAAAGGGTAATTGCTAAATTTGTTAAGTTTTAGAGGGGGTATACTTATTTGTGCTGTGCACTGTGAGTATTTGTCTGTTTCAGTTGCTTCCACCTTTTTCAGATTTTAGCACACTGAGCAGGATTAGTAGTAGTGATCTTCATCAACAGTCTGCAGGTCAAATGTTGATTCTTTGACATGGAGTATGTGTGAGGACATGAAAAATGCTGAGAGATAGTGTTTTGATTCTAAAGTATGGGCCATAAAAATAACTGTATTATTATTTTAATAACAAAAAATGTCATCCTAAGACAAGCTGTAATGTATGTGTGCATGCATTTTTCCCCTCATTCTGCTGTCTTATGTTGTCTTCTTTTCTCCTTTCATTTGAGGACACAGTGCGAGAGGAAATTGCTGTGTTCATCTGTGCTCTGCTACTATATGGTTTCTATGGCAACCTCTCCAAAATGATGTGCTCTGAATGGCGTTTCATGAGATGTGGGGTGATTACAGTCTAGGAAGGAAGGCTGATGTTTCTGTTAGCCATCGCTGTAAAGGGAAGTGTGCAGTGCTCTAATAAAAGCACACTTCCTGTCTTCATATGATGATTGTCCTGCATATCTGCATATGTCGGAGGAAATATTTGAATCTACTGCCCCCTTCAGAGAGCACAGAAAGTTAGTATAATTTGTACAGAAATGTGCTTTTATTTGTGCATTGTTGTAAATGTAAATTGACTATCAATTTAGACTCCTGGGGCTGCATTTATAAAAAGCATGAATTAGTTTTGATTCTAATTTCCATAAGAATTTATACATTAAATGTGAGCAACAGTGTTTTTTGGTGAGTGATCAGTTCTGCAAATTATAGGACAAATGTAAGGATCTATTTTACCTAAGCTCTAGAGGCAACAGCATCTGCTGAAAACTGTCCAAAAATGCGTTATAATATTGTGTATTGTGCACACATCTGCATTATTAAAAGGTCAGTGGTTATGCCTCAAGTTAACAGCTTTATTATTGTTAAAATAAGCCAAATTACGCTTACCTACTGTGTGCTCCACAATGTGGCCTTGAAGCATGAACATTAAAGTGACCCTGAAAGCCAGATGAGCAATTCAGTACAAAAAACCTGGTTGTGGGTGCAGTCCAAAGAAGGCGATACTTACCATAACAATTATATCATTGAAGTGTATATGTGACCCTGAACCACAAAACCAGTCTGAAGTATCACACGGGTATTTGTAGCAATAATCAAAAATACATTGTATGGGTCAAAATGATTGATTTTTCTTTTATGCCAAAAATTATTAGGACATTAAGTAAAGATCATGTTCCATGAAGATAGTTTGTAAAATTCCTACTGTAAATATATCAAAACTTAATTTTGGGATTAGTAAAATGCTTTATACTGTCCTGAGCAGGGAGTTAGGTTTGGGTAATTCATGTTCTTTTTATCCATTAAGATCTAATAGCTGGTGCATTCTATCTCTAGCTGTTCATAGTTCCTTTCTAATGATGTATTTTCATTAGGTGTACACTGTAAAAATATAGTCCCCCTAGGGTCACATAAGAGGAAGAAATGACAACCACTAATCCGTACGCATGATTTTGTCATTTGTAGTCTATAAACTGTAAACCATACTTCTTCCATACCCTCATACTGTAGCCTTTCCTCTTCATCTGTCCAGTGATTCATTTTAGCCATAAATTTGTTGACATTAGTTCTGATTATTTTAATTGTTTTGCATTCTCTCGAGTTCCCAGAGAACCTCTGCGTTTGCTTGCATTACTTTTGTGAAAGAAATTACATAAGGTGGAGAAAAAAGTATATTTCAGTGCTTGCAAACAAAACTTTTGTGAGAGAACGCAAAAGCAGTTTTGCTTACATCTTTTATTTTTTTCCATCACCATGTTCCCATATGGACACCATACGGTAGGATCTGTATATTACTAGGTTCTGGAACAAAGTTTTACAGTCCCCTTTTGAATTAAGGTTTATACCCCAGCATGCAGTTGTTTATTCAGTCTCTATTATATTATCAAAGTCGTGATGCTGTCTGTATGTTATCATCTGCTATCATTTCTGTGTGAGAGTGTTCATGTGTGTATCCAGTTTGCCAGTGTTTTTCTTTTGGCTTTAATACTGGAGCTATTCTGCTGACCTGATGTTGTTGCTATATTTAGTATAGTGCACTGATGCCTTTGTCTCTGTGTCACTCCTGAATACATGGTAGAGAAATGCCTATAAACGACACAGGGACCCATTTTATTTTATTTTATTTCACCTTACTGGTATATTTAAAATGTATACAAGTGAATTTCTTTGCATAGTCACAAAGATTAAGTAGTTTGCTGGTAGTTTACCCTTCCATTTTTGACTAAACCCCCATCATGATCACATAGTTGTTTTATCAGGCTCGAGTGACTGCGATGGACCGTCCCATACTCAGAGGGGCAGGAGGGAACAGGCTGTTCTGCTATAAAGCTCATTTAGCACTGTGTTTTGCTCTCCACTTCATCTGATCTTTTCACAGGTGACACACAATGAACGATATCTACAAAGCAGCGGTGAGTCTATAGAATACTTTTTTCTATAAAATCTATAAAATCTATATTATCTATAAAATACTTTTTTTTTTTCATGGCAAATTTTCCACATAGAACTTTCTTGGTTTTCTTGACTTCAGAACAAAGTTTGACAACAATAACTTTTTTCGTAAATAGTTGTAACTTATATATCATCTTAAAACTTACCTATTCATGGTTACACTTTTGAAGAATAGGGTGTTATTTCTGTTTCATTTTCCCCTTTCTTTTTTTCCTTGACATTGTCTTAACGTTACATATCATATCAATACTTTTCTTTTTAAATGTTTTTTTTTTTTTTGCATCTGTTTGTCACATTCATCCATGCTTGTAGATTTGTGGACTAAAATATGTATTGTTTTTAATTTTAAGTAAAACGATCCAATTAGACCCTTGGGGCAAGACACCCCTCCTAGAAGTGGCACAGAAGGCCCAGAGTTGAATGTAGTTAGTGTTATTCATTTATTTATTTGTTTATTTATTTATTTTATTCTTGTTGTAATTCATGGTGTTGTTATTCAGTCACTGAAATGTACATTTACCTCGATTCATTCATTAAAACATTTATAAACTTACAGAATTAAGTCATATATTTCATTTTTATATATAAAATATTAACTAAATTAGCAAATGTTTATTTGCTAATCATGCTGTAAATCCTAAATTTCTATCTAAATATGGCATCTTCCCCCATCTTACCTTAAAATACATTAGTATAATACGTGACATTTGACATTTCATGTTGATCATGAGTTGTAATCAACTCTACCAATTAATGGTAACCATGAATATCCATGAATAGTTACGTTTATCACAGCTGTGGTTAAAAAAAAAACAATTACGAAAACATATGCATTATAAGGCTTCACATTGCTTACTAGAGAGAGTGATAATAATTTCTGAAGCTAAGATTATATTTATACAACCACATATAAATGTTCAAACTATAATACAACATTATTATATTCTCTATTGTGGCAACAATGACTTACACTTAGAATGCAATTATAATGTGTGTAAATGTTAATCATACAGAACAGTACATCATTCAAGCTGGTCAACTCTATGCCTGAAGCCTAAAAAAAAAGACTGCTGAAAATACCTTGACTCTTGAGTATTATCAGAGTAAGATAGGAGCTACTCGAGAGAGCAGAGACACTATCATTCATGACTACACATGGAGCACCGCCTACCTCCCATGGCTAATTTTGGCATGCTTTGCTCAGCCATGCATGTATGTCTGCATGCTGGAAAAACAGGCGCTTAAGATAAGACACTCAAAGTCAGATTCCAGCAATGATTGAGTGTGTGTGTGTGTGTGTGTGTGTGTATCTTTGCTGATCTCTCTCTGAGATGTAAACGAGACTGTAAGTCTGGGAGGAACATCCTCATACATGTTTATGTGTCACACCAGCCTGGTGGTTTGTGTTGGATCCGACATGGGACTATAGACAGTAACTCTTACTTAAGCAGCTGTCTCATGAGTTAGCTTTGCCGGATTACCCATCCATTGTTATGCCACCTCATATCATGTCCTTTATCTGTGGTTTGTTATTTTTAACTTTTAGAGTACCTTTATCTACAGTGTGTAATCCACATTACTCAGATCTAACCTCAGTCTGTGTCTTTGGATGAAATGTGGGTTTGGACTAAAGCAAACATGTTGCTAATGAGGTCACAACGTTTAAATAGCCCATACGCAAATGTGAAACGTACATATATTAAACTTCCATATATGAAATATATTCCCATATGAAGTAAAACATATGTTTAGTACATTTTTGACATATATGTCATATGCATGTACAGCCATCTCAAAACATGTCAATACATTTGGTATTTATTTCATTATTTTCTTTGGTGTTTTTGCCTTTTTTTGCAATAGAATAGTATAGACAGACGCGTTAACATTTTTTTTTTTTTACAAAAACATGCATAAACATCCAGATTTTTTGTGTATACATGCTTTTATTAAAACTACATAAATATGTCCTCAATATATAAATATATGTGTGTGTATATATATATATATATATATACTACACCATATTTAAAAACCATCATATAGATATTATTTACACATGTACATACAAATGTAACTATTGGATTGTACAGATTTGATAAATATAATTTGAAGTTTGTTAACAAATTACACACATTATAGAAGCATTGAAAGTAAATCTCCAGACTGAGCAACGGTCAGTATTTTAGTTAGGGGAGAGCGGGGACAAAAGTACCATTTTTCAGAAAAACATAATTTAAAAAGATAAAGTTGTAGAGAGAGAGATATTTTTGCTGTGGCCTATAACTTAGAAGTGTGGTCTATTAATACCAGGTGGTATTTTTGTAAAAATGTAGAAAGACTTCTGTATACCATATATCCAGTTTGAACATAAGTTGCACATTGTTACTTTTCGACCCCATTGGTTGAGACGGAAGTAACACACAGGTGGGTCAGAAGTAACACAACAGTACTGGCTTTTTTGTGTTACCCTTGTTTTTATTAAATATGCATGACTATGACTTTGTTAGTATGTAACTGCAAACATATTTTGTCATTAATCTTTGCAAAAAATTATTACATTTTCCTGTTAAATTTAAGTTTCATCAAATGTTTCAAAACATACTGCTATACTGAAAAACTCTGAAAAGCCAAACTTCAGAATGTATTACAGCCCCAAATAACATGTAGATTGTTAATTACTGTGACACATGAAAGGAGAAACAAAATCGCTTCCATAATTTACTTATTGTATTGGAAAACTGCTTAACCGTGGATAACGATGATGAAATCACGTGATATTTCTCAGCTCCATCAAGGGTTGCGTGCTGAATGTGCTGTCATAGCTTGGGAAGCAAATACAGTCCGTGCTCTGAGAAAATAGCTTTGTTACTTTCGTCCCCACTCTCCCCTAATGTTAGCTGCTGCAAAAAAAATCACACAAATCATGTCATTTTTTGTTTGTAGGGTTAAGTATCATGATTACAACAATGACGAAACTCATTTAAAATAAATGTAAATAAATTCTTCCACTGACCAAAATGACTGCAATATCTGTGTGGATGCATATTGTGTTTGTTTATGTGTCAACTCTGTCATGATTATTGACCCATGGATGTCTTCAACAGGTAGAGCAGCTCACCGACGAGCAGAAAAATGGTATGGAAAAATACTATGCAGCAAACATTGTGTGATATGTTTTAAAATGCCACTAAAATACACTTTTTTTTTTGCTACCTACAGTGCTGTGAAAAAGTAAATGATTACAACGTAAAATAACAATTCATTAACCCATATTTAAAGCCATCTCCATTTGTAGATTATGCTACATACAATAGGATGACAAATTAGCTTTTTCTCACAAATCCAAGTGTTATGGATTTGAAACACTTGTAACACTGCAAAAGTATCTAAATTTTAAACCCAAGCCCAACTGATAAAAACAACAACATTATAGCCTCTGAGCAAAAATGATTTACTAAAGTGACTCACAATACCAATATCATTAAGTGGTTCATGAGAGAGAAACTGTACTGTACACAACTAACGGCTAAAGTTCAGTGTTCGTGTTTTGTAGAGTTCCGCGCAGCATTTGATATTTTCGTTCAGGACGCTGAGGACGGCTGTATTAGCACTAAGGAGCTCGGGAAGGTGATGAGGATGCTGGGCCAGAACCCCACGCCGGAAGAACTCCAGGAGATGATTGACGAGGTGGATGAGGACGGTAAAGTCCAGAACAATCCAGAATAAATAATGTTTCAGAACCTTAATGAAACTTAACTTCATTTACTCACCCACATGTTGCTCCAAACTTAGCATAAAAGTAATCTGTATAACTACCAAGTAGTAAGTTTATTTTTTATTGACATGTTTACCACTGATATTAATCTTCATATTTAACTGAATGATAAATAATAATAAAAACGAAAAGAACATTCTAGCGGGGATGGTGGAGGGGGGTCTTTAGAATGCAGAAATAAAATGCCAAAAAAACAGTGAAACGTCAGTGCAGGTACTGTCATTACTATTCGAAAATGAGCTTGTGCTAAAATGATTGTTGGTGTACTGTTGCAGGCAGTGGTACAGTGGATTTTGAGGAGTTTTTGGTCATGATGGTGAGATGCATGAAAGATGATAGCAAAGGGAAATCAGAGGAAGAACTGGCAGAACTCTTCCGTATGTTTGATAAGTATGTGTGTTCTTAAACTAAACTGAAGAGAACTGACCTGTGGTGGGTTTAAGGGTTTTTGATGGTTTTTGATTGTATCTGGACAGGAATGCAGATGGTTACATTGATCTTGAGGAACTGAAGCTGATGCTGGAAGCTACAGGTGAAACCATCACTGAAGATGACATCGAGGAATTGATGAGGGACGGAGACAAAAACAGTGATGGAAAAATCGATTATGATGGTAAGCATGCATTGTGTTACATTCAAATGAACTGAAAGTTAAAAATGTTTAATTTTAAAACAGAGACCCAATGTGATGCAAATGTATCCTTGTCCCTTTTTCTATGTATTTCCACTATCCTTCTATCACAGAGTTCTTGGAGTTCATGAAAGGGGTAGAATAAACAATGAAGCAATGTCTTCCTGGTGTTTCTCCCTGGATTGTCTGCACACAAAAGGAGAGTAAATGTTCAAGCGTGATGAGAAAGATCAACAGAGAGTCTATCAATCCATGATGTATCTCATTACTGTGATTTTATTGTGATTTTCAGGACAATATTTTCAGAAGATTAAATTATTTTACACGTGTAAACATATTTTGAAGTCAAGGCCAAATTGTGTAGATTTAAGACTTTGCTTGGGTTTAATTTGCCTCTTTATATATTCATTTATTTTAAATATTTTGAATTCACATTTATTTAGGAAATAAGTAATGGTTCCATAATGTAACACACCACACTGAGGTGGAATCTGAGCCTAAATGTTCATTTCATTCTACCGCAGTCTGTTTTTTACTGGGAAAGAAATAACTATTCCAAAGACATTCCCATAATCTGCATCTGTCTATCTATTTTAGCAAAGTCTGAGTTTACATTTGAGAGCCTGTACTTTGTACATTGTTTTCCTGTCCATTAACAAATTAACAAAATGCTACCATACCCTTGTCTGCAAGATAGAATAAAGCATTTAAAAATTTGCTTTGTTTCATTCCTTGAGCCATGCATTGAAACATTGACTTTTAGAGTTATACTAGCATTTCTTGTTGTGTTTAGGGAGTGGTGTGGTGTGTTGTAGTTTCTAAATTTTGACTTGTCTGTTGATGGAAGGTTTTGTCGCCTAAAAACAAGCAATGAGACACATCACCTTGACCAAGACGTTAAACCTCAGGTTACTACAGGAGGACTTAAGAAATGAACTTAAAGTCTGTTTGAATAAAAGTGTCTGCTATATGACTTTACTGACTTTTTAATTATTTATGTGGCAAAAAAGGGGTCAAGAACAAACATCTGCCTGTATGAGATTTTACCTTGCTTTATTCAGGCCCTTCATGCTAATCTTTTTCTGTGTATTTAACAGTTTAAGACAATAAGACATGAAAGACAACTTAGTTAAGTACTCACATGCCGTGTGACAGATGCTTTATGTGTGCGTGCTTCAGATGTGTGTGCTTGTATAGCAGTGTATATTTACTGTCGCCTAAAAATATCTAAATTTTTTAAAAACTCCATTAAAACTCCAATTACTCCATTATTGTCAAAACAGCTGGCAACAAAAGTGAGTACACCCTAAGTGAACTTGTGTCCAAAGTGTCAATAATTTTATTATATTTTGTGTCAAACTGTTATCTAGCACTGGCTTAATCATTCTGCGCATGGAATTCACCAGAGCTGCACATGTTGTTGCTGGGATCCTCTTCAAATCCTCTATAATGACATCATTGATCTGTTGGATGTTACACACATGGTGCTTCCGCTTGAGGATGCCCCATAGGTGCTCATGATGACCATGATGCTACCACCATTCTTGACTGTAGGAGAGACACAATTTTCTTGGTACTCCTCACCAGGGCATCACCACACATGCTGGACACCATCTGAGCCAAACAAGTTTATCAGACCATAGGACATGGTTCCAGCAATTCATGCTCTTGGACAGGTTGTCTTCAGCAAACTGTTTGTGGGCTTTCTTGTAAGCCAGCTTCAGAAGAGGCTTCCTTCTCGGATGAGCGTATGGTCTGAGCACTGACAAGCAAACCTTCTGCTTCTGCAACCTCTAAAGCAATGCTGGCAGCACTCATGCATCTGTTTTTTGAAGCTACGATCTGCACCTGACGCACAGAATGAGCACTTGATTTCGTTGATCGACCCTTGCAAGGCCTATTCCGAATGAAACCCATCTTGAAAAACCTCTGTATGACCCTGGCCACAATACTGTAACTTTCAATTTGTTACTGAACCTCTTGTAGCCTAGACCATCTTTGTGGAGAGCAACAATTCTAATTCTCAAATCTTCAGACAGTTCTTTGCCATGAGGTGCCTTGTTGAACACCCAGTAGTCAGTATGAGAGAATTGTACTCAAAGCACCACATTTTAACTGATCTAATACAAGATACACAACTTTGTATGGTCCTGTCAAGCAGATAAAAACTTGAACATGATGAATAGGACATGTGGCTTTGCATGGTAAAATGACATAGTGCTGTTATCACTTAGGGTGTACTCACTTTTGTTGCCAACTATTTTGACAATAATGGCTGTATTTTGAGTTATTTTCAGAGGACAGTAAATATACACTGTTATACAAGCTGCACATTGACTACTCAGTGTATCAGTATATCCAAGTTTCGTTTCTATAGTATTGTCCCTTGAGTAGATACACTAAAATGATTGCTGAAATGTGAGGAGTGTACTCACTTTTGTGAGATACTGTATGTTGTTTTGCAGAGTATCTGTGTTAGCTGTAAAGGCACAGCACCCAAAAATGAAAGTTCTGTCATCATTTACTCACCTTTAAGGTGTTTCCACATTCTTCAAAATACCTTCTATGTTTAATAGAAGAAAGAATTTGAGGGTGAGTAAATGATGACAGATTTTTCATTTGGAGGGATGGGCAACTAGAAGTCAGAGATGAAAAGAACTTTGTGATTTTTTTCACATTAAAGTTTTTGCCAGAATCTACACTCTTTAAAAATAAAGGTTCCAAAGGTGTTTTTGCAGTGATGCCATAGAAGAACCATTTTTGGATCCCCAAAGAACCTTTCAGTGAACAAGAACCATTTTGAAGAACATTTAAAAAATTTAGACTATGAAGAAACTTTTCTGCATTTGAAAGGTTCCATGGACGTTAAAGTTCATAGAACCACTGATGCCAAAAAACATGTTGCCAACGTTTGTTTTAAGAGTGTAAAAGAAAAGTTGGATGAGATGACTAAGGAAATAAACCATAAAATCCAAGATGCTACTGTTCAAATAGAGGAAGCCACTTGTCTATTCCTAAAAGGGGAGCATGCCAGGTTGTCAGGAAGGTATACGGAAGAAACTGAGGTTTTCAAGAAGGAACCAAGAGGATCCAGTAGAGGAGAGCAGACATTTGTCTAACCCCCTGTTGCACAGAAATTGTTGAACTATAAACTGGCTGCTTATTATCAGCTTGCAGAGATGAATTATGGCCATGGGAAATTGTATATTAATCCCCCTGCTGACATGAGGGAGTGTACAGACTGAATAGGGAAAGTATAGGGTTAAAATGAGTATTTAAATGTTTGGTCATAATGTTAGCTTGTGCATCACAACTCATTTTCTAAAACAATTGATTAACAGCCCAACAAATGAAGACAGCTAATTTTCCATTGGTGATCAAAGGGCCCCATCTTGTGGCCGCTCTAGCTCATTGTCACAAATGTTTTCTCTTGATTGCAAGTTTGTCAGGAAAATTCCCCTTCCCATATTCCAGGGCTTACCCTGCATCCCAATGTGCATACTATCCACCCTATCTGTCCTAAATAGTATTGAAAATGTCTACTATCACATGGAATTTAGGATGGATAGTATGCACATTGGTATGCAGGCTTGTTCAAAGATCACATAGCTCATCCTGTACATTTCCCTCCATAAGGGCGAGGTTGACATCAGGAACTTCATGAGTTCCTCACCATAGTTTATGAACTGGACTATAGTGACAATGTAATTAAATATACATGCATAGTTCTCTCAAAAGAAAATCATCTTGATGCTTTATGAATAGACAATATCAACATAAACATAAAATTCAATTAGCTCTGAGATTAAAATATAATCAAATTTCCCTTTTTTAAACCTGGATCATAACCATTTATAAACATTCATAACCATAAACTGTCAGCTAAAACTACATAATTAAAATGAATGACATCTCAAAGGTTATGTCTCAATTAAGTTTATTAAACACTGGCACAATTTACACATTCAAGAGCATACACCTGCAAAACATGACAACAGGTAGCCTTTTATTTATTAAGCTTTTAAATATAAACCAAACATGTGCCATCAACATAAAACATTTTTTATGGGAGCTATTTGTGCAAATGATTCACTACAATAATAGTACACAAAGAAAAACAATATATGGGAATGTTTCTGGTACTCTTTTTTCCCTAATATTTAAATACAGTGCACAACATGTTTTCCTTTAAAACAAAGCCTAAATGTCCATACTCAAGTCAGTACTCACTGAAACATCTATGGACACACACCAGACACACACAGAACAATGTGGGAAACCGCAGAGGAACTCAAAAACAAAAACTGGATGCAAACATACATGCACACCACCAATAAATATTTTTTATTATCTAATAACTTACACAGCAAAAAGTTCTCTTTTCATATTTACAGTTATAGCACACAAAACATTAAGCTGTCTGTTAATAGACATTTATCTTATATCATTAATTTATAATGTAAAGTGTACAGTTCACATTAAATGGTGTCTCAATTTGCAAATACAACAAGGTTATTCTGGGGGAAAACAAACAAACAAACAATCTTTAGTCCAAAGAAGACTCGAGAATGAATCTCACAAAACTTGTCAAACACATGCTCAGGAAATTATATTTTGCATAAAAAGAAGTCTATTTTAGTACCATTAAAAGTTTTGCACTGTAAGGTGAAATGTTAAAATAGTAAAGCATTTATACATCATGATAGTATCTGCCTTTTAATGCATGCACTTGAATTAAAATGCTTTTACAAACCTAATGAGTATCACCACTGCCAATAATTTAAAAAAATGATCAAAAACACAAAAGTAAAGCATAATTTTAATTTAGGGGAGTGCTGCTTGTAATAATAATGTAACAATGCAAAAAAATCTTACCAGTCCTAAAAATTATCCTTCTTTATGCAATATATATATTCCGTTTTTTTGTTCTAATATGATTTGGACATGTATTCCTGAGATTCATCCATAAACATGCCTATTAATGGAATGATGTTCACATTCACACGCACACACAAGCACACACACAAAAATAATCCAGCAGCACCCCAATGACAAGAAATTAATCACATTTGTGAAATCTATAACCAAAGTAAACACTACTGCTGTGAGGATGAGAACGGAAACTGGCTCTGCGTCTTTTACTCAGTCTGGGGAACAGAGATGGCAGGGCCCTTGGGGTCGTCAAAGCGGTCCATGGTGCGGAGCTGCATGATCATATGCAGGCCGTAAGTGAGAACCAGCACCATGAGAAGAGATGTGACAAGCCCCATCCAGATACCAGGAGTGAAGAAACTAGCACAGTCACTGGCGTAAGAGAAATCCTTTCCAGCCACATTGAAGCCCTGGATCTGTCACATGAGAGAGAGAGAAAGACAGAGAGATTCCTGCTTCAATACCATTCTAGGGTTTCACCTCGCTTTCATTTTGTTCAGTAAAATATGATATTTGATGGTAATCAGTAAAGGATGGAACTTGATTTTTACAATCAGGATTTAATTGGGTTGTGACATTTTGGGATATTACATGATTGGGTAATATTATTTTACTGGGTAATATGCATGCTAATGTAATATTAGTCATTTCAGAAGTGGTTAAAATTATGAAAACCTTTTAAAACAACTTGATTGTGGACTGCATGATGTTTAAAAACAGGTCACACACTTGAAAAGAAATTGGCCACAGGCATCGTACATAGAACATGTCTTGTGCTAGTCCAACTAAGTTAAAAGTCCACTCCTGACAACCTTCAAGTTAAGTAAGGAAGAACAAAGCCCTCCAGGGATGAATGGAGGATGGCACTTCGGGGAAAAAAATAAGGGATTTGTGTTATAGGAGATTTAATATTAAATGGAATGTGATGCCCTTCGAACAAACTGCAACTAAATAAAATGTTATTAAGAAACATTTTCTTACGTATCACCAAATACATAGTTTTGTGCCTAAGAAGCTCAAGATATCTGGGTGCATATGGTCTGTCCCCTTTAGAGAAACAGCTAAACAAAATGTCATCTACTAAATCAGCACTTACTTGCTTTTCCGATATACTCATGAACTTAACAGGGATATAAATCATTGGATTACAGGGAGTATATCTTGGGGAAGAAATTTGCAGACTGAGATCCCATTGTCCTAACTCAGCCTGGGAACTGTAGCTTTTAATTATACATATCACTACATACTGTATCAATTTGGCACAAACACATAAAATTAACCCTGATCTATCCAGTGTCTGCTATACAAGAGCTCTAAGGAAACACTTATACTGTTTTTAGGGATGAAAAACTTGATCCAAAACTTTTGGTCAGGTGTTTCACCAGGTATTAGGAAAGATTTTCTCTTGCTTATTGCAACTAAGGTCTGCTTTTTTGGGATTAAGACACAAACACTTGTGATTTTTGTGATGTTGAAAATACTGTAACATTGTGCTCGCAAATGTATATTGCTGCAGTGGGTAATGGATCATGGTTGAGATTATTAATGTTATAATACATGACTATCAGCCGGGTAGAACTATTATTCTAAAGATGAATTCACAAATAACCTTCCTGATCTGTCTTCACTGCTCAGTGTACCTGTACATGCAGCTGAACTTGATGTAGTGACTAGCCACATGGCCAATATCTTCTCTAGCACTCTAGACAGTGTTGCCCCCTTATCCGGTAAAAAATAAAATAAAATAAAAAATCCTGTACCATGGTACAGGTGCTCTCGGCAAAGCACATCCTTAAAATCTGGCAAGAGTTCAACATTTTTCAAATTTAACCGGCAGTCATTTAAGTAACGATGTTGATAAATATTAGGTATGGAAGTAAGTAGCCTAACTAGAACAACTATATCATTGACAAATACAAGCATATGCATAGAAAACTCTTTGCTATAATCTTTAACAGCCATGTTAGCTGTACTACCCAAAGAAAAAGTTGTCGGCAACTTGGGCAGTAGTAGTAGTTTAAATTTTATACCACTGAATGTATAGTTTAAGTATTACATATTTATTCTACTACTGTATATACCATACTTTAGTATACTACTGCACACTAGTAAGGAATCCTTTGTTTGAAATGCTGGCTATGTTGCATGCCTAGTGTGCACACTCCAGACTCCCCATGACTGTAATTTACTGGATTTACTATAGAAAATGTTTACTATAGACTTTAAGCCATGGGAACCATGAAGTCTAGTTGTCTTTGGTTTCATTGTTTTAGAGCTTACCTGGAAGTCATCAAAAGAGATCTGCCAGTCGTTGGCATTGTCCTTGTCTGAGTGGGGTGACAGCTGTGGGTAGCGGGAACTGCTCACAGACTCACAGCGGTACGAGTACTCAGACGGGGCATAGATGTAACGGCTGCCATTGAATTTGGCATTTTTCCCATCATACTCCAGCTGAACCAGATCCATGGTGAACCAATGGCGGGCAGAAACCTTATAGTGACGCCGGTTCATTACAAAACTGAGGAGAATACAGAACACAGTTCAAGCCCAGTAGTCAGAGACAGAGATTATGTGTGTATGTGTGTCTGAATGAGAAAATGGGACACTTACACAAGCTTAAAAGAACGGTAATTCAGGACGTCTTCATAATTTATCTCCAGTCTGTATTTTAAGAGAAATTTGCGGTTAATGAACTTCCTACATTTATATATAAATTGTATAACACTTCATTTGTCAACTACACCATTGTCATGCCATGCCGCAGTAGCCTATTAGACCCATCGCTGTCTATGACATCATCAATAATAATTAAACAGCAATAATACTGAGAAAAATCCTTCCCTTGCTGCCCCTCTTTGGAAATATTTCTTCTAATGTAAAGCTTAGTTTCCCTTTATTACTGTATATTTGCTGATATGATCTGAAGCATAATGATCAAGATGACAGAGCATACTTACATATCAGTGGCTATTTAGCATGGTGTGGCACTGTTACTATTTTCAAATGTGAAGAGGTTAGCCAATCATAATAAAGGTAGTAGTAGCCTTTATATAGTAGTTGAACAAATTACATCCAGTTGTCAAAAAGGGATTGAAAATTGTCATGATAAATTATAATGAATATCCTACTAACTAAACTAACATTAAAACTGGATAAAAGTGGAAAAATAAAATACTGTAGAAAATGGTCCCTTTAAGGTAAACAACCAGTTTAGCACTATTTACCGGGAGTGAGTCTCATTGCAGGATGAGCCCGACAGGTTGGGTGAAACACCTTCACCAAAGGTTTTGGGGGCAAGGTCATGCCTCTCCCACTTTCCAGAGCGATACTGGCTGACCACAAGCTTCTCCGCCCACAAGAGAATGCAGGTAGAGCCCTTCTCCTTAAACTCCAAAGGCGGCTTCGTAACAGGTTCCTCACGACGGGACTGCAGTAGGGATCGTGACCAGACAGAGTGCACAGCTGGAGATGCCTCCTCTATCACCTGAGACAAACACAAGCCATCTTAAAGTTACTCACATTAAAGTTCTACATTGATTTGACATAATCACCCATTGAAAATGCAAAGTAACTAGACAACCTGTCTAATTAATGAATTAATAGTTTCAACAGTTATGCAGTCACAGATATTGTATGCATGCAAACTCTGCAGCCCTTTAGAAAAGCACATCATGCCTGTCAGCTACAGAGCCTCAGTACACATTATGCACCTGTGAAAACTTTTTTGGTCTTGTGTTGACAAATTAATCTCTTTTGAATTCAAAATGTGACTCATCCAACAAGATATTGTTTAAATGATTAGTTTTAGTGGTATTAGTTTTTTTGTTTTCAAGTGCTACTTATGGTGTTATGTGTTAAGCTATACGTTGTTGTTTGTCTGTCATGTACACCATTACAGTAACATAAAATGACTCATATTCCAAAATAAGATTTTGGTCACACTACCAACCCTACCTGAAAGTGTGTTCATACAGGTTCATACACAAGGTGTGATGCATACAGGATAGTTGTAGAGAAGCCTTACCCTTGAGGGCCAAAGTGCAGTAAACACAGCAGTATACGGCACAGACTGAGCTTTCATGATGCTCAGCACCTGACCAATCACCTCATCTACAACAAACAACATAATGCCATTAATTTGTGGGGCAAACACTTATTGTATTGGCATCTCAGCTTGTTTTACGAAAATAATGATAAGGCTTTTGATACTTAGTGCTGTTCCAATAGGACACATACCGTTTCCGCTGAGCACTTCTTTAGTAGACATCATATCAGCCCTGCAAGAAAAAGACAGGTTACATTCCTCATATTATCACGAGTTCATTGTCAGGTTTTAAGAAGGTTCCAAATATAAAGGTAACATACACACTAGGTACAGTTCATGGTTTTATTATTATTTAGTATTAATTATTATGTAATGCATTTTACCTTAAATCAGTGCTGTAATAAATTCTCTCTATTACAAACTATGTGCATATCCTGTTGCCTTAAAATATAGTTAGATCCCATAAATGTCCCACATAGTTTGCTATTCGAACTGTGCTTATTTCCATCACTGGTTGCAGAAGGCAGTAACAGATAAGAAATACATCTTCATACATTTCAGTATTCAGCATGTACAGCATGAACCGCTTTAGTGAATCTACCCTGCACTGGCAAAAGACACTGACAAACAAACTGTCTGTAAAAAGATATGTAAAATATCCATATCTTTTAGAGATGATAACTGGAAGGCAATTTGTGAAATGCATTAATGAGGTTATGTGACAACGTAGCATAGTACTGCTTGAAACATTTCCCTCTGCACAATGTATAAGATCACATACTATTAAAAAAAAAAAAAAATTGCTGTCAATGTACAGTATTTATTTTCATTCTAAACTCCAGACAGCGTCAAAGAGATTTGATTACCCGCCGCTGTAAGGGAGGCGGAAGACCAGCAAGGCAGCAACAGATGCATTGAGGCGGAGTTGAGCAAGGGTGTCTGGGTTCATGTAGAGAGGAGCTGCGTCAATCTGATTCTGAAGCAGTGTAGAAACTAAAGCAGTGGCGGACGATGACACTGATGGCAACCATAAAGAGGAGGAGGACGCCAGAGCCGCCTGTGAACATGCCACAGACGTGAGGGAAATGAGCTTCATACATCAAAAACATAAGAAGTTATCAATAACATAGGCAGTGACAGAAAAACAAAACAAAAACATCAACATACCTCAAGATTTTGGAAGACATTATCCTGTTTGTTTCCAAAGACTCCTCCATACATTGTGATGTCATCAACACTCAACTGAATGAAACAGAGAAATCAACCAATAAGATTAGCACTGCCTGAACTAGCCTTCAGATTGCTGCCTTCATTAAAACTCACTTATTCTTGTCTTTTATCAATACGCGGCACACTGACACATTGCTGATATGTATTCAGTCACGAAATGTACAATATATATAATATGTTCTGAACTATCATGGTGCACTGGGGTGTAAATACTAGCCAGATTCCTTTAGTCATCCAATACTAAGGAAAAGACAAAACAGTAATGATGTGTTTGCACAAATCAGGAATTAATTTCCTATTGACACACTAAAGCAAACAATATTTGTTTGTGTAAAGTGTTATGAATCTTCTGTATACTTTATCCTGCAGGAAGAGCAGTAGATTGTGAGGTGTAGTGCTCAGTGCTGTGTTCAGGTATGATTCCAGCTCATCCACAGACACAGTGTGACCCGCTGATGGAGCTTTCACAGGAGACAAGGCAAACCTACACACACAAATCATTATAAGAGAACAGGTCTGGAATAACACAAATCATGATTATAAGACAAACCCACACAATGACCACAATGAATATAACTTTGACAAACACAAATTCCGGATTAACGCAAATTCTAGTGAACTGCCTATCTAGACATCAATGACGGCCAAAATGCTGTTTTGACAGTTCACTAGCTTTTAAGACAGCCATCACCGCTATCTCCTATCCGCAGTCGAAGGTAATTAAACACACTGAAGCTTGTAGATTCGTATAGAGTTAGATTACTAAATATGTGGGGTTTATCAGATAATTTAAATGTTTAAAGCTCATATTAAAGTGCTACAAGGGTTTTCAGTACTGGACAGCGACTGTGTCATTCTGCTAGCAAACTGCCAAAGCTAGCAATCGCCATTAAATCTGCATGACTACACTACTAAACTATCAGTCTTTACCCATCACTCGCCCATGCGACCAGAGGGACTTGCTCATCGCTCTTCGCTGCTGCGAACACACAGAGGAAAAAAAGCAAAATCATCCCGGCGTTACGGGAGAGCGTCCTCACAGCAGCCATCTTCAGCGCAGATGATGCCGTGACGTCATAACCGGCCATCTTCAGCGGGCTGAGCTGTGACATCACGACTTAAAGATTAAAGAATTTTGGTTTGACTTATCAAAATTCCTTGCTTCAAAATCTAATTTAGACATCGATTTCAACTACCTAATTACAACACTTAAAAAACATTAACAACAAAAACGTGTCAAATTTGGCCAAAGGCAATTTATATAAATATTAGACTTCTCTTTTCTAGCACCAAATCATAGTTCTCCAAAAGAATATTTCTAACCAAAGGCATGATGCAGTTCAATTTCACCTAAATATCCTTTCACTTGGATTTGTCATAAAAAGGAATGTACTTTGGTAGCTAAGGTATTGGGAACTCTTTAAATATGAAGTTGGTAAATATTCAAGGTCATTTGGTAGCATTGATTCTAACCTCAATAGGATTTCAGAGGAGCAGATTGTGACAGAAATTCTTTCTCTTTCTATGGTGTTTACTGATAGGCTCTTACCTGAGGAAAGAATACAACCTAGTGTCTTTGTAGAACTGTATTTGCAATTACTTGCTTACTTAAAATAATTGTAATATTTATAGGAATATTTTTCTAGAGTTTATTTAATAGAAGATATTATTTTATTATTATTTAATCCTGTATAGATTGATCATTTTCAGTTTCCCATGTCTCCAAAAGAATTTTCCACACTGTTGTTGCTGCTTGTGCTTATTCTTTATTACTGACTCCACTTAATTTGTTTGATTGTCTAGTAGTCCACTTATTGTTCTGACAAGATACTGTTACTCTAGTTTCAATATTAAAAAAAAAAAGGTAAATGTTATTTCATCCAGTTGCTCTTTATGTGGTGAATCTGTTGTTTGGCTTTTTATTTTTGGATTTGTCCTATACTAAAAATCTTTAGCAAGATATTTCAGGTTTTATTAGAAGTGACATTGCATATAATGACAGTGAGCATTGTGCTAGAAGGATGTATGCTATGCCTATTAGATCAGTTATAGATCAGTTTTTGCAACAGATCTTTGTTGCTTGCCACATTCCAGTCTAAGATCCAAATATTAAAAATCTAGACCTCTTTTTTGTTTTATGAAAGAGCTTGAGCAATACCAAATCACCTGTAATTCTTTTCTTGTTTTAGTCTTCCGTTTTATTTTGTTTCTTGTTGCAGTAATTTGTTACTGTCTGTATGTTGTATTGAAAATCAATTCCATGTTCCTGAGCTGGAGTTCCATGTTCTGCACACTTGCACATTTTTAACAGTTGGTTGGGGAGTGATTTAGCAGATTTAGAAACTATACACTTTTGGTCTTTAATGTCATGCAGTGTAAGCAAAAGCTTCATAAAATAATGCAGTATGACAAGATAACACTGGCCTGAACATTGACCTGAATACATGAGACATTTTCAAAACAATAAATGTAAATATTTGCAATGACACCACATTGATACAGTAACTGGAAGTTCAATTAATTGTTTGTTGTCATGTTTTTTTGTTTGTGGCTTATAGAATACACAGTTTAGCCATTCAAGGTAAAATGAATCAAACCTCCCATTTTGGCACTGACCAATAAGCAGCAATGGTGAGGAGAGAGAGAGAGAACGAGAGAGAGAAAGAGAGAGAGAGAGATTTTAGCCATGTATCTTTAGCATGTCCATTCACATTTTCATTGCTTTTCACTGTTAAATTTAGAGGTTGTTGTATGGAAAATGCCTTATAATGGATAATAACAATTATGTTTTATAAAAATTACAATTTAAGATTTTTTTTTTTTTTTTTAAGATTTTTATTTTGAACAACAGATCAAATGTCTCCCTACCTCTAAAATGTATTTCACAAACATGCTCAACTTTCATTCCATTATGATTTTGTTTCATCAGTTGACATGGCAAACGAGAATAAGTTATTATATATGGGATAGGCACAAATGCCTGTAGGTCCATCCTGAAATAATTAAGTACAGCTTCTGTATTTACAGTGTATTTACAGTCAAATACTGCATCAAATATAAAAACTGAACAGCTATTATCTGTCATTTAAAACATCTCGATCTGTAATTTTAAAAAACTACTTATTGTTTCAGAAGTCCCACATTAGATCAAGAATTTGACTTAATCACTGTTCTAGGACAACTGTGTATACAAATTTAACAAGTTGTTAACAAGATGTTTAGGAAATTTAATACAAAAATGAATGACTCACTGACATGCTAGCATGTAAAAGAGCTACTTTCATCATTCTAAATGCTAAAGTTAATTTTGATGGGTCAAGCATTCTTTGCAATTACAAAAAAAAAAAAAAAAACTGTGGGAGAATGCAACATGCTTCACAGTCTACAACGCATTTCCAGTCACTTACTTGCACACAACATATCTCCTGAGGTCCTGCACATTGATCAAAATATATTTACTTTGTCTGTAGGTGAAACTCGTTTACAACAACAAAAGATCTCCGTTTTCCTTCAGCCCATATCTGACTGTCCACTCATTAATAAACTGACACCCATGGATAACAGTACTTAAAAAGATGCTGTAAACTTCTTTGGGTGTAGTAAAAATCTGTATGATTGTTCTTCCTCAGTGTCTATGCTGACTTGTAAGGCCCGGGTTAGCTAATGAGTAATGTACTGTATAGCCCTTTCTCCTGTAATAAGTCCAATTGTGGGTCACGTACGGTTCCGTATCCTGTGATGAAGTACCTCCGCCTGGGCTTTCAAACTGCGAAACTCCCCTTGGATAAAGTCTGTCAGTGTTTTCCGCATTTCCATCTGTACAGAAAATAGTGTTGTACTCAACTGTAAAACTATTATTATTATCATCTTTTTAAACACTCTGAACATCACATCTTGTACCAACATGACCACCTACCGGACATGTGTTTTCAGCTCTTAGTGTATTTACCAGATGTTTAACTGTGAATGGCTTTCCAACTACAACAGTTATTCGCTGTACAAAAGAAAAAAAAAAACACACACACACAATACAAGTGAAAACTGTCCTGTATGACATTTAAAAATATCAGGTATGACACATTACACAAGCAAGATATGTATTAACCTGTCCTGCTCGAGGGATGTATGGACTTTGATTTGGTAAAACATCATTCATACCTGAAAAATATGGTACATAAGTGCTCCAATATGAATTCATAAAGTTTTGTGCTACAGCAGCAGCTTATGTCATTTGATTGTGTATGTGCATAACTTACCTACATGCCACATAGGTAAAATGATTGGGTGGAGAGAGCACTCCGCAATCAAACGCCCAATTCCTGTCAAGGAATTACTTTACTACCAAAAAAATCAGGTAAAACAAATTATATCCTATTATTGTAGCATAAATCTTACCCCATTTTATTCTCATGAACTCTCCAGTCATGTTAACTTTACCTGGGAAGGGAAGTGTACCATAGTTTCTTTAACTTTGTTTGTACCGCAAACAAATGTTAAGGGTAAACATGAGTGTCATCTGCTGTCTGTACCCTCTGGAAATATGTGTATCCAATCCCCTTGATTCAGCCTTTCCAAGAGGAAATCCATTCCTTTCTGATATACTCCATCTCCTAAAAACAGAAGATAGTTTAATGTATTTAATACAATGTCTCTTTAAAAAAAAAAAAAAAAAAAGAAGTTATTATATAGATTAGATTTGGGACTGACAGGGACTGTCAGTTAAAGCAAGATAAATTCATCTTCTTTTATAGCTGTTGTGAGATTGTAATAATCCTGACCTCCTGTGCCCTTCTCATACTAACCTGAAAAGCAGACATGACATAAGTCTAGCCTGGAGAATCATAAGACATGATGTACTGTTGTGTTTCCTGAAGGGTGTAATGTTTGATCTTTCACTTCCCTACACTTCCCTGCACTTCAAATTTTTTCTTCATCACTGATAAGTTTAAGCTTAAACTTAATCACCTCAATCATATTCCAAACCATCAGTGACCAAAACTATTCCGCATGCCCTTTAAACACAGGTACCTCCAATAGTAGGCAAATTATTTTATATGACAGTTCACTTGTGCTTTACACTTTATGTCCAAAAAAAGACTACTTCACGAAGTTTGATTCAGTTTAATCAAGTCTAATAATTAAAAAAGTGTGGAAAATAATACAGACTGAGGAAATAAAAAAAATGTGGCATTAGAGCTCACCTCTAACAACAGGCACACATTTCCCTCTGCTGAAGAAGCTGGAGTGAAATTCTTTTGTGAAACAGATGTCAGAGGCAGCAGGTGTCCTGAGCACACACAGACAACAAATGATATCATATAAAGTGACAAACACTTTTACACAAGTCTCTAAATTCTGCTTTAATTCTCTCACCATCTCATCCTGTTAAAGTTCCACAGATGCCGGAGCTTCAGGACTCCTGATATCAAAATGTGCAAAAACACTATTAATGCATTTACATTTTCTACTGGAAAATCTACTCTACAATTTGTGAAATCAGTTATATTAAGTGTATATTTTTTTTGTTAAAGCTATGATTTTGTTATTCAAAACCAGGTATCTTAAACTCCACCTACCCCAGATGTGTGGATCATCCATACAGGACTGATGATTGCATACTGTGATAAGGGGTGTGTCCTGAGGACGCTCATCAACCAAGTCCAACAAAACATCCTGGTTGTGCACCACCAAAGAGTTAAAATAATCTACAGATTCAGATAAATTAGGTGAAGGTTACATCTTTCATAGTTAACATCATTCAGTTTGATGTGGAGAAACATTACACTCACTGGTCCAAAGGTAACTGTATGAGCCCACCATTCCCATGACCACTCGGCTGGATATTCTCCAGCCCAGGCGGGGGCATTGTGGGAAGGGCCATGTCACCTCCAAGGGCATCGCCACAGCATTCACCCACACTAAGATATTACAACACAAAACAGACTTTTGAACGGATTTTCATCTGTTAGGAATGTACATATCTATAGGCAGTGTTACAGTTCAACTGCCGAGAACATATTTGCTCCAGATGAATCAGATACAGCATGTAATCATTTTGGGATATATATGTTAAGCATAAGCCTGAGCTTTATGTCCAAATAAAAACAGAGGAGCAGAGTGGCAGCTCTTAATGCAAATTACACAATCTAGAGAAATAGCGTGATGTGTGAAAACACAAAACAGCGGCAATCATGACATAAAATCTCCTGAATGTTTAAGAAGTTAAACAATAAGAAACTTCCTCATTTTAAACTTAAAACTTATTATATGAGCAGGGTAATTCCACATGACTGAATTAATGAACTAATGGGTGTAGTTAATTATTCCTCTTTTTTGTAATCACAACATTAAATTGCAACGTGAGTTTGATTCATCATAAAAAGTATAATTTAAAAACGTAACCCTCCCACCTTCTGTCCCGTCAGCCGAGGGGCGCAGAAATGCAACGGCACCGGAAGTACTATACCATCACGAGTGATCATGGGAGTTGTAGTTTTCTAGTCGTCATTAGTTTCCTCGACCTTGACGTTTTCGCTTTTATACCAACACTACATAAATCTTAAAACATAAAAACAGCATTGACGTTATTATATTGGAAAGATAAAACAGATTGTCGCCTGACTGCTGAAGCACGTTATTTATGTTAGCATCACATTTTTCGTCACACACGGAAGTGGGGGCATAAAAAAGTCACATTTAAAAGGCTGGCGCGAAGCATAAACAAAATATTATTTAGTGTATTTACAATGTTGTGCTCTGCTGTCAAAATCCTAAATGCAGAAACCAATGGGTTCATTTTTACGGATTTGTCAGAGCTTGAGGCTATGAATTTTAGCTACGACTCAAAGGACTGCGTGTGTGTACATATTCTCTCATATTCACTAGTAATACCAGTAAAATTTCACCTTGTTGGGACATTTTTTAGGTCCCCATGAATCATACAAAATGAAGTGTAAGAGTAAAGAGTAAAGGGATAGAAAACACCATAGAAACCATTACACCTATGCAATGACCCTAGGGCAGACCAACTCCTTAGTCTAAATTATCTATTATTAATATTCTTTATTCAACTCTATTCTAAACGATCTATTATGATTCTCAAATCTATTGCTATTTGTAAATGTTTCCCCATCTAGACTGCACCAAGGGGGTTACAATACTATCTAATAATACTGTTTTAATACAGAAATTTTCCTAAGAACATGATGAAATTGAACAGGGCATTATGTCTCCACCATTATTTATTTCACTGTTAATATTACAGAGCCTTTGTTTTTGATTCTGAACCAGTATGTAAAGCTTGTCGCATTGTACCCAAACAGAGTCTATATTTACATCAGTGTGATATTTCAGTTTTTCCTTTTTAATAAATTATCATGTAGTTTACATAGAGATGCAAGTGACCGGTTTCAAAGGTGACCAGCTAAATAACATTTATGATTTTATTTACAGTAACAGTACGATACAAGGATCGTGATTTGCTCATATAGTAATTGATCTACAGTTAATATTATTATTATTTTATACACAGATGTAGAAAATAATCTCACATGAAGATAAATGCATGTTTTTTTTACCTTGTCATGACAGATCCGTTGATGCATTCAAAACACAATGTTAAACACAAGTTTTTAATGCAAAACCAATAATTGATCAAACATCCAGAAATTAAAGATATATATATATCTTTATATATCTATATATATAATGTATATTATTATTATTATTATTATTATTATTTTAAATTATAACTATAAAATTGCACATAATTAACACAGGATAAGAGATAAGGCATAATAGGTAAGAGAGCGTCATACAAAAAGTAACAGATGTAACTTTCTCTGGATAAGGCACAAAATTCTGTCATCTGTTCCAAATCAAATGGTAAGTAAAAGAGAAAACAATACACATTGTTGCCTTTCTGCCCCTTACTGAAGACATGTAACTGACACTGTCTAAAATGGCAGTAAAAAGGGCTGTAAAACAATGCTACCTAGAAAAAAGAGACAAAGGTATTCAAATATCATTTGTATAGTATCCATCATTAGTCGTAACTGTGTCATCACCAGTCTGGAGCAATGTAGTTTAAGCACTTTAGTGCAACCTCAAAACCTAGAAAACAAGCCTATAAGCGGGACAAACACACAGAGAGTAACACTATTAAGAGATGAACTTTTCAAAATGTGCAAAAATGTCATCATTCATTTTAGCATTCATGATCTGTTGAATCTCAAATGTCGATTGGAATCACTGACCTATTAAAAAATGTACAGTTGTAAGGAAATGTTTATAAACCGTTTAGAATAGTCAGGATTTCTGTGTCAGTGTCACCTGTAGGTGACAAGTTTTTTGGATATAAAGCTTTTGAAAAGCAAGGTAAGTGGAGTCCAGTAAATGCACTATAAAATTTCTTCATATGGTTATTTTCCATGTTTTAATCCGAATATCTTTATCTACTCATCAAGACTCATGATTACACTGGCAGTGTAGTTTATGGGGACTGTCAGACCTACACTGGACCTACACCTACTACTACACCTACAACTATTATGATATGATACACTATTGATTCAACATCCATATTAGAATAACCACTAAATAGCTGACAAGTCAAATCGAGCTAGAGAGTAGTCGATTGTAAATACAGTCTTAAACAGACCCATATCAGCGAGACTGGTCAAGACCTGAAATGTTATCATGACAATGGGCATATTAAGTGCTGATACTGAAAAATGTATTGGTAGCATGAGTATGGATTTCTCACCGCATTAGCAGGAAATGCTCGTAACATGACTGCACTCAAGCCTTTATAGAGACCTTGGGCTCCTTCCTCCCGTAACAGTGTTCTTAGCACATCTCTTAAACCACGGTAACGCCCGTCTGTGGCTGCAAAACAGAGGATAGAACATTGTCTGCATTTTCTGTTCTAATCAAAAACTATTATAGGTTTTGGAATTAAATGCAACCCACTAATATAAGCAATCTTGGTAATTACAAACAAAACATACTGTGGAAAATAGTTACAACCTTTAACTCAAGTAAAATACTTTAAAAAATAGGATAAATAAATGAACAAATTAAAAAAAAAAATCTTCAAAAAGTGTGCCAAATTACTGGCATCTCTATAAATTTACAGAAAAAATCTACCTGAAGTGTATTCCTGAAGTGTATCATATAATTAAGTGGCACTGGGTTTTACATATGAGGTGACACAAAGGCCAAATTCCTATTCTCATCCTATTGGAAAAACCTAACAATATAGTAATGTTTGACAAAAGGTTGAGGTCAAAAGTTCATACAATGTTAATTATTTTACCAAAATAAGAGGGATCATACAAAATGCATGTTAATTTTTTTTTAGTACTGACCTGAATAAGATATTTCACATAAAAGATATATAGTCCACAAGAGAAAATAATAGTTGAATTTTTAAAAATTACCCCTTTCGAAAGTTTACAGCCACTTGATTCATAATACTGTGTTGTTACCTGAATGATCCACAGCTGTGTTTTTTTTCTGTTTGTTTGTTTGGTTGGTTTTTTAGTGATAGTTGTTCATTATTCCCTTGTTTGTCCTAAACAGTTAAACTGCCTGCTGTTCTTCAGAACAATCCTTCAGGTCCTGCAAATTCTTTGGTTTTTCAGCATTTTTGTGTATTTGAACCCTTTCCAACAATGACTGTATGGTTTCGAGATCCACACTGAGGACAACTGAGAGACTCATATGCAACTATTACAGAAGGTTCAAACACTCACTGATGCTCCAGAAGAAAAAATTATGGATTAAATCCAGGGGTCAGGGTAAATTTAACTTATTTTATCTTCTGGAAAACATGTAAATATGTTCTGTAGCTTCTGAAGGACAGTACTAAATTAAATAAATATGATAATTAGGCAAAATAATAAAAATGTACACATCATTCTGTTCAAAAGTTTTCACCCCCGGGTCTTAATGCATTGTTTTTCTTTCTGAAGCATCAGTGAGCGTTTGAACCTTCTGTAATAGTTGCATATGAGTCCCTCAGTTGTCCTCAGTGTGGATCTCGAAACCATACAGTCATTGTTGGAAAGGGTTCAAATACACAAAAATGCTGAAAAACCAAAGAATTTGCAGGACCTGAAGTTTGCAGGACCTGAACAGTTTAACTGTTCAGGACAAACAAGGAACTCATGAACAACTTTTATTAAACCAAAAAAAACACAGCTGTGGATCATTCAGGAACAACACAGTATAAAGAATCAAATGTATTTTATCCCACTGAATATATAATCATAATATAAGAGCATAATAATGCACGAAGGCATTTAATTTTTGATATATGAAAACAGTTTCTGATAACACAATTTTCAGATTAGAATTGCCAGCCACACATACAAAACTATACAGCCGTTTGATCTCCCTAATCAGTTAATTAAAATGCCCTTGTCTACATGGTAAGTCTAGATTTAAGAACACTAATAAGTGTGTGCAGATGACTCATTTAAATAAATATCTATATTTAAATATACATGTTGTAGTACTGATAGCACTTTGTAAATTAGTTTGCTTATGGTTAGTTAACATGCTGCTGTTTTTTGCAGTGAAATATCACAAAAAAAGAGGAGCAACTCTTTAGTGAATCTCCCACACAATTCACTGACTTTCTTTTCATAGTATTATTTGTGCCTCTAGAGTACAATGTGCAGCCATTTTATAGCATATAATCATAAAACACAATGACACATTCAGAAATGTCTGTTGTGTACCTGTTTGGTAGTTTGACTTAAGCACATCTGCAGGTAGAGCAATCAGCCAGTTTAACATGCCAGCAATCCCACCTGCAAGAAGAACTCTGGATGTGCTGAGATGATGAACACTTGGAAAAAGTGAAACAAACATTAGTTTGAAACCTTAATACTAATTATAGCTTGAGTAACAAAGTAGTAGATCTTACCACTCTCCTTCAGGGGTCAGAAACTGTTTCAAGTATTCATAAGTTAGAAAGTATACACCATTTGAAGGCACATCTAAGAAATAAATGCAAAGATGCATCCATAAAAGCCACTTATTAATTTTAGTTTACATGTCAGAGACTATATCACACAATATCACCTTTGAAGAATGCACATACATACACACACTAACCTCTGATTAGAGTCAGAACAGTGCCCTTGTAGACACTGCGAATTCCTTGTTCCTTATAAAGTCTAAGTGCACAATCCATTGGTCCAGCGTACTTCAGCTGACTGGCCGAAGACTGGATCTAAAACACACACGCAAATGTCAATAAACACAAATCATAAGTAACACTACAGGATATTAGTTTCCATCATTATTAAGTTTAATTAAAGTTTCCAGGAATTTATAGATGTTCCCTGTCATGATGTCATGGCACAAAATCATTTCACAGAAATGATTTAAATTTACTGATCGTATGATTTTATTTTAAACATTATTTTTAGACATTTTAGACTTGTTTTAGACATCTTAGAGTGCCAAATCAACTAAACTGACAGCATATATTTGTATGTGACCCTGGACTACAAAACCAGTCTTAAGTCACTGGGGTATATTTGTAGCAATGCCCAAAAATACACTGTATGGGTCAAAATGATTGATTTTTCTTTTATGCCAAAAATCATTAGGAAAATAGGTAAAGATCATGTTTCATGAAGTTATTTTGTAAAATTCCTACTGTAAATATATCAAAACTTAATTTTTCTTAAAAAGAACTTCAGTTGGACAACTTTACAGGCAATTTTCTCAAAATTTTGATTTTTTGCACCCTCAGATTCCATTCAAATAGCTGTATCTCAGCCAAATATTGTCCTAACAAACCATACATCAATGGAAAGCTTATTTATTCAGCTTTCAGAAGATGTATAACACTCAGTTTTAAAAAATTTACCCTTATGACTGGTTTTGTGATCCATGGTCCCATATATATAGTTATATATAGTGAATGAATGTCAAGTGAGCTAATATCCTGTGGCTATGGCAATGTGATGATAATATATATGTATATTTTTTACTCCTTAGTGTTTTATTGCCATGCTAATGGTGTCTATGGATACAGGAGTATTTATGACAGTAGTGTGTTTGCCCTGCCTGAAGTAAACACTTGATTCTCTCCCCTGGGGCCACGATCACAGTGGTGAATACTCCTGCCAGCATCCCTGCCACATAGATCTGTGTATTCCTGACAGAGGGTCAAATAAAGTCAAAAAGGAGAAGAATAAAAGACAAAAATCAAACTATGTTTTCTACATTGCATGTATTCATATATATAGGGTACAACAGGGCTAAAGGCGCCTCTGATATTATTTTTTTTCTAAACCACTAGATGGCACAAAAATGTGGCGTAGCTTTTTCCAAAACATTCGGTTTTCAAGATGCACGTGCAAAATTGTCTGATTCTTGACGTGATCGTGGGCTGCAGCACAAAGTTTTTTCTGTGCTTGCTTGATCTAATATTTAATGTTTTTTTTTCTACAATAAATGTTGTAGATTTAAGTAGAAAGTGAGAATCGCTAAAATGGATGCATATATCTTGAGACAAAGGTCTTCTTAATGATTTTCAGTTTTGTTTAAGATAATTTAAACCAACAGTTTTTAAATAACGAAAGAAGATGTAAAAGTATGGCATTTGGGGTAAAAAGAGCCCCTGCTGTAAAAGGTACAATAATTAACATGATAATAATTAACGCCTCCCGATCTACATATATCCTTCTATGTTCGCATGAATCATTCATGATCCAGCTTCACTTACAGCAGAAGTGAGTATAAGCGTTTTTTTATGAATCTTTGCAATCACCTTTCCTTATAACGTGGTAGTTAGGAAGTTTAGCAGCTAAATGCGGCTAAAGTAAACAAACAAGCTCGTCACTCCACAGGGAGAAGAGAGGGGCGGAGAGAGCAGAGCTTAACTTGCTAACTAGCACGTTTTTAGGAAAGGCGATCGCAAAGATTCATAAAAAAACCCTTATACTCACTTTTGCTGTAAGTGAAGCTGGATCATGAATGATTAGCACGAACATAGACGGATATATGTAGATCGGGAGGCGCATTCCCTTCACAAACAAACGTAATCTACTTCATCTTCAGCGGCTCAGATGTCGGGAGTAAATGACGACCACTATGTTCATTATTACATCCAGCAACACAACACCTCAATCACTCAATGAGAGATATTCTTGTCTAACTTACATCCCTGCTCCTGCTCCGGCATCGAAACAAAGAGGGTGGACTGTTACAGCTGATCCGAGGTAAAACGCTCATGTCAATCAACTATCGTGGGAGTGTCCTCTGTGGGTGTGACGGCACAACGACAGGCATCTAAAAACGGCTCGATTTGAAAAAGGGGATATTATTTGTACAGATTAATTAAAAACCACTGCATGGATTTTTATCATTATAGGGTAGATTTGTACATACACTGCCAACACACATTAATGTTCAAACAACATGTAAAAGTGAACTTAGCATCCGATGACCACTTTAAGGTGTGCCTTTAGCCCTGTTGTACCCTATATATATGCACTAGTCTTTATTAAGACTAGACAATTTTATCTCTAGGCATATCATGGAAATTGAAAGTGTTAAATGTGACATTTTCAGCACAGACATAACATCACAAACATCCCCTTCCCCTTATCTACCCTCTCTTGTACTAACGTGATTGGTACGGTGGGGTCACTTTGCAGAAGTTCCTTTCCCAGCCCAAAGCCAAAGAAATTCAAAGCCATCATTGGGGTAACACCAGCTAGCGGGACACCCATCCCTTTATACAGGCCAAATATTCCCTGCACACATTAAAACAGAGTACAGATGATAGGGCAGAGAAAGAGAGAGTGAATGTTAATCAAATCAGTGCTTTTTAACTGTTGAATCATATGTCTGTTGTAATAACTTTGCAGATGGCAGGTTGGCAAAATAAATATTTATTTTTTAAATCACATATCTTTTGTTGGTGGTGTTAAAGGTTGTGCATCCAATCCAAGTATTTTTGGGCAAAATTCTTTTGTCACTGGTCATACCCAATTATAGCACGTCCAAAGGTTTACCCCAAAAGTTGTTATAATGACTGGAATAAATGTATTGATAATTCAATTTAACCCGTTTTTGAAAACAGACGTAAAAATGTACTTAAATTGTTATAATTCATGAACAAATACATTTTCTAATATGATTTAGACAATTCAAATGTAAAGTCGGCAACACCAAGGCTCCAAAAATATCAACAATTTTTATTTAAAAAGCTTTCGCATAGCGTGTAACATTTCGAGCATGCAGGCTCTTCATCAGACAAATTATCATCACAATCATCACAACACTAATGTGCCACTCTTTATACCTCCAGGTGATCAAAGGTCACATGACTACACACAATATTTTAATAATAAATAATACATCAAAACAATAGCAAAGAATATTTCTGTGTCTTGTATTTTGCATAGTTTCATAAGTTTTTGTTTTTTTTCTTTTGTCTTTTCTTTGGTTGATTTGTTATTGTTGATGTATTATTTATTATTAAAATATTGTGAATGCTCATGTGACCTTTGATCACCTGGATTAGTGTTGTTTAATTTGTCTGATGAAGAGCCTGCATGCTCGAAATGTTACATGCTATGCGAAAGCTTTTTTGGAGCCTTGGTGTTGCCGACTTTACATTTAAATTGTTGTACTTGTTTTTCAGTCAAGCACCCTTTTGAGACTGATGTTTGTGCTTTTGTTTGCTTTTTGTTTTTTTCTAATATGATTTTGAACCATTTCCATGGTAATGCAATGTCAGATTTTAAAATGGGTTTCAAAGGATGAATTTTGAGGTTTTAAACTTTCAATTGATATATAAATTATGATAATTTCTTAAATATGATAGGGGAAAAGGCAACGAAAAAAGACTTTCGGTGTTACTCCTATGATGTAGATTTCTGAGGTGCACTCTTGTCATAAATAAATCTATTACTGTTCCTACATAATTTGTAACAAAAAAAAACAGAATATATATATATATATATATATATATATATGTATATGTATGATGAAATAAACTTAGGTGCTCCTCTGAGGGGACGGGTGATAGATAAAAAGGTTAAAGACCTTTTTGTTGCATTTGTATGATAAACAAATTTTGTACTGTGTCTGGTTCTCAGGTGATGTTTAGTGTGAAATCTGAAACCTGACTAAAACCCTGTAGCAAAACCAGCTGAGAGCCACCAAACAAAATAACCAAAACTGCACAAACTTGGTATCATATGTCAAGAAAAGGTCTTAAAGGTGCTACTTCTACTAGGTTTATCTATTGAAATAGTCCTAGTCACTGCAACCACATCCCTTCTCTCAACACTGCCCTCTAAAGACTAGTCCACAAACCTAATGTCAGTAAACCAGAAAATGCCTGATGTCTGCGAGGCGGAAGAGCATTGCTTTTTTGAGTAAATGCATGTGCTGCTCCACTGACTCTTTTAAGTGCCTTTTTACAGAGTCTAGGGGTGTCACAGTAACAGAAGTGTTTTCACCTCTTTCAATAATATCTATTATCTGTCATGTAGTGGAGACACTTTGTGTGTGCTATAATAAAACTTTTGCTTACAGAAAAGGATTACCTCTTTGGACACAGTCTTTCGTAAGCAGTCATATGTTCCTCTGTAGACAACGCATGCCTGTGTTTGTAGACGGACCTGTGGAAACATGAATATTCACAAGGCATAAGGCACAGCAATATGAAGTAAGACACATTGATCTTGGGGGCGTCTTAACAACAATATGAGATAAGGCATGGTCTAAAAAATACTGATAAAGCACTATGTCAGAAGCAGCAGCCCTTATTTGTCATGTGCTCCCTCTGTGTCTTTAGATAACATATCACTAGTCACAAAAACTCTTCATGCTGCAACTTCTTTGTGACATATTACTTAATTTCTCCCTGAAACATTAACCATTCCAAAAATGGTTCACTTATTGAAGGAATTGTGAGTGCAGGTGTGAATATTTGACAGCTGAATAATTATTTCGCATAAACCAGAATTAATGTTACACCATTCAGATCTTGTTTTATAGTATGAAAAAAAAAGGAAAGCAGTATGTGTATGTTTGTATAGATAAATGCAATATTGAAAGTATCACCCAAAGACACTCCATTCATTCGTATCATTTTTCACTCGTATCATTCAGCTTTCTCCCCTTGAGTAAAGTTTTACCTTAATAGTGTCCAGAGGGTGTCCAGCGACTAAGAGACAGACCCCACCAACCCCTCCAGCTACAAAGTTCTTCAGAGGAGAAACCCTTCTGTCTGACTCCGCTGCATCCATCATGACTATTCAAGAAAACTTCGCAGCTGTCTGTGTGCTCTCTTTCACTATCATCTGATTTGAATGGACTTTTACCATTATTTCCCTGATCTTGCAGAACCTCGTTCAACCCAATTGCCTCCTCTAAGGGCCATAGATATGAACTGCATTATCGCATGATTCACGCTCTTGTGCTGTTCCTAAAGAACTCTAAGTAATATTGCTTTAATATGAAAATAAGCATTATGAACAAAGTCATCAAAAGTAGTTGTTATTTAATTCATCCTTTTTATTCTATTGCATTTCACATTCTAGAGCATGTCATGCTCGTCTTCCTGACCTACCCTTGTCTTATCAAGACGGTTGTTGTCCAGCAGGTGGCGGTGTGATGATGTTCAGCTGTAGCCGAGCGCCATTCATCAGCTGTAGAAGAAATAACCGGGAAATTGTGTTTAAGCGCTTGCTAGCTAGAGCTGTAAGTAGAGAAATAAATATCATTAAGAGGTGAAACCAGTTTTAAACACCTCATTCTGCATTGTTGTTGTAATTTACATAATTTACTGAGATATAGCATTAACTATAGCTTTGTTTAAATCTGTTGGTCCTGATGTTAATATCATCGTATATCTTGCGTTCGTAACATCCGAAATGACAGAGAAACAGTTCCTTTATTAATGTATTTTATGTCAGTTATTCACATATTGTGTCTCTTTTGTGTGTGTATAATTCTCAGGGATCGATCGCTATGTCTCAGAGGAAGAAAGCGGTTTCAGCTTCTCAGAGCAAAACTCAGAGAGTAAGAAATCACATTTACAAACGTCTTAAACAAAATACACTTGTTTTAACGTTATACATGTTAAATTTATGTGATTGTGATTTTACGATCACATCTGAACCCATGTACACTACCAGTCAAAAGTTTTTTGAACAGTAGACTGTTCACTAAGCCTGCATTTATTTGATCCAAAGTACACCAAAAACACTTATATTGTGAAATATTTGTACTATTTAAAGTAACTGTTTTCTTTTACAATATATCTTGAAATTTAATTTATTCCTGTGATTTCAAAGCAGAGTTTTTAGCATCATTGCTGTAGTCACATGATCCTTCAGAAATCATTGTAATATTCTGATTTGCTGCTCAAAACATTGTTGTTGTTGTTGTTGTTGTTGTTGTTATTTTCATCATTATTATGTTAAAAAGTGTATTTTTTCAGGTTTCTTTGATGAATAGAAAGTTCAGAAGAACAGCATTTATCTGAAATAGAAATCTGTTGTAACATTATAAATGTCTTTATCATCATGTTTGACCAATTTAAAGCACCCTTGTTAAGTAGAAGTATTCATTTCTAATTAAAACTCCAAACTTTTGAATGGTATAGTGTATAATGTCACAAGAGCTTATTATTTCAGATAAATGCTGATTTTTGGATCTTTCTATTCATCAAAGAATACAGAAAGAAATTGTACTCAACTGTTGTAAATATAAGCATATATTAGAATGATTTCTGAAGGATCATGTGACATTGAAGATTGGAGTAATGATGCTGAAAATTCAGCTTTGATCACAGGAATAAATTACAAAATACATTCAAATGGAAAGATGTTATTTTAAATAGTAAAAGTTTTTCACAATATTATTGCTTTTGCTGTATTTTAGATCAAACAAATGCAGGCTTGGAGAGCAAAAGAGACTTCTTTAAAAAAAAACTACTGTTCAAAAACTTTTGACTGGTAGTGTATAATGGCAGTATATGATCATCTATGTGGAAATATAACTAGATGGAAACCAATATTTTAATCCAAGATGGTGTTCTCAAAATGTTTATCTTGCATTCAAATAATATTTTTATTAAAAGCGCAGTAAAATAAGAAAAATGTTATGTTTTTCTTTGTTTGCTTTGGTAAGTCATCAGACTTTAACTCTGATATTAACAACACAGAGTCAGTGATATTGGGAGTGTAATTGTTTTGTATGTGGACTGCAGCGCTCTCAGGTATGTCTGGATGAGGAGGAGGAGGATGCTAATTTCAGCCAGATAACATCATCACAGGTCCAGAGAGCCCGAGAGAACTTCTCGAATGACCAGATCGACCGCAAGGTACCTGTGAATCGATTGTGATATTCAGTTCTGTTTTATCATATACTCTGCGTGTGAAAGCATTGTCTGGTAATTATAGATCAGTGCTGGTGTAACTGAAAAGTTGTGGTTCAACCCTCTGTAAAAGTAGATGTACAGAGCAGGGCTTGATCTTGTAGATGAAGGTGTTGAAGTGTATTGCAGTGTAGCAGTGGCAGAGTACTTGAGTACTTTAAAAAAGTTTCACAGGTTTGCCTGCCCATCCAGTCTTGATGGTTAATGGTAAACTTTACAAGGCAGTACCACACAGACTCTTAAATGGAAAGGTGGGGGCCTCTGGCAGCATTCGTGAGGGTCTTTTACGCTAACCCTGCCATCGACCAGTCCTTGTTTCTCAAGCCCTGACATACTAGACACTTTTTAAGTCACAGTAGTAGAGACCCAACATTTTTTTTTCACAAATGTTTCAACTTACTTGTGTTTTAATCTGCACTGCCTGCACTTATTATATTTCTCTTCTTTTATACCAAGGTGGCAGAGGTGGTCCAGTTCATCTTAATTAAGGACCAGAAGAAAATACCCGTTCGAAGAGCAGGTTTGTCTTCTATGGTTAATGAATTGCTCTTCATTAGATCCCTGTTATAGCACTGCTTTATAGCTAAATAATCATTCTATAAATACATTTAATACATTATTTGTGTTTACTCTCTGCAGACATTGGCAAACATGTAATAAAGGAATACAAAGCCATCTATACAGAAATCATGAACAGAGTTTGCCGCAAATTTGAGCAGGTACAACAGCTGGAGCATACCGTGACTAAATGGCCTTTTATGTGAATTTGAACAGAGGTGAACTTCTGTGTTTGTTGCAGGTGTTTGGATTAAAGCTAGTGGAGATTGATCCAAAAAATCACATTTATGTCCTGATTAATAAGCTGGAGCCCATTTCTGGAGAGCCAGTGAGCATGTAAGTAACAAAAGACAGATCTTTCACGAGAGACCTTTAACAAGGTAAGCTGCTGCAGTGGTCTATTATCATTGTTTGTCAAGACTTGATGTGCTTCTGTAGTAATTCAGTACTTTATTTTGCCCAGTCTAGGTTTGTTCAACAACAGTGTTAACAGAAGTTGTTTCTCTATTGCTCATGGCTGTTTCATTTATATTACATGCGCATATTTTTTTTTTTTGGCACATGGGACAATTCCTAAACAATTCCGAACAAATCTTATCTATTAAACTGTCTGTTGATATTGAGATAATAGACAAACTGAAACTTGGGGCTGAAATAGGAATCAGATTTTTTTTTTTTTTTGAGATCACTGCACTAATTTTGCTGTCTTGGGTATACTGTTTCTTTTACCACACAGGCATCCTGGAAACCCAAAGACGGGCCTGCTGTTTGTCATTCTGAGTGTCATCTTCATGAAGGGTGGTGTCGTTAAAGAGAGTGAGTGATGCGCCACTCACGCGATCACCTTAGACTGTTACTGTTCAGTTTCTGTGGATGGTTTGTTAATGTGTTTTCCTTTAATGCTGTAGATCTGGTGTGGAATACACTCAAGAAACTGCGGGTGGATCAAGGGTTTGTGAACTAGATTACTTTTTATTTATTTATATATATACATTTAAGAAGTATGTATCTACTTCTGATGCTTCTGTCTTCTCACAGGGACAAACATGAAGAGCTTGGTGATGTAAAGAAGGTGGTCACAGATGAGTTTGTACGGCAGAAGTAAGTGAAAGTGTCTTTCAGCAACAAAATGATTGGCTTTCTATAAACAATGCTGTGTAACACCTGCTATATGACCCGTGCCCTCACTTTAAATACTCATTATTGCTTTCTGATGAGGTTGTGGGTTTGAGTCCTAGCAGATTTGGTGTGTTCAGAGCTACTGTTCTTCAGACCATGAACAGGTGGTTTATATCACACCATAGACAACGAAGGGGTCTAGTGGAATGAAGACAGAAAGATTTATGTCCTTCATCAGATGACTCCTGACATGCTTCTTGGACCACTGAAATGTTTTTTTTTTTCATTTTTTTTCTTTTTTTTCATTTTTCATATGTCTGTTTTAGATATTTAGAGTATGTGAAGATCCCTCACACAGAGCCAGTGGAGTATGAATTTCGCTGGGGTCTGCGGGCAGAGAAGGAGGTGTCCAAACTCAAGCTACTGGAGTTTGTTGGAGAGGTTTGTGCATCTGTTCCATTCACTAGTATAATTAGCCAAGTTACAGTCATTATCATATCATAAATGTAATTAAGTCATGTGATTATAAATGTAATTAAGCCAGTTACAGTCATTATAAATGTTTTTAAATGTATTAAATGTGCATTGACCAAAGCAAGGACTGGTGGGAGGTTGTCATGCTCCACTTTGCAGACGCAGAGTGAAAGGAGAATTTTATAATGACAGGACATGCATTTATACAACACTTTATTCAAAAGAAAGAACCGCTCGTTACGTGCATCATACGTCATTGCACTATTTTTGCGTCATTGCACATGCGCAGTCCTTTCAGTTTCGGTTTTCAATCCGATCGAGTGTTTACATGTACTCTCAATCGTATTAGAAAAGGAATAAACCACCCCCGTCAATCAGATCGAAATTTCATTCCGATCCAGCTCAGTCGGATCGATTAAGATGTTTACATGAACGTTTTTCAATCCGATTGAACCATCAATTTGATTACAAATGGATTATTTGGGCACATGTAAATTTAGCCAGTGTGAACAGCACAAATCCCATGGAATCTGAACTTTTTGATTCAGATTTTCCACAGGTCAGATGTTTTGCAATGCAGCCTCAGTCTGAACAGTCATTTTGGAATTCATTCGACTTATACTTTACTCTAGATCAGCATTCGTCATAATTCAAAGATTCAAAGATTTTACAACTCATAGTTCTTTGATCATACTGTCAGTATGAAAGACTTTCCACACTCAGTGGAAAGAGTGTGGTGTTGTTTTACAGTTTATTTATAGTGACAGCTCAATACAAGCTAAACTTATGGGTTCGTACCATAAATGTAAATTGAAAACTCTCTTTCTCCTCATCTGCGTCTTCCTGTCACCTGTTCATGAATTCTTTGGCTTTTGCAGCACTTCACTTACTTACTTCAGTTAAACTTTTAGTTTACTTCAGCGCATGCTGTCTTGTTATCGTTCTTTTACACATGCAGGGCACTTCACAAAATTCTTTTGACAGCATAGTCTATAGTTGCTTTGAACACAGTTTGGTAAAGATTGGATTAACAACCTAAGAGGAGTTTGAAAAAGTGGGCCCTGACATGTTCTTGACAACACTGATGAGATTTAGATCTACAATGACTGTTAAACAGCCGTCATTATTTATTTATGAGTGTTCTAGTCAGTAACAATGTTGGTACGTGTCTTTTCTCTCACAGCTTTTTGATCAGGATCCTCAGAGCTGGACGCAACAGTTCAGAGAGGCCAGTACTGCTGAGCCCAGCAGCCAGAGAACATGAACACCTTGTGATGTGCATTTATTATATTTAAATAGTCCTGCTTTAATACTGAACAGTTTTTTGGAGTTGCATTGTTTGTCTAAATATATTTTACACTTGTAAAAAAATTTAATTGCAATATTTCTTGTTTGTAAATAAAGCTGTTTTACAATTCTCTTGTTGACAGTGTTCCGCATGATTTCTTACAGAAGTCTAGTATGGTGTAGAGGTACTGTGGCCAAAAGTATGTGGACACCCCCTTGTAATGAACTATTGCAACCATTTCTGTGAGGATAAATCAGTTTGCTTCAATTTGAATTTTGTGCTTGTTTGTTCCAAAGCTTCAGAATGACAGTGTCTGTGTGCTTAAAGCAAGGTCTGTATAGAAATGCTTTTTAGAGTCCAGTGTGGAGGAACATACTGTCCTGCACAAAGCCCAGAGTTCAGTGGGGTTTAGATCTTAGCTTTGGGTTCTGCCACACTCTAAATTCTACATTGCAGTAGCAGTGAATGAAACAAAAAGAGACTACAAAATCCAAATCATAACTTTAAAATCGATAGAAACCATAACACATCCATTTCACACTGATTCAGAAGTATTCTCAGTGACAGCCGTTTGTAGTGCAAACATAAATTCAGTTGTTAGCATATAAATACTTTACTGTTAAATAAGACTCTTTAGCTGGTGCTCCACAAAAGGGAGAACGAGTCTTGTGACACACACCTCAGGTCTTTCACTGAGCCAGAAACCAACTGCATATTGCTAAGTGGTTCTTTTTGCCAACTGATAGTTTCTCTGCTATTTATGAATATAGGATTGCTTGCAAATTGTATCGAATTGTGATTTTATTTTGGCATAGAGCTTTCTCAAGTTTTCTGTTCAGATTTTTTTCTAGAACACATTCTAATTGTTGAAGTAATTGCTACAAGAATTGTAGAATAGGGTGTCTACCTTGTCAGGTTATTATGTATTAGAAAAGCAGACTGCAACTAAATGGGAAAAATGTATGTTAGTACTTGTGCAGAAAATGATTATTGACCTTCACATGCAAAATACTTAGAGGACCTTTTTTTTGAGCACACAAATTACTCACTGAAATCTAGCTGCACATGGACGGTCCCTATAATCATCAACTACAAGCAGAAAAAAACACTTTATTTATATGATTGACAACCTTTGACCTGATACAGTGAATGAGCTGTAAGCACAATCTGAAGCAACTAACACCAGAAAGGGGATCATGTGCTGTCCTCTCCACAGGATCAACCCCCACAAAGCTAAACTATTTTTTTTTTATTATGATTGTAATTAATTATGACTTTAAACTGCCTAGTCCAAAGACTTTGTGCACTATATCGTTTTTAATTTGGGTATGCCATTGCTTGGGTTTGTTTTCAAAAGGCAATATGTTTGAAAGCATGCACACTTGCATGCCCTAAAAAATATATTACAGGGAGCATGCTGTCATGGTGACAGGCCTGGCCAGCCAAATGCTACTCAATTTACTGGCATTATATTGTTCTCCATTATTCAACATTTTCATTTAGTGTGATGCTGTATCAATGCCTCCAGTGTCAGGCAAAGCAAAACCTGACAATGTAGACTAGGTTTTCAATTACAGTTCCAAGTGGTACAGTTTCATCTGTGACACTCTTTAATGAGGGAGACAAGCAATCTGCAAGGAACAGAAAGAGCTTGAATGAAGCGTTTGCACTAGATAAAATTTTTTAGGATATAATGTTGAAAGATACCAAAAATGACCCTGAGTGGTTTGTGGATGGTGCTTTGTTGTTTTGATGCACTGCTCACTTTAAACTATACAAATATGGGTAAATGGTGCTACTGTTGTCATTAGGTTTCACAGTCCAGTTGGAACCAAGAACCAGAATGCGTTCTGCTATTTGAGGACCCCTGATGTAGACTGTCATACAGAACAACACAATAAAAAATTACTGTCTTCACCTTTAATGAACTCTGTGAGTTGCGGTTTGAAAGCTGAAATGATCTGGTCAGCTGTGACGTCTCCAAACTGAAAGTCGTATGACTCATAAAGCAGGACCATCATCATGCTGCAAAATTAGGTGTTTAAAAGTCTCAATTAATCTTTTACGTTACACATCAACCTTCTATAGCTTTTACATTTTCATGACACCAATGTATGTCTAAATAACCATTAAAAGTAGTTGGCATTTCTTGTTCATAAATGTTTTCATCAAACGATTGAACATAATTTTATACAATTTTGACAAAAGATCTGAGTGACATCAACACCACAGGATAATACCCCAACTTACCCCAAAATTATTGCAATTATTACAAAATAATATCTAAGGTCAGAAGGCCCTACAAATAAAAAATTAGATGTAATCATTTAGAGAACTGAACTGGTGTATTTTTTGTGGTCTTGTCTAGTTGTGTTCTGGTACGGTCAGTAAAGCGTCCTCTGGATCTCTGTTCACATCCACATTCTGAAACATCACAACAAGATTATCAGTATCACACAAATTCATATTTTAAACAAATACAGGAGGCCGTTAAAATGGTAATGTTTGTAAATGCATCTATATTTTTCATGCATATATTTGTAAGTTCTTTTCTCTAATAACAAAGGGTATACTAAATACTACAACATTACAATGTTCATGCAACATTACAAATCAGAACATAAACTGTATTTGCTCAAACACTTCATGATGGGGCACTTTCAGATGACCAGAGTCAATTCATGTATTAAGACAGGATTATCTAGAAAGGCAACCAATAACATTCATAAGTTTATGTAAAGATGAAAACATGTTTGGGAGTCACTACAGAACCACAGAACCCGTGACATTACCTGTATTTTTGCAGCATTACTGTATGTAAGCACTGAGTGGAAACAACATTAGATTTGTTTTGTTGAGTGGAAATTTCAGAATGGCATTCAGAATTTCACCAGGAGTGGAATCGAGGGCTAAACGACTCCTAGTCAGGGCACAAATTGTTGCATCAAAGTGTGCAGGGTCTGGCCCATGTTAAACCATCTCCAGAATCCCAGTGCTCTGAATCTCACCCCAGCTTCCTTCACTCACACAACTCTTTGGTTCTTCCAGAAGTCAGATATTGTGGAGCAGAGGTCTTCAACCCTGTCCTGGAAAGTTTATTTTTTAACCTGCTTCAGCACACCTGCTTGCAATTTTCAAGCAGTCTTGAGGAGCTTGATTGGCTGCTTCAGGTGTGTTTGATTAGGGTAGCAGCTAAATTCTTCAGGATAGTGGGTTCCCAGGAACAGGGTTGAGGACTTTTGTTGTGGAGGCTTCAAACTGTATGTTTTTTTGCAAAAAAACTGACCCAGAAGCAAAGCGTCTTGATTTTTATACAAAATCAGATCCTAGTTGTGGGCACGACCCAACCATTTGGTGCAGCACATTATCATGGCATGACTCTTTTCAAAAGCGCTGACAAACTTGTTCAAACCAAACAGATACAAAATGCAAAGGACATAACTAAGCCTTGAATGTAGATATAAACAGGCAGCTGCCGTGAAGAACAGCTGTCAAATCAGACAACTATTATTACCAATTTATTATTATTTATGTAATGCTTGAGTTAAAATATTTATTTCTAAGGCTTCTTTATGTAATGTCTGTTCAATGCTTTTCTCATCTACCACAATAATGACTTCAAATGATCTTTTGGGGTACTATACCAAAATTGATGTGTGATTAATTTGTGATTAATATGATTAATTAATCTGAAAATCATAATGAATTATTTACATTACATTTTTAATCCATATACAGACGTCCTCCCAATTTCAGCTGCCATTTTTCCATCAAATTTCTTATTTGTAAATATTTGTATGACAGATATTTGTATGAAAGTTTTGTAGCAGTCAGATTTGCCAGTTGTTGAGATTGTTGTTGAGACCAGTAGAAAGGTCTCTTTACTGTCCTAAGTTATTGGAACTGTGGCTAATTTTCTTCTGCCTATAAACCGTTAATGTTTTACAAACTGTTCCACAGGTACATGAGTAATAATTGTTTATAACAGGCATGAAAAACGAAAAGATGTGTCCAAGTAAATTGCTTTTTTTGTGGTGACCCTAAGTAAAACGTAAAGGCACAGAGTACAGTTTCAGACTGCAATGCTAATTTGTCACAGTATAACTTATGCACAAGCATTAGCATCCATATTACTAGCATATTGGCTGTATATTGGTATGTATAATGCACATATTAATACTTTATTTTGCATGACCAATTTGCATCCTATCCTGCTTTGTGTCACGAATTGCAAATGCTCTCTCTCACACCCACACACACACACACACACACATAAATACTTGTATATGTGGTTAATGGGGACCCAGACAGGCATAATGGTTTTTTATACTGCACAAACAACATTCATTTTCCCCTTACCCTAACCCTACACCAAAATCTACCCATAACACAAAAAACAACTGATTTACGAGGACACAGGAAGTGTCCTTATAAACCATGTTTAGGTTGTAATACCCATGTAATTACACCAGGGGTGGTGAACTCTGGTCCTGGAGAGCTGCAGCCCTGCAGAGTTCAACTCTAACTGTAATAAAAGCTCATCTCTGTAGCTTTCTAGTAACCCTTCAGATCTTGATTAGCTTTTTCAGGTGTGTTTGATTAGGATTGAAGCAAAACTCTGCAGGGCTGCGGCTGTCCAGGGCCGACGTTCGCCACCCTTGTTAAACACAATTGTGTTCTCATAAACCATGTATTCAAGCAAACACACATGCACACACACACACACACACACACACACACACACACATTTTGAACACTGTTGTTATCATTTAAAATACACATACCATAACAAGTATTCATTATATTTAGTTATCTGTTGTGTAGAATTGCAAACCATGTGTATTTAATCTGTAACTAAAGCTATACCAAATTATTCACTAATTACCTGCTGAGATTAGTTGGATTAATTTAAAATGAACCAGAACAGGTGCAAATGAAAAGTTTAATGTTGATAATATTGTTAAAGGCAAATAGTTTTAATAAAAGTAAAAAAGGTACTTTGTGATTTTGTGCTTTGTATTAAGTGAACTGAACATGCTGAAATGTTGGAAAAAAGTGCATTGTTGAAGATCTGTTGTAAAATTAGAACTAAGGAGTTTGAAAATGTACCAATTGCTTGTGAAAAAAAAAAAAAAAAAAAGAATTGCACTGCTCTTAAGTTCATAAATGTTAAAGTATGAAAGTATTAATGTGCTCACCACAGGTCTGTCTCTGTGTGTGTTTACTGCTTCAACATTTAAGAAATTGGACTCAACTTCACATCCTGGAAATACAAAAGAAAAATAGAGCATATTACAATCAAACTGATCTATGTGTAAAAAGTTAGATTTCAGAAGAAAGTAAAAGAGTCTGACCATAGGCAACAGGAGTGAGTTTCATCACCGTATGCAGAGGACACTTCAGATAAGGCAGCTCGTCTAGAGTGACATCAGGACATAACGGTCATTAATACCATTTTCTTTCCACGCAATTCAAGAAAGAGTATAATGTTGTAAATATCAAGGATGGCAAAATTCTTAACTGGATTTCTGCATTGATTACTTATAATATATGGTCTGAGCAAAATTATAGATTATTATAGATTATTATAGACAATTATATATATATTTTAGTTAGGTAATTAGGCTGTGGTAATTGCATTAATCTTATGCTAGAATTGGGTAGGCTTTTCATTAAATCCTTCTTTCAAGCCTGAATGTGAAATTAAGTCTTTTTTTGTATAGCGTTTAGCTTGTTTGCACGTGAGGAAATAATGATAATGGTTAAACCTAAGTATCAAAAATCAAAGTACATGGATAGGAATGGTGGCGGTGTGTACTTGGATAAAGATCACTTTTAATCAATGCAGAAATCCAGGTCATTCCAAAGAGATCACAAACTTTTGATTGCAACTGCAACAGCTTAAGTATTGGAGTAATGTTCCAGTAGTATGTTCTGAAAGTTTTTCTCTACCTGAGCTTTTGTCCAGGAAGTATGCCAGCAGACAGCGCATGACAGCCTGATGACATATGACCAGAACATTCTCCTGGCGTTCAAGTTCCATGATAACAGGCTCTAAACGCTGAACCAGATCCTCATAGGACTGAACACACACACACAAACACAAAATGTCATTACCAAACAGTAGGACTTTCTTCCTTCTGTGGGCCACATAAAAACCGAGAATGTTTGAAGAATGTTGGTAACCCATTTGTGTTTCGTTGAATATTTTTTTCACAATGCCTTCTTTTGTGTTCCACAGAAAAAAGCAAGCAATTAGGTCTGTAATGACATCAACATGATTTGCACACTGAAAAAAATGATTCTGACCCCTTGTAAATGTTACATGTTTTTATCTGGTTAATTTCACTGATTTTAATGTGTTATTTAATCCTACTTATTTTTTATTATTAATTTTCAAATTCACTGCCCTTGTTTAAAACAAGTTAATTTCATTCAATTAAAAGTAATTAGAAAAAAATAAGTTTCATTTAATTTCCATATACACTCAAAAAAATATTTCAGCCCTAAACTTAATTCAATTACATACATCAGTTCCATGCATTTAGATTACATAGTTTTAATTTAAACAAATCAATTAAACTTAATGTAATTCAAATACATCAGTCTTACGTAAATGAAACAGGTAAAGTTTATGTAACATTTCCCAGTGTTAAACAAACCCTGCTCAGTGTTCATGTGTTTCCACACTACAGAGTGTTCAAGTAGCATTGACACAGTGTTGGAGTTAAGGAGATCATTATGTCATGATTGACCAATAATGATCAACACCTGCTGTTTACAAGCAGAATCACAGAAGGAAAGAGAAACACAAGAATCAGACACAGCCAAAGATAAAATGAACTTTAATATAATAAATTTAATATACATTAAATCTCTGATTAAACAACTCCACAAACATTACAGTTTGGCTTGATTTCTGTCATATATCTACAAATATTATTTCAGAACATCTAAACAGAGGTTTAGATGTTTTATATATATATATATATATTTTTATGTTTCAATTGACCTCACCATCATGGCGATCAGGGTTTACTTTAGTTGGACTCTTGACTTTTGATTTTTTTTTTGGCTGCTATAATTATGTGTATGAAGCACATCTATTACAGCAAAATAACAAAGCCAAAAAGAAGTCTGATTAGGTGTTTTTGGTTAATTTTTATTTGTGGGGAAATCACTAACATCCAGTGGCCTGATGCACTGATCTCATGCAGTGGTTAGTCTATTATTTTCATAATGTTTACAACAAGTGTATGAACTATTATGGATGTTTATCTTATACACTAAACCTTGAAATCTACGGTGTCCCTTTGACACACACAGACATCAAGAATCAGCATTTGAATCTCAACAATGGTGACATTCAACAGCTGCATGCTGGGTAACAGCAGATTATAAAACTCACCCATGACTCCCAGCATGCAGCTGTTGAATATCACCATTGTTGAGATTCATATGCTGATTCTTGATGTCTGTGTGTGTCTAAGTAATGCTGGAGATCTTAAAGTAGTAATAGTAAGAGTTCATACAACTATTGTAAATATCATGAAACTAAGAGGTAAACCATAGAACGATATCAGCAAATCAGACCACTGGATGATGATTACACCATGAATAATAATTAACCAAGAACATTTAATAAGGCCCTCCCCTTGTTTTTTTTTGGTGCTATAACAAATGTGCTCTGTAAACACAATTACAGCAACCAAAGAACAAAAAAATTATATTAAGAAAGTCAAGGGTCAAGAGCCCAACTAAAGTAAACCCTGTTCGCCATGATGGTGAGGTCAAATGAAACATTTTTTAAAATAAAACATCTAAACCTCTGTTTAGACGTTCTCAAATAATATTTGTGGATATACGACAGAAATCAAGTCAAACTGTAATGTTGTTTGTGGAGTTGTTTAATCAGAGATTTAATGTCTTCAGTTATTTAAGTTAATTTTCTCTTTGGCTGTGGCTGATTCTTGTGTTTCTCTTTCCTTCGGTGATTCTGCTTGTAAACAGCAGGTGTTCATCATTATTGGTCAATCATGACATAATGATCTCCTTAACTCCAACACTGTGTCAATGCTACTTGAACACTCTGTAGTGTGGAAACACATGAACACTGAGCAGGGTTTGTTTAACACTGGGAACTATTACATCAACTTTACCTGTTTCATTTACGTAAGACTGATGCATTTGAATCACATTAAGTTTAATTGATTTGTTTAAATTAAAACTACGTAATCTAAATGCATGGAAATTTTGTACGTAATTGAATTAAGTTAAGGGCTGAAATATTTTTTTGAGTGTAGAATACTTTATAAGATCAAAAAAAAAACATTTTTAGTGAATTGTTGGCCTTCTGGAAAGTATGTTAATTTACTGTATATGTACTCAATACTTGGTAGGGACTCCTTTTGCTTTAATTACTGCCTCAATTCGGCGTGGCATAGAGGTGATCAGTGCTGAGGTGGTATGGAAGCCCAGGTTTCTTTGACAGTGGCCTTCAGCTCATCTGCATTTTTTGGTCTCTTGTTTCTCATTTTCCTCTTGACAATTCCCCATAGATTCACTATCTCTGGTGAGTTTGCTGGCCAGTCAAGCACACCAACACCATGGTCATTTAACCAACTTTTGGTGCTTTTGGCAGTGTGGGCAGGTGCCAAATCCTGCTGGAAAATGAAATCAGCATCTTTAAAAAGCTGGTCAGCAGAAGGAAGCATGACGTGCTCTAAAATTTCTTGGTAAACGGGTGCAGTGACTTTGGTTTTCAAAAAAAACACAGTGGACCAACAGCAACAGATGACATTGCACCCCAAATCATTACAGACTGTGGAAACTTAACACTGGACTTCAAGCAACTTGGGCTATGAGCTTCTCCACCCTTCCTCCAGACTCTAGGACCTTGGTTTCCAAATGAAATACAAAACTTGCTCTCATCTGCACAACAGTCCATTTCTTCTTCTCCTTAGCCCAGGTAACACAACTCTGACATCATCTGTGTTTCAGGAGTGGCTCAACAAGAGGAATACGACAACTGTAGCCAAATTCCTTGACACGTCTGTGTGTGGTGGCTCTTGATGCCTTGACCCCAGCCTCAGTCCATTCCTTGTGAAGTTCACCCAAATTCTTGAATCGATTTTGCTTGACAAGCTGTGGTTCTCTCGGTTGGTTGTGCATCTTTTTCTTCCACACTCTTTCCTTCCTTTCTGTTAACATGCTTGAATACAGCACTCTGTGAACAGCCAGCTTCTTTGGCAATGAATGTTTGTGGCTTACCCTCCTTGTGAAGGGTGTCAATAATTGTCTTCTGGACAACTGTCAGATCAGCAGTCTTCCCTATGATTGTGTAGCCTAGTGAACCAAACTGAGAGACCATTTTGAAGGCTCAGGAAACCTTTGCAGGTGTTTTGAGTTGATTAGCTGATTGGCATGTCACCATATTCTAATTTGCTGAGTGAATTGGTGAGTTTTTGTTAAATGTGAGCCAAAATCATCACAAATACCAAAGACTTAAACTACTTCAGTCTGTGTGCATTGAATTTATTTAATACACGAGTTTCACAATTTGAGTTGATTGACTAAAATAATTGAACTTTTCCACAACATTCTAAATTTACTGAGATGCACCTGTATATAGATGTTATAGAGTTGTGGCGTCATCATGATTGTGTGGCTGGGACTGAGTCTACTGAAGTTTGGGCAGGATATTGATAGCACAGTTTGAATTCAAGATCACTACTGTGTATACTCTGGTTGCAAATGAATCACTACTGAATATACTCTGAATATACTATGGTTGCAAATTACATCAATAGAGCAGTATGGTAGCGGCCATCTTTGTACATTTTGGCTTCACTTCTCTACAGTGGAAGGATGAGCAGACACAACTATAAAAATGCAAACTCCAGCGGTGGACTAATTGCACAGGCCAACAATATTTACACCTGGCGAGTAACCTATAAATTCCTAATTTCTCTTGCCACAACATATACTCACTTCACCCTTTGGATAGCGGTACCGGTATTTGTCTTGGTCTCTGAGAGCAAACTCCTCAGGAAAGTGATCTTGAATCTCTTCGTAAGTCATCTCCTCACACACACCCTGCACATGAACACACAGTTTATGACAAATATCTCTCATGCAGGAAAACACAAACACATTCTGCTGACAATGCAATATGTGTGACTAGAGACAGGATTATACTCACTGCATCGATCTCATTCAGTGCTTTCCACTGTTCATAAGGTGCTCCGATTGCCTCTGCAGTCTGGATTGTTCTCCTCATGTGACTCGTCCAGATCTTCAGATCCAAGATGCACTGACCCCTGATGTATGTGCCTAGAGCTGCAGCAAACTATCACAAATAGGTCTTTCAGTTTTAACTTGTTAACTTGTCTAACTTGTAAGGAGAAGTCCATTTCCAGAACAAAAACTGACAGATAATGTACTCACCCCTTGTCATCCAAGATGTTCATGTCTTTCTTTCTTCAGCCATAAAGAAATTATGTTTTTTGAGGGAAACATTTCAGGATTTTTCTCCATATAATGGACTGATATGGTGCCCCGATTTTAAACTTCCAAAATACAGTTTAAATGCAGCTTCAAACGATCACAAATGCAGTTGTAAATGATACCAGCTAAGAAAGAAGGGTCTTATCTAGTGAAACGATCGGTTATTTTCATAAAAATAATACAATTTATATACTTTTTAATGTCAAATGCTCTACTTTAATGTCTCACTCCGCCTGAACTGTTTTGGTTCCAGTTCATGTCAGTTAGTGTATGTGGAAAAACTCCCATCTCATGTTCTCCCTCAACTTCAAAATCGTCCTGTATCGTTGTTTTACCTTTTTTGTTAAGGGTGTTTGATCTTCTTTGCATGTTTACTTTGGTACTTCTGCAGCGATGTAGGATGATTTTAAAATGATTTTTGAAGTTGAGGGAGAAAATACGATTGGAGTTTTTCGACATACCCTAACTGTCTTGAGTCAGAATACACAGAGTTCAGGCAGAGTAAAACAAGACGAGAGTTTGAGATTAAAAAGTATTTGAATTGTATTTTTTAATGAAAATAACCAATCGTTTCGCTACATAAGACCCTTCTTCCTCGCCTGGATCGTTTACCAACCGCATTTGGGATCATTTGAAGCCACATTTAAACTGTATTTTGGAAGTTCAAAATCGGGGCACCATATCAGTCCATTATATGGAGAAAAATGCTGAAATGTTTAATTTAAAAAGCATAATTTCTTTACGGCTGAAGAAAAAAAGACATTAACATCTTGGATGACAAGGGGGTGAGTACATTATCTGTAAATTTTTGTTCTGGAAGTGGACTTCTACTTTAAGAGGTTGTGGGTGGTTTCTTGGGTGACATGGGAAGGTGGGAATCTCTGTACTAATATGGGTAGGGTTAGGGCAGTCAAATTAAATTTCAAACATCCATCAAATTTAAGATAAAAATGCACAAGCAAATGCAAAAATGTGCATTTGATTTCATGATGTGATGCATCAAAACGATGTGAATTGAGACTTTTCGTAGAACTCTCAATTCACATGTGCCTTTAACATGCTTTTTAGGCCAGGGGTCCAGAACTTAGTTTCTAAAGGGCCACAGCCCTGCAGAGTTTAACATTAATCCTAATTAAACACGCCTGATCCAGCTAATCAGGTCCTTCAGACTTTTTTGAAAATTACTGTACATGGTATATGTGATGGAGAAGGGTTGGAACTCTGCATGGCTATGGCACCCCTGCTTTGAGGTTATCAATCACACAGTTATAACCCACAGACAGTGTATAACTCATGGATCCCAACTTTGCACATCTTTTTGTGCAATCTGACTTAAAAGATGTAGAGTTTTCATTTATGTGCGAACTTGCACTGCATGGGAAAATAGTGATTATATAGGAACACCCTGTGTGATTGTGTCTAAAAATCACGAAGCAGGCCAATGGCATAACGTAACATCATGGGAGGGGGAAACGTACAGGACCAGAACAATTAGACGTGCATCCAGAACATTGACGGAGTGGATGTTGAGTTGACTGACAATCATAAATATCTTGGGACTATGTATCAGTTATGTATCAGATTATGCATCACATGTATCAGTTGTTTGTAAGAAAATTCAGCAATTAATGTTTTTTTTTTAACGAAGATGGGAAAATTCAATGTATCAATGTTGACTTTATTTTATAAGTGATTTATTGAATCAGTGTTCTCTTTTTGTATTGTTGCCTGGTTCCGTAATCTTACACTGTCAAATAGGAATAGGTTAAATAATCTCATCAAAGTCGCAGGAAAAATCGGAATGTGTCAAAGACAGGTTTTATTGAACACACTCAGTTTTAATAAATTTGGACCATTAATTGCAGAAGGAATTTCAGTTGCTGCCCTCAGGGCATCAGTTTAGAGTACCTGGTGGATTAACAAAATGTTTTAAAGGTTTTTTGGTTTCAGTGGCTATTAGTTTGATGAATTCTTAATCCGACTGGGGTGTTGTGTTTTATAAGTGAAGGTGTTGTCTGTGAATTATGTATTGTCTGTATGTATGGTGACTTACTGCTGCAAAACTAGTTTCCCCTAAGGGGGACAATAAAGCTAAACAAACAAACAAAACAAACAAACAAAAGAATAAACAAATAAAGAATAAATCAGCGTGCTCTGTGTGGAATTTTGTCAAGTTTATGTTGTTTGTCCTGTGCGCAAGTCAAATACAAAGAAGTTAAGGTGAGCAAACAGTAATTTAGGTGTGTTGGTCCCTGCCTGCACTACAGTATGGGTGGGGATGCACATGATTTGTGTGTTGTTTGTCTGTGACCGGAGTTTGCACAGTGCTCATTGTGAGTGGCTCTCACTGCAAATGTTCCATTCCTGCCTGGCAATCTTTTAAGGAGGGTGCCTAGGTTCATGGTCCTCGCTGTTCTGGTCCTGCTCTAGCAAAGGCACACCAGCGGCTGTGACCGTGGGTATCACAGATGAATCTAGTAGTGGGGTTGGAGATGGGGCTTTCCCTGTGTTTCTTACCACCAGAGTAAGAGCCTGGGGTACGCAATGCTGCAGCTGTCAAGTTCTGAGGAGGCAGATGTGCTCACCATCACGGCAGGAGAGACTGAGGGCTCACCATCTTACTATCTTGCTTATGAGCTAGTAGAGGTTGTTACTCATGCCCTGGCCAAGTAAAACATTGACTTGTGGCTACGGAGAGGCATCTTTGGTTAAAAACTTGTCTGATCTTAAATAAAAAGACAATTTCATCCTGCTGGATGCTCCTCTTTGTTGTTGAGAGATTCCACAAGGCTAAGAAACAAGTGACAAGATTCCAGAGCAACCTCTATCGCTGGGCTTCTCTTCCAGCTTCTCTTATCAGTTGTAGTAGATTTCCCTTCCCACTGCAGAATTTCACTCCCAAAGCAACACCGGGGGGACGGAGAACAGCACTCTCAGTTGAAGTCTTCTAGAGCAAGGACAGGCGACATCGGTCCTGGAGTGCCGCTGTCTAGCAGAGTTTAGCTCTAACCCTAATCAAACACACCTGAACACTGAATTACTAGGGCTACAGGCAGGTGAGGGTTTTTTCTTAAACGTTGCCTATCCCTATTCTAGAGAGAACACAAATCAGTTGACTATCATGTTCTCATAGAAGGCATCAGCAACGAGGTCCTGATGCTGGATGTGTCAGGCCTCTGAGGGATAAATGAACTCCTCATAATATGGTGCCCGTCTCTCCTCGATGCCCTCAGGAGTCCCACCAAGTGGTACTTCAACATTCCAAAGAATAATGAGGGGAAGAATAAGGGGAATAATCTTAGATCTCTGTCAATGAAATTGTTCAGTCAAAACAATTAGGTTCAAGATGCTGACGCTGAAACAAATCAGATCCCAGGACTGGTTTGTCACGTCAAGACCACATTCAGTGCCTATAGAAAACCATTATACCCGTTTGAAATGGTTTATTTGTCATACAGCCTGAAATCAACCCCCATTCCAAATAACTTTTCCAGTTTTATTTACAATTTAGGTCTTACAAGATCAAACCAATGAAAGAAAAAGCAAAACAGTTCTGCAAATTAATAAAAAACAAAAAACTAGAATAACAGGGTTGGAAAAGTCATCAGCCCCTTGATACATCAGCCCCTTAATACTTTGTAGAGCTACCTTTTGCTTTAATTACAGCCATCAGTGTTTTGGAAATGTCTGTACCAGCTTTGCAAACCTTGATTGGGAATTATTTGCCCATTGTTCCTTGCAGAATTGCCCAAGTTCAGTCAAATTTTGTGGTGAGCGGCAATAGACTGCTCTCTTCAAATCAACAGATTTTGATTGGATTTAAGTCAGGGCTCTGACTTGGCAACTCAAGGACATTCACCTTCTTATCCTTAAGTCATTTCACTGTTGTTTTGGCAGTATGTTCAGGGTCATTGTCATGTTGGAAGGTGAATGACCTGCACATCTTCAGCTGTCTAGTAGAGGGATGCAGGTTTTCCTTTGAATTTTTTTATTTACTTGGCACATGTATTGTCCCTTTAATCCTGACCAATCGCTCAGTCCCAGCTGAAGAAAAACACCCCCACAACATAATCCTGCCACCACCATGTGTCACAGTAGGTATGGTGTGTTTTGTGTGGAGCAACTGGAGTTCAGTTTTGATCTCATCAGACCACAGCAACTTTTGCCAGAAGGTATCCAAATGTGTTTTTGCATAGCAAAAACGAGACTGAGTGTGAAGCTTTTTTTTAGGATTTCTTCATGCCACCCTGCCATACAGGCCAGCTTTGTCAGTTGCCACTTTCACAGACTGACCAGACCCAGTCACAAAGCCTTGTAAGTCCTTCAGTTATCTTTGGCCTCCTGGTAGCTTCTCTTTTCATTGTCTTCCTGGCTCTGTTATCCACTTTGGATGGACGGCCTGATCCAGGCAATGTGCTGGTGGTGCCATACACTTTCCACTTCTTAATGATACTCTGAACAGTACTCCGAGAGATAGCTAAAGCCTTTGAAATGTTTTTGTAGCCTTCTCCTAACTTGTGCCTTTCTACAACCTTGTCCCGGAGGTCTTTTGAAAACACTTTCGTACTTTGCCGTACCATGCACTACTAGCAGTGTAATCTTCAAAAAACACTTGTTTTATTCTGACATAATCAACACCACTACTATTGATGTCAGGTGGGGCAATTAGCCTGGTGTTTAATCTGGTGGATTGCTTGCACCAGAGCAAGTTTATAATAGTATACTTTAAGGGGCTGATCACTATACCAAACCAAGCATTTCACAAATTTTAATAATTCATTAATTAATAATTAATTAAATTTTAATAAGCCGTGGCCTAATGGTTAAGGAGTCGGGCTTGTAACCGAAAGGTTGCGGGTTCGAGTCCCAGGTCCGGCAGGGATTGAAGGTGGTGGGAGTGAATATCCAGCACTCTCTCCACCCTCAATACCACGACTGAGGTGAGTCCCTTGAACAAGGCACCGAACCCCCAACTGCTCCCCGGGCGCCACAGCGATAGCAATATGGCTGCCCACTGCTCCGGGTGTGTGTTCACGGTGTGTGTGTGTGCGTGTTTGATCACTTCTCACTACTGTGTGTGTGCACTTGGATGGGTTAAATGCAGAGCACAAATTCCGAGTATGGGTCACCATACTTGGCCACACGTCACGTCCTTTCCTTTTCCTTTTCCTTTCCATAATGTTCCAGATTTTTTAAATGATATTTTTACTTTAATGATGAGGGTTAAAATGTGTACATGCAACTCAAAAAAAGTTAATTTTACTTAATTTAATTTATTTCATTTTACAGGGTGTAATATGACAAAAGGTAACAGTTTTCACAGGGTATGATGATTTTCTATAGCACTGTACTTCCACGTATCCATCCATCCTTAACACAAAAAGTTCCTGAGGTTTGCTTTCGGGGGTGAAACATACCTAATATCGGGTTCTTCCTCTCAGTCTAGCTTTATCACCCTGCACTTTCACAAAATGCATAGATGCAGCTCTGACCCCACTGCAACTTCAAGAAATTTGTGTGTTAAATTACATAGACGATCAGTTAATATTATCTTAATTCGAACAGTTGGTGGTTGAGCATCAATATATGCATATGAAAGAGTCGGGTTTAAGGCTGAAAGGCAAGAAAAATGTGCTTTCTCCGTCACAGAGGACCACTTTCAAAGTGTGGTATGGAATTTGACATTGATGCAGGCACGTCTGTCTCCTGCTCTTGTCAATTCGATCCTTGCAGCTGTCAACAGTGTAAAGCTAGGTCAGTCACTCACTGCCATACAGTACTCACATACAGTACTTCATTCCTTTCACAGGAAATTGTACACCCTGAGGTGGACTCTTTTCACTTCATAATGCAAAAATTGCCAGCTTGGCCAGTTAACTGCCCAGCTGGTACAGTGCTGGAGGTTCCTGCAGGAATGGTTCTCTGCAGGGTTTTCTTCCTCCACTTTAAAGGTCTACGTGGCTGCTGTAGCTGGTTACTATGCACCTCTGGGTGGACGATCACTGTGAAGAAACCTGTTGGTGATGGATCTCATTTGTGGTATTTTAAGGCCGAGGCCTAGGCAGTCTTTTTTACAGTGCCCTTTGAACCTATAGAATCGATTCCAGCCATGTTCCTGACACTAAAAATGATATACTTTTTTCTGGCATATACATCTTTGAAAAGAGTAGTACACCCTTCAGTACACTGGAACAGGAGAAGCATAAGTCCAGTGAGAATGCTGGATACATTTGTCCACAGAGCTGCCATGTGGAGGAAATTTGTTCTGGTACAAATCAACTGTTTGTATGCTTTGATCCGCCCAAAAAAGGTTTTCCTGCGACCAAGCAAACTTTAAGTAAGTGGATAGTCGAGGCTATTTCTCTTGCTGGTCCTCTGGTAAGGCTCCACTAATGGTTGTCAGGCACACTCAGCTAGAATTTTGGTGGCTTCTAAAACATTGTTGTCAGGGGTTTCCCTTCAAGATGTTTGTGATGTGATAGGCTGGTCCTTCCCGTGGACATTTTATAAGTTAGACCTAGACTCTGCACCAGGTTCTCAGGTGCTGCTGGCTTAAACCTGGAATACATTACACAATTTCTGCCCTAATTTTCCACTGATTTACAGTCGGGATTATTTGACACTAGTTGCCGAAAGTCAGAGCCAGTTTGCAGATTTGAGTTGACAGATTCTATGCAAAATCGTGTAGTTTATGATGGTCACAGACTCTGAGCTTCTAGCTTCAGACTCTGATTCCGCCCAGTCGGAGGTCATCAAATATGATATTTTCAGCCAATTTTAGAACACATATTGTTTTCATTTGTCAAGCGTCTCATAGCAAAAAGACTCACATTTCTGTGCAAGTTTGTTGTGATAGGAATAACTTTAAAGTCTGCTAGTGTGTGATCCTCAGTTGTGCAGTGTATGATGGGCAGTTTTCCTTTGTCACTATTTACAAAGTCGGTAAGTATATGATGCCTAGTGTTTTACAGGGGTAATTGGATGCCCATTTGCCATGATATGATTATTTTGGGTCTTATTGAAAAATCTATAACATGCTTTGATTACATTTTTTTGGTAACACTTTATTTTGATAGTCCACTTTAGACATTCTACTAACAGTAAGTAACTTTGCAACTGCATGTCAACTAGTCATTAGAGTATTAGTAGACTTTCTGCTTAATATCTTCTAACACTCTTCTAAACTTTGCAAGTATGTCAACTTATTTTACTAACCCTAAACCTAACCTAACAGTCTGCTCTGAGAGTTAGTAGACATGTAGTTGCAAATTAATGAGAAAAGTTACTTATAGTTAGTAGAATGTGGACTATCAAAATAAAGTGTAACCATTTTTTTCAGTGGTAGTGTAAAACAAAACACCCATTTTACCTTGTCAAAATCAGCTCTGTTCACCCATTTTGTTGCATGTCCCCTTAAATACTAATGAGCTCTGCTTACCCCATCCCTCTCTTCTGTGGGGTGACAAGCCCCTCATGAGTCATTCTCAAAGTCGCATTTAGCTGCGAAACTTGCTAACAAGCACGTTATTAGGAAAGGCGATTTGCAAAGATTCATTAAAAACTATTATACTCTGTAGGTGAGGCTGGATCATGAATGATTTGGGCGAACATAGTGGCATTTAGGTAGATCGGGGGGCACATTCCCTTCACAAACAAACGTAATCCTCTGGGTCTTCAACGGCTCAGTTGAATCCAACAACAGAACACTTCATTCACTTCTGCCATTCTTGACTTGCCCTGCACCAGAGTTAACACAATGGCGGACTGCTCACAGCTCATGGGTGACGTCACACAGCCATGAACCTGAGAATGCACTAGGTGGATTTTTATCATTATAGGGTGTATGTGTACACACCCTGCCAACACACATTTATGTTCAAACAACAGAGTGAATCAAAGTGAATTTTGAATCCGACAACCCTCTTAAAAATCTTTGCAAATTTTAAAAGTCATGTAGTGTATTCCAGGCTCAAGCTGTGCTTGCATGATTTTACATTACACATTGTAAGTAGTGTTGGGTTTGAGTCCACCTAAGTCGAGTCAGAGTCTTTAACCAGTCTAGTCTAAGATGAGTCTGAGTCCAAAATGGGCAGAGTCGGACTCAAGTCAGAGTCCAACAAAATACTACTGTTTGTCAGTATCTTAACATTGTCTTAACCTTTACAACTAGTAAAATGCAATGTTAATTTAAAGGTAACAAAAGCAAACCTCTATTGCCTCTTACCATTTTGATTTCATACCATCTCATAATTAGTGTCCTGCTCTGCTTAGCAAACTCAAAGTCATGTAACAGAAGTTATGGTTGACTTGATTTATGTATTGTGACATATTTCAGAGTGAAATAGGTGTCAGAATTCTGGACAAGACTTAAAAACACATGCAAATACAGAATAGAACTTTTGTGATAATGCTTCTAGTCAGTGAAATTTCCATCAACTGTCCCTGGACTCGGATGGACTCAGAAATATTTTCCGAAAGGCTTGAATCCGAGTCAAGTCCGAGTAAAAATGCATTCGAGTCAGTGACAAGTCTGAGTCCTCTAAAAATTGTACTCGAGACCAGACTCGAGTCCAAGTATAAGTCTGAGTACCCCAACTCTAGTTGTAAGTATGGCAAAGTAGGTATTGTTGTTCCCATAGCATCTTTATTTTAAGAAGAAGCATGAGTTTTCTCATAAGGGAACATCTCGAGACTGTAATCATGGTTTCCTGAGGAGGAAAAGAGACGCTGTGTTGTTCCCTTTTTTTTTTTTGCTTTTTTTGATTTGGTTCAGTGCTACAAATACAAATAAAAAGTATCTAAAAACTGCAAGCATGGGAGAAGCGTGTGAAGACGGTTAAATAGAGAGGCCACATTACAGTGACAAGATGCACGTAAGTATGCAACAGCATGGACCATGTACAGTGACTTGCCTGCTCTTCTGCTACAAACTCAAAAGTATGTACCTTTTTTTTTAAGTGTACATAATTTTAGGCCGTGGTATAAGTATCAAAAAGGCATTTTTTTAACTAATTAATTACACAGTAATTTTATACTAATTGTCAATAACTGCACCTGACATTTAAACTGATAATCATAATTATTTAAATCATGTATGCATTTATATTTTACAAATATTTAATAATTTGCATTATTAAATATTTAATTATTAAATATTTACACTACCTGCATTATTGCATTATAATCAGATTTATGCTAACCTTCATTCCTCGTGGTGAGAGGCCGGAATCACCTCCGATACGCCCCAAAAGGTTGAGTTCACTCTCTCCATGACGACAGAGGTAGATAGTGCGAGGGGTGACATGGATGTTCATCAGATAATAGACGATCCTGCTCTGAATATGATCCTGAACCTGATTAACCAGGTACCTGCTGCCCACATTAAAGATCTTAATGTATGACAGGTTCCTGTGGACACAAAGAGAGAGGACAGTAATATTGAGGACATGTTGGATCATGTCAAACAACAGATGTTTGTCAAATTCACTCTGGGTGACAATGTTTCACCTGTCTTTGTCATCATCTAAAGGAACGTATGTGAGTTTGTAGCAGTCTATTCTCTTAAGGAAGTCAGTCACAGCCTCCTCTTTATCACAGTTAACATAATCAGGACTGCTCAGCTTCACTTGCTGCAGATAAACAAAGGTCTTTTACAGGAAGCAGAGCGTGTATGTTTTTTGTTTTGTTTTGTTTTGTTTTGTTTTAAAGAGTTGCTTACAAAACAAATATGTACTCCAATACTGACAACTGACCAGGTAACAGTTTAAAAATGATGCACCTCATTAAAAAGCAACTCACACATACAGTAATACACACAGATCAATCAATAATTAAAAGGAGAAACAAAAATCTTTTTTAAGATGTTATTGTCTCTTATTTCTTCACCTTGATGTTTTCTGCAATGATTTCTGGGTCATCACAAAGAGACTCAACAAAAAACACCTACAAGAAAGACAACCATACTTTAATAGTTACATACAGTAGAGATCTTTTCTGAACAGGTTCTAGAAATTAAGTCTTATTTTAGTAACACTTTAGATTAGAAAACATTATTAAGTAGTTGCTTATTAGCATGCATATTACTAGCATATCGGCTGTTTATTAGCACCTCACAGCATGACGATATTCTAGATCCTTTAATTCTACCCAGTACCTAAACATAACTACTACTACAACATCTACCTTATCTACTACCAAAAAGCAGCAAATTATAAGTTTATTTAGGAAAACTCTTAGCTATTACTGAACATGTGTTCTCTAATCTAAAGTGTTACCAATATTTCTGATGAATATTAATTCATCAATTCACCTTTTTCACTCACTTTATAGCCATTCTCTTTAGCAAAGGCGAGAATCACCTCTCTACGTTCTCTTGTTGTGTTGGTCGCATCGAATACCTGAACATAAATTTGCAGAATTAGTTGTATCATCATTAAAAACCTTTCACATACATTACCAAACAAAAGTTTGGAAGAACCAACATAGCTGCATACAGCAATTAGCCAACTGAAAATGTGATTTTAAATTAAACAAAAAAAATAAATTAAACAAAATGCTTAAAAAAAACCCATCTACACAACAACTGTCAATAATGTGTCATCATTGCTTATTACCACTAGTGGCCGACAGACAAAATGTCTAGTGGTAGAAAAACATATATCATTGGAATCTGTAGAACCCAGGAATAAAAACAGAGATTCAGACATTCATGGCCACTGGACAAAATTCACAAAAGCTGAAATTTTATCCATCAATTTTGTAATATATTGTGACCACTAGGTAGAAACAGCCTAAACATCATAGGGGGCTTCAGGGACTGAATCCAAAGACACATATCAAGCTTCATAACTGTTATGATGCGGGAGAGACAAGTATAGTAAGAGTAAGGCTGATATAATACATGGTGCAACTTTTTGAGCAATACTCCCATCAACGGCAATGTTGCCATCAACCGGGTGAGACACAGGCCTACAACTGATCCAAAGTATTTAGATAGAAATTTGTTGCCCATTCTCAAAGGGAAAGTGAAACTTTGGTTTGTTTGTTTTTACTGTATTTTTAATTAAATAAATGCAGCCTTTATGAGCATGAAAGATTCAAAAATCTTAATTATTCCAAACTTTTGGTAGGAAGTGTATAAACATATGCGAGTGTTAAACAGTACCAGCGTTTACTGCTAATTGTTCAGAGAAAGATAACGTTTTTACACATCTCTTCTAAACTTTCTGTGGTAACATCAGTAACTGTTGTCCGTGTTCAGGTGAGGATGTGTGTGTTTGTGCTGTCACTTACTGCCACTTGTCCATGATCTTGAGTAAAGTAACAAAAGACGTCCTTCAATGCTGCCAGAGCACAAGCTCTAAAGCACAGTTCACAAAAAACAAACAAAACATTCAAAAATATAAAAAATACAAAAATGTTAACAATACAGTTGATACAACAGTTAGATTTGGTGCTCATATTTGATTGGCCAAATTGTATTCCAGCTGAAGGTGAGCATCTCGATGACCTTCTCACTACAAAAGGCAGAGCCCCTCAAGTGGGAAGTCAAAGAAAGTCAATAATCGGCTTTAGTGGTGGAGATTGTTCAGAGACCCTTTCAGCAGGTTACATTACATTGCTCCAGTAGCAAGTGACAAGTCTTTATCATTCTCTCACCTGACGGATTAAGGAACAATACTGCCACTGTGTATTGGCTCGGAGGTGAACTGAATCATAGCCTTGATATTCAGATAAACCGCATGATTATGTGTGTGATACTGCTTAATGCAACAATTAGATAAACAATACCATATTACTGCGTTTGGAACAATAGCACTCTTGCTCAGGTGATACTGCTTAAATAAAACACTGATGTATAAAGTGTGAGTTTCTCACTTGCGAATTTTCATGGCCTCTTCATTGTCTGGGCGGAAGAATTCATAACTCTTATAGCTGCGTACAGCATCCCTGCGGTACTGTCCAACGTTAAACACTGTTAAAATAGTTTTACATCAGTGATACTGTATAGTGCAAGAAATAATGCTGTACAATTTTATTTCAACAACTGAGGCACAGTTACAGATACACTTGAGACTTTTCTTTTAAAACCATTGGACAACAAACAACAACAAAGTTACCTGCCAGATTTGCCCATTTAAGAGTGAGAATGCCAGAAATTAGCATTGTGTTGGCAACAAAAATTTATATGTTTCTAATACATACCAGTATATCAGCCAGAAATTATCTGTATCGACCAATAACTGCACAGTTTGGTCAGTTAACAGAAACATATCTAAATCTACCAATAGCCTTGTCAATGAACATTTATCTTTGATCAACTGCTGGTTAACGAATGCTTGGTTATAATGTGGGAGAAGATTTTGTGCTTCTACCTGCTAATCTGATTAACTGATCCGTTCATGTATAATAATTCTCACCCTTGGTGGGGACACCAATCCAGTTGAGGTAGCGTGTGAGTTTCTTCGAGATGTAGGTCTTTCCACGTGCAGGCAGACCAACCATCACAATCATGGTGGGAGAGTTGGTGAACTGTGGTACTGATGCTGAAAACAAACACACATCATGTTTAAGCAAAAAAAAAAAAAATAAAAATGACATAGTTTTGTACACTGTATTAGTTAGTCTAACATCATGCGATATGGCTTCATAATGTATTTCTGTAACTGATCTCCAGCGGACAGAAGTACTGTTTACACTCATATCATTTTTAATTAGTGATGTAATTTACATCAGTGAAGAAACTGAACTGGCGTCTCTTGTGTTAGTGGTCTCTCTCTCTCTCTGTGTGTGTGTGAGAGTGTATGTGTGCGTAAAGGGCAGTGAACTGGACCTCAGTGAGGTGAACACCCCTGAGGACACAATCCGTGACACACTGCGTCAAACCAGCATTAAAAAACAAAACAAACAACACAAAATTGATATCTCATTACCAATAATATCAAGCGTATTCTTGTATTAGGAAATATCATTTTATATATTTCATTTTAAAGTATTTTCGCTATGCAATATGCTTTCTTATGATTCTATTATATATGACTCGCTTCTCCCTTAAAATACATTAAAATACTTCATGAAGGTTTTATGACAAACACTTTACAAAGGTCTAAAAGAAAAGTTGTTTTAAATGTTTTACAAAGAAGTGTTTAACAAGTTCACTTGGCTAAATACATTTCTAACAGTGTAATTAACTGATACTTTTAAAAACTTGATATTAAGACCACGGAAATAGAGTGAGGGATGAGACAAATATGTTTGTTTAGGCATATGACTTACAGCCTCTTCTCCGTCTCAGCCTGCTGCTCATCCATGGCACCCAGATCTTCTCCAGAGGATTTTGTGTAAGTTCAATTTGTGAGTGATACATATTCACCAGTGTGTGAGAGACAGCTGTCTCTGTGTAATATTTATACAGGTGAGTATGGTAATTGCACAAAGTGAACAAGACCGTTGATATCTTCTATAAAGAATATGTGCAGCCTTGTCCACTTGAAAGCAGATGTGTATTTAAACTGGTGAACCCTGATGGAGGAGGTGCATCAAAGCACCTGACACAATGTTACACATAAACAGCCTATCAATACTCACAAAACAGTCCTAATCTAAATAAACGGTAATCATTAAAAATAACTCCTCCTTTCCATCATCATGAAGGAAAAGTCAATTTATCTAGAATACCCAGAAATATGAAATTACTAACTGTAAACACCATAAAAATAAATCAAAACCAACAACTATCATTATAATAATATAAAATAAAAAAATACTAGTGTACATGAAGGTTTTAAATGCATTCAGACATGTATTGTGTGTGTGTGTGTGTGTGTGTTTTCGTATAGTTGTAACTCGAACAGCAGAAAGATGCTCTTTGTCTTGAGGTCTGTGTTTGCCCTCCACTATCTATGATTTATCCAGAACACATCTGACACATCTGTAAGAAGACACCACAGCCCTGCCAGTACAGATACCTATATTTATGTGTACGGGTTTGACTCTGCTTGTGAGGTAAAAAATGTCCTCACTAATATCGTGAAACCTGTTAAACACCAACTAGCAAGCAGAACCTCACTAGTTAAAAAAAAGTTTTATAAATAGGCCAAATATGTTTATATTTAAATGTTTTGTAAAGGGTTATTTTTAGGGGCAGGTGCCCGGTTAGGCAATAGAAAATATTACTAACGATAAAAAACGGTGACAGTCTATTACATGTCCTCATAGTGAGAAACGTGTGTGAGTGTGTTTATTAAAAAAAACGCAGTTTGCATGCAATACTCCATGCTCATAGATATTTATTTCAGTCTAACCTGTGCTCTCGCAGCGCGCTCTCTTTCTCATGACGGCTTTCTCACGACGCTCCATTAATAACACACATGAACACAAACATTGATACCACACTAACAGCGAAATAAACAGTCATACTGCGCGAAGACTGCTGTCTTGAATATTCACTAGTCATGATTACGTCGTATGGTTTCTTCCAATGGCGAAGTGTTGTCTTTCGCCATAGTAGCACTGGTAGTCCGCGGTCATTGCTAAACTCTCACAAGAATTATTCCCATTTGGCATTTTTCTGTAACTGTTTTGTATCTGACAAATAAAATACTCATAATAGGCAACATAAATTAACGTTGATGGTGGACACAGCTTGCAATGCTTTCACCTTTTCTAAGAAATAATGCATTGTAATTTTAAATGACCTGTGTTTTTAAAAAACATTGTTTCTGTTCTTTATTTAAAAATTCCAGACGGAATCGCGGAATCCAGTCACAGAAGTGGAATTATCTGCATAACGCAGAACATCGTGGAATTCATCGTGGCAAATTTTAAATGAATACATCGCGATATGGACTAGTGTCGGTGAATATTAAACTGCGAAAAGATTTAGATATGAAATCTGCATGTTCTGCGTGTCTGTGTGTGAATGAAACTGTTTTTCGCATCCTAAGTGTATATTTACACACAGTGAAAATAGCCTTGTTGGCAGAGGCTATTTACAGTAACTCCACCACTCACCAATGGGTGGTAGGATTACACATGGCACATAGCAAATGACTTTTCTTATTTATATTATTTTTATTAAACAATATCAATTTACAAAACTCAACTGGGGAACAATAATATGCATATGTAGAGCACCTAATATGCATTATATATCAATTTTAAGCACGTTTAAACATATAGGCCTAGTAATATGTAGTATTACTATGCACATATTAAAGCAAAATGAATACTAAATGCACGCTGTTTAAAAGATTAAAGTCAGAATATTTGATAATCTTTTGTTTGTGTGTTGTTTGTATAGTATCTGTATGGAATGGCATGAAAGGCAAAAGCCAAGATCGATAATCATCCATCAGTCAGTCAGTACAGGTATTAGGTCATCCTGTAGTTTAAACAGTAGATCATGTCACTAGCAGTGCCAAGGACATGGATATGGTTCTCAAGGGGTGCAATAACCGATAAATCTTATGTACATTACATTCATACATTTAGCAGACGCTTTTATAAACCAAATATTGTACTAACAAACCATACATCTCAATTTCTAAATATTGACCTTTATGATTGGTTTTGTGGTCCAAGATCACATTTATACACCCTCCCATTCCCTAAGTCTAGCTATTATACGCATTATTAAATGCATTTTAATATAACAGCATGTTTATGCGACCTTATCATGAATTCTACATATGCTCAGTGAATTGCTGCATGGATCTATTACAACAACCAAAGTGAATTTTAAAAATTAAAAAAGGCCACAAAGACCACAAAACAGGTCACGATGGAGAATTCAAACAAGATATTCATGTGGTCAAAAATTATTGAAAAGCAGAGTTTATTTTCCGAGAGAAAATTAGTTAAAACTTATCATACTAAAATGGACAAATACAGGACAAATACAGTCAATACAAAAGTGGTGATAAAACTTTTACCAATCAACAAAAACAATCAGTTAAACTGCAGGTCTTAGTCAGTACATGACCTCTATTGTGAAGTTGTACACTTTAAAGCTTTAAAGCCAATTATGCAGAGTTAAAATTGTTAGAAAAGTCATACTAATCTAGTTTCAATGGATTCATCAAAATTACATGATTGCCAAAAAGGACTAACAAAAACACATTTTGTCCTAAGCAAGTGCGAAAAAAAAAAATCATAACGAACTATATTCAAATCCAGCAAGAGACTATAATGTGTAAATGCTGAGGAGTAAAAAAGCAAAGCTGATCTTTGAAAACTACATTAAATAGACAAATGTTTATAGGTATGCGAGTAATGTCTCATTCATTGGGATTGGGATTGGCATCTGGATACTGAGAGAGGTCAAAGGTCAGGACTTTGCTGATGACGCAGTCTCCTTGCTGTTGAGACAAGCAGACAATAAGTGACACATAGTAAGTCAAGTCACTTTTATTCGTACAGTGCTTTTTAACATTACATTTTGTTTCAGAGGGGCGTTTGTAAATTCTTAAGACCTTTTAGTTAAAATTAAGCAGTTTAGAGATGGGTGATAGAGTTTACATTGGTGATATGTATAAATAGTGTATATTGCTTTATGCCAGTATATAAGTGGGTAAAGTTGGATTCAAGTACAATAGCTGTCAACTGAAGCTATTTTTTTCTGTCAATTTTGAATATTATGAAATCTGTATATATATATATATATATATATATATATATATATATATGACTTACAACATTCAGCGTAGTGACAAATATCTCACATAGGTGATATGTATCACTGCAGTCACTAAAATGTTTTGTCATATCGCCCACCTCTAAGCAGTTTTATTAAAATGTTGATTTAAAGTTATGCCACAGTACATATACTATGTGTGTAAGGGTGTATCTTACCTCAGGATAGACTCCGATCAGGGAGTCTGCTTTAGTGTAAAACTCCTCTTTGAGGGAGATCACTATAGCCTGGAAGTTCTGCACTGACTGATCCTTGATGTAGTTTGCAACCTACACAACACACATTCAACACACAGTGTCTGTTATTATGACAGCACACATGTAAATCTGTGAGTGCTTACCACTGACTTTCACCTCAGAATGTTTAGGTTATGAGAATCTAGAACACTGATTCTTTGGTTAATAGTAATTAAAGAAGTCGCTATCATAAAATTTAGACAGGCAATTATTTAACAGAAAATTTTTAATCTCAACTTTTTAAAGGTCAGTTAGTGTGTAAAACAACTCTATAATATATCCATTGAAAAAGGGTGTGTTCAAAATAATAGCAGCATGGAGTTTAATCAAAGAATTCATTAAATCTGTAAAAAATTAGGTGTCATTAATTGTCCTTTTTTAAGGAGGAATGGAAGCAATGTTTAACATATAATAAAATACATTTCCTTCTGAACTGCAAAGTAAAATGGGCTGTTCCAACCATTGTTCGGAAGAACAACATAACTTACTTTAAAAGTTAGCTGGAGAAGGGAAAACGTGTAAAGAAGTGCAGCAAATTATAGGATGGTCACTTAAAATGATCTCAAATGCTTTAAAATGGCAGCAAAAAACATGCAGAAGAAAACAAGCAACTACTGCTAAAACATCAAAATATCTGAAAAGATCATGTTGCTCTGTGCCAAAAAGGAAATGCTGAAATGGGTGTTTAAACAAGACAATGACCCCAAACACGCAAGTATGAAATATCTTGGTTTCAAAAAAAAAAGAGACGTAATAGAGTGGCCAGCTCAATCTCCTGACCTCAACCCAACTGAAAACGTGTGGGGTGGCATTAAAAATGCAGTTTCTGAGGCAAAATCTGGAACATAGTTCATTATTTTGGTCTGAAATACCCATTTCAAGATGCCAGACGTTGGTTGACTCGATGCAACGTAGATGTGCAACAGCTATCAAAAACAATGGTTATGCAACTAAATATTAGTTCAGTAATTTAAACTACAGTTAAAAAAGTGTTTGAGTTTAAAGAGAAAAATGGCAATACTGCTATTTTTTGAACTGCTTAATATATTTATTTTCTTTGCCTACTGTAACAAAGACACACAGTCTTCATAAAATCTTATCATAAAAATCTATAAATCTAAAAATCATAAAATCTAATATTTTAATTTAGAATTGAATGTGTAACGTTTCCACTATATATTAAATTTGGAAAAACAAGCTATTAGGAAATACTGCATTTGCACTTTATTAACTTTCCTTAAGGCACTACTATTTATTTGAACACAACTGTATATATTTTTTGTCTTTTATATTTCCATAGTTTTCCTCAAAACATACAAGTTCAAAGTGACAGAAGGGTTAGTAAAGGTTGACAGTTTTTTTTTTTAATTAATTTTTGGGTGAGCTATTCCTTTAAGTCATTTATTTACATTTAAATTTGAATAAAGCAATTGTATAATTCCTTTTAAAGGATTTCTTAACAAAGAATGACCGGATCAATATGATTTTTAATATTAAAATATTTATAAATGTCCTCTTATATTCTCTTATGTATATTCCTCCTATGTCCGCTTCAGTTGTGATGGGGTCTCAGACAAAAACGATTTTTGCTGCCTGCTCAAATTATTTGTTAAAGTTAAAATAAAAAAGTACCAACAAACCTTTTTGTTTGTTTTTGAGATGAGCTCATGAAAAAAACATATATATGATTTTCATTATTAAAAAGTTAATTTAACTATTCCTTTTAAGGATTCTGATGTGCCATTAGTTTTTTTTTTTTTTGCCTTGATATCTAAGCAGCAGCAATACAACATGTTAAATGTTCATCATACTGCAGTTGCATTACATGACGATAATGTACACCTCACCTGTACAGTAATGACTGTGTGTGACTATTTTAAGCAGTACTGTAATAAACCCTGGTGAGAAACAAACCTTGCCAATGTTGGTATTGTCCAGTGCTGCGTCAATCTCATCCAGCACAAAGAAGGGTGCAGGCTTATAGCTGTGGAGGTAAAGACATTTTGTCAGGTACAGTCTGATGAAGAATGCAATTTTCAATGAGGGTATGTATATGTGTATATGTCTATGTATGTGTGCATATATGTATATATGCTGTACAATACCTGTGAATGGCAAACAGTAAGGCTAGAGCTGCCACAGTTTTTTCTCCTCCAGACAGGTTGTCCATGGGCCTGAAACGTTTACCTGGGGCTACACAGTTGTAGTTGATACCATCCAGGTATGGCTCCTCTGGGTTCTCAGGCCCCAGAAACGCCTGGCAAAAGAAGAAAGAAAAAAAACACACACACACACACACACACACACACACACACACACACACAAATCACCACCGGTGGAAAGAATTACTTCTCTTAGTATTAAAAATATAACTCCAAAATATATCAACTCAAAGTACTTTCATTGTGCATACTGCCTGTCCTAACAGGTAAGGAGCTGCCATTAGAATTGAGAATTTTGTTTGTGGCTGTCTATAATGTAGTACACTAATATAGTAAGAGTCATAATAAACCAAGGTAAAATTCAAATAAAATAATATTTTTTTTTGTGGAAGGGTATTGATTTAAGATTGTGTAGTGGTAGTGGAGGTTGTGTCCTTTTAAAGTTGTGATTATTTGTTGATGCGTCATTGTTTAAGTACCTGGGCACTGCTGTTGCGGGACAGAGCTTTATATATCTCATCAATGTTGGTGGCCACAGACTCAAAGCAGGCGTTGAAACGGTCAAATCTCTCCTTCTTAATCTGTTCAAACGCTTGCTTGGCTTTCTTCGCCCTCTTCCTGGCAGCTTCAAACTCTATGATGTTCAAACAAACAAATCATGTTTGGAATGGTGTAAACACAGACAGGCTGAGCAAGACAGAGTGATAAGTCCCACTCTACAACGTTTTAAAGGGATACCCAAAAATGAATATTTCCCCATTATTTACTCATGTTCATGTCGTTCCAAAGCCTTTCAAGATTAATGAAAACCTTTGGAAAGACATGAGGGTAAGCAAAGGACAGAATTGTAATCATTTATCAAGTTCACACATACTAAAGGGAAGATTTTAAATATTAAAGATTGTATAAAGATCTTTTTATAAGAATTTACATTGTAGGAGGGGAGAGAATATCACATCGTAGGCTGGGGATCGTGAGCAAAAAGCATGTGACAGTGGTTGCAGGACTGTATCAAGTGTGGTTTAGTTGCACACTAGATATGCTACCATTGTCTTGCTTTTGCTCTGTACATGTGCAGCTTATGCACTGCCAGTGGGACTCATTTAATGCCACAACATGCTCTAAAAAAATAATTCCTAATGTTGCTTGTCAGACTGTACGAACATGATGATCATGTCACACTGTGGGATTTCAGCGTCATTAATGTTGGACTGTACGACAGTCAAGACGCACTAAAAACGGATGCGCACAATTGACCATATGCACGGATTACTTCCTTGTTTTAGACAAACCAGCTCAGTCATTTCCGGTCAACTGTAGTGTGTTGTAAAAGGAGTGTCCTTTGCTTGTTTTCTCTACATAATCCATTCACAATTTGAAGAAAAATTTTGTTTGTCTAAGAGGACCAAACGTCCATGTATACCGTTTCAAGAATGACAAACGCGAGTGTAAAAAAATTACACGTGTAAATCTGCTAAATATGCTTCATTTAAAATGTTTGACAGTAATAACCGAACGAAACACCTGACATGCAGATGTCAAAAACTGAGCTGTGCATTAAATGATTCAGAATAAATTCAGAGTAACAAAACTACAGCAGTAACAAGTTTGTGTTGGTTGAACATAGGCCATTTAATAGCTTTTACAGTTCAAGATAAAACTGTTTTTAAATGTATGTAAAAAGATGTAGTTATTAAATAATTCCAAAATATTTCAAATTCATATTTATTCATATTGAATGCATTATTTAATTCTTATATGATTAATATTTAACTTATTTAATTTGCAGTGAATTATATAAAAGTATTTAAATAATTCACCCTTATAGGCTGTTTGTGTCTGAGCTTATTTATTTATTTTAATGACTTTCTGCACTTGCTAAACTATATGCTTAAGTGTGGTAAAAGTGCTAAAATGTGTTATACTAGTAAATTTATATTAAATCGAAAAGCAAGACGTGAAAAAACTATGGGAGTCGAAATGGCAGCTGCAGCCACTGAGTGATCCTCTACTGCCATCTTCTGGTTAAGGGTAATTTCATGTCACTTTCATCTTAAAAAATTTTTATGTTGTCTTTATGAATGAAAAGTGAATCTTTTAAGTGAATTTTAGTGCACACCTGTAGAGTTAAAAAATAATAAAGACTTTAAAATATTACAAGATTTTAAAAATATGTTCATGACTATGAAAGCAAGTTATTGATAATCAAGAATTCTATTAAGATGTAGTTGAAGAGAAGCATCTCTAGCTTGCTCACATTAGATTAAACAGTTATGATAGTGTTTAGCTGTCAGCATTTAACTGTACAACTACATATGTATTCTTCTGGGATTACCAGTCTCAGAATTTAGATTATATGTTGTTAAATAACATGACACTGAACGTTCATGCCGCTATCATTATTTACAATGTTGCAATTATTATTTTTCTCAGTTTCTGATAAGAACGAGGCAGCAGAGGAGTCTCAGGAGTCTCCACCTATATATAGCACATATAAAATAAGCTACACCAGAAATTTACGAGCTGGCTTATCATTATGCGGAAGTTCTAAAGAATGATCTGTGCATATGGTCAATTAAACTAGTCCAGGGTTTTACATTATAAACCCATACACATTCAGTGAACTTATCAAACTAACAATCAAAAACAACAGATTTTAGCCTAGGATCAGAGGAATATTTTAGGATTTGTGAAACTTGTCTCAGATGGTCAAATCATGGCCAAAATCGTACAGTGTGAGCCTGGCTTTAAAACTGACAAACAGATTTAAATTGCAGCCTTTTGGGCTTAATCATGGTAACTGCAATTTTACTTTTATTTTGATCATTTTACAGCATAGTCTAGGAAAGACTGACCATCACTGGTTTCCTGAAATTTGTCTCTAACGCTCTCTAGTTTCTCCATGGCTTTCATGTTGGGAGCACTGATCCTCTGCAGGATGCTCTGCTGCTCATTGAGTCTCTGTTGTAATGTGTTCATCTCCCCCTTGATCTCCTCTTCGGACAGTGAGTCCTGCAAAAAAACTTTAGTCACATCACATTCTCAACACACTTTAACACTTCTGATGTGAGCAAAAACAGTACTGTAATAATAGAGTAAACATGCAAGCACTGACATACTTTTAGGTCCTCTGACAAGCTGCTGTAGTCAATCTCGATAAGAGCTTCCTTGGCTAGAACAGTGCTAGATGTCTTTTGACTGCTGCTGAGGCTCTCCTCAGCCTGAGAACTGCCCTACAACACAAACACAAGCAAGATGTTAGGTAAGTTTATGTAATAAAATTAAAGCTTTGAAAGCTTCAATACACTGACTTGTTCTTTAACAGGATTATCACTTTGTAGAATAAAGCTTTCTTTTAAAATATTTTTATGTCATGAAAACTATAAAATGTGGGACATTATAAAAAATTATGTAGTAAAAACTTTACTAAAAAATATTTAAAATAGAAATGAATATTTTATATCTTAGATTCCAACAATGAAGTTCCAGTGAAATTGTTGTTCTGTTCTTCTTTATCTACTCCACATAAGTTAAGCAAGCAGTATTTTTTAAAGTTTACTTTTTAGGTTAATCACAGAGTTTCAACAAAACTAATTTCAAGCATAAACTTTTAGATAATGAAAGTAAATACTTTTAAGATTATAAAAACCCCAAAAAATGTTCATGTGTCCAAACTTCTGATTGGCAGTTCATGAGTTTGAGTGTATACTGTCAAGAATTAGCTTGGCACACACCTCTTCCTGGCTGATGTCATCCATAGTTCCTGACCGGAGGGGAAGTTTGATGTCCTGCATCTTACAAGCCTGCAATAGATTGTGTCTGTCACTGCGTTTTTGCTCCAGCTTGGTCTCAATGGCTGTCACCTCCTTCTGCAGCTGCGTCAACTCCCTAGACAAACACAAAGGTTTTTCTTTACATCATCATTCTCATTTTCTTGAAAACAAATATAGTAGTCAACATTTGAAGTGGATCAAAACCTTTCATAAAAGTTGTCCCAAAACCAAAACAATACCCATTCTTGTCTTAGGACAAGTTTGATTAACTTTTTTGATCCACTTCAAATGTTGACTACTGTATGCATGTCTAGCATAAAACATTGAAAGGTCTCACTTGTTGGCACCCCCCAGCTTCTTGCGGATCTCCTCCATTTCATGGTTTTTATCATTAACCTCAGATTTCTTGGCCAGATGTTGGTTTTTCAGATCCTGCAGCTGTGCCATGGTTTCATCAATGATCTTCATGTTCCTTTGCTCTTCCTGTTGGGAAATATTAAATGAAATTCAATGAGATCAAACATTATTTCCAGGCTTCATCAGTATGAGAGCATCTGAATATTCTCTACCTTCTTGAGTTTCTCTATCTCATTCTCATCTTTCTTGACTGTCTGTTCCCACATGATCACCTTCTCCTGGTCTTCCTTCAGCTGGTTCTTCTCATAATCCAGCTGGATAGCCAGACGTGTCTTCTGAGTCTCAAATTCCAGGCTACCAGAGAGTTTGAGGAAAGGATTATTCATCAATTACGTCAACTCTTTGCATCTGAGCAGTTAAGTACTTCCCACAAGTTCTTATTGATGTCGATTTAAAAAATAAATTATTTTTAAAAAATATTAAAAAAAATAACTCATCATTAAAATAAATAAATATTCCAAAGAAAAAATAAAATAAAACATAAAATTAAACATTTAGCTGCATTATAGTAATGGGAATTTGGGTGGAAGCTGCAACAAACAAACAAAAAAAAAAAAGAGAGAGAAAGAGAAGAAAGAAAGATAAAATATTTCTGAAACATCAATGGTTTTTTTTTTCAATGATCTCACCGTTTTTTTGCAATCTCATTCTGTCTCTTGACTTTCTCTTCTTCAAATTCACGAATGTTACGAACTCCAATTTCTTTACAGAACTCTACAAACACCTCATCCTCCACCTGGAATGAAAGACAGAGCACCAAAAAGACTGAAAACAGGTGATAAATTACCCATGGTAAAGCTGTTTTTATATGACTGTGCTGTGTCCTACCAAGTTCATGCGGTCTTTCAGGTCTTTCATATCTCTCTCTCTAGACTGGATGATTCTCTTGATGTCATTAATGCGTGGACTAAAGTTAGCAAGTTCACTCTCCAGCTTTGACTTTTCCTGAAATCACAAAGTGTGACAAATATGTCTACTGTAGTAAGTCATTTGTAATTAGAAAAGTAAACAAGCAGGAAAACAGAATAGCTCTGACTTTTAGATTGGATGGGCCACATTCAAAGCTACTACAAAATGCAGCTAAAAAACAAACCTGTGATCAAACACCAGTTAAAGTCAAAATTAATGTTAGTGTTATGTGGCAATGCAGTTTGACAACTGTAAATAAAGTATTACAACACAATAGAGTGTTTTTTAATTATTAGTATTATTAACGATCATTAGTATTTTATATCTTCCACTTTTTATAAAAGCATTAGGCAGCGTTTTTCTGGCAACAGTTTGAAACAACACAACTTGAGTGGTAAAGTGGTAGGTACCTGCATGTTAAGAGACAGGTGTCTGGTCTTGGTTTGCTCCAGATCACTCTGAGAGTATTTGAGTCTCATCTGCAAACCATGAGCTTGAGACTGGACCTGACGCAGCTCTGCCTCCTTTCTCTTTGCCTTCATTTGCTCCTGATATTCACACACAAACACTCAATCCAATCAGTCTACTTGCCCATATCACATTAAACATTCTTCTCATTCAGAATTTCTTACTTTTAGCTCATCTGTGAGCTTTTCCTTTCTGTCTTTCAGTTTATCAACAGCCTTCTCATCCCAGCGCCGAGCTTTGGCCTTCAGATCACTGGCACCTCCGGAGATCACTCCAGACTTCTGGAATAATGTTCCATCTAGAGCCACAGTCTTAAAAAACCCAAACCAATAAACTTCCTTTACATTTCCCATATTACGTGAGTAGTGCTTGTCTAAGCAACAATCATTACACAAGGTGCTTTGGGTTTCAGAGTTGTTCAGAGTAGTCACTGTGGTGTTACAGGCCTCAGATGGCACATCTATGGATTCCTCTTAGTCCATTCACCAACAATCATGCATAATCCGCTCAAAACAAATCTAATACCTGGATTTTTTTTTCACATGATTTTTCCCCTTTGTACCTTGTGTCTGTATGGTCCTCCAAAGGCAATCCTGCGAGCGTCCTCCACATTCTCACAGACCAGGGCATTTCCACAGGCATACTGCAGGGCTTTCTTAATCTGTGGCGGCTCGTATCGAATTACATCAATCACCAATTTAGCACCACGCAGCTCACGTAATTTCTCATCTGTGGGCTTGACCTGTTAAGGGCATTATAATAAATGAGCCAACATGCTCTAGCACAACATACTCAGTGAAATGGAAATCTAGAGTCATCACCTCCAGGTAGTCCAGAGGCAGGAAGGTTTCGGGTTCTCCACGCTGCTCTTTTATGTACTGGATACAGTCACGACCTGTCTTCTCAGAGTCCACAATGATGGCATCCATGTTTTTGCCCAGAACTTTAGTAACAGCAATCTGATATTTCTTCTGCGTGGGCTGGCACAGGTCAATCAGTCTCCCGTACTGAAAAATGAGATGACCATATGTGAGCATACAACTATATTAGACAAGTATATGAAATGACAGTGGGAGTAACAAGTAGTCTTATCTCACCACTGATCCAGGATACAGCCTCTTGATACTCTCCAGGATCTCAGCCTTACGCTGCTGCCTGCTGTTCTCCTGTCTGTCAATACGAGCATCTCCCAGCTGCTCCATCACCTGCATTAAAAAAAAAAATCATACAATTAAAGCATTTTTCATTTAATAATTGTTCATCGTTTCCTGTGTCTCAGCAGTTCCATCAGTTATAGTAATTAATGCACACATCATCAAAAGTGTCATTTTTGGCATAGCTATGGATACTCAGTCCATCAACTGGGCCAAAAGAAGATTATTTAGGTTTCTAAAAAACAAACAAAAAAATTCATTTTGACTGAAGCAGAAGCAGTGCTAAAAAACTAACTACTTTATTAGTCACTATAGCAGGTAGGTCGAATAGAAAAAAGGTACTGGGTTTGGTACTTTCGGTACTAAAACTTTAAAAACGTCCATTTCCCGCTCACATTTGAACTCTGTTGAGACGATTTTTAAACATCGCTGATTGGCCATAGTGTCTGTGTCACTGCCCATGGCGTCTGTCAGCGGATCCATCCATATGCAGATGTACTAGGGATCCGCTGACACACGTGGCTTTCAAATGCTCCCGTTGTGCTTATGTGAGAGCGCTCGGTGAGGAGCGTGATGCGCTTATCATTGCAGCCAATCACAGTCATGTCTGTTGAGCGTGTGAACACTATGGCCAATCAGTGATGTTTAAAAATCGGCTCAACAGCGCTCAAATGTGAGCGGGAAATGGACGTTTTTAAAATTTCAGTGCCGAAAGTACCGAACCTGGTACCGTTGGACAACTCTACCTCCAACCGCACTTTTGTTGATATGGGCAGGCTTGTTCATGCAAGTACAGTTTATTTTGTCCACTGTGACAACTTACTTTCTCAAAGTGTTTGATAATAATAAATAACTCCCTTTATTTAAAACACCCAAGAAGCTCACCATTTGGTTTACTTTGGAGACAATGATATGACTTATGCTTATTAGTCAAGGCATCTGATGAAGTATTTTAGAGTATGCCTTTATGAAAACTCACCTGGTTAAGCTCCATGTTGATCTCATCTATTCTTCGTTTGGCCTGTTCCACCTCTTCTGTGAGCTCCTCCTCCATCCTCTTCTGCTCATCCAGAGACTGTCTGGAAACAGAAATAGAAAAAGATCAATGATGCACACAATAACAGCCAAATCATAAGTGGCTTTCTGACACGTTTTGTACCTGCTGGTGGTGATGTAGTCCTCCAGCTTCTCAATGCGTTTCTGGTTCTCCTCGATCTCTCTGATCTTCTGTTTGATCTTGGCCTATTGATAACAACAATCACAACAATTCAAGCTGCGTGTTTGTTTAATTTCACTGTACAAATTAAGTCCACTAAAACTCTTTGCACCTCTGTTTCTATTTTCTTCCTCTCCTCTAGGTCAAGACGGTCCTGGTCAGCTTTTTGGTCTCTGTTGAACTTCTCTAGCTCTTGAGCCAGTGTAGCAGCTCGCTTACTCGCCTCTTCCTTCAGACGGTGATATGCCTTGACCTAAACACAAAGAAAGACAACAGCTATATTAAACTCAGTATTTCTAACTGCACAGTTAAAGAAAGCTGCTCTTAAAATCGGTTGTGTAGCATATTCCAGCCTTTACTGATTGTGGACTTGTATTTGTGTGGCTTGATCAAACAGGATTAAACAGGTTGTTTTTCACACTAAATTTCTATTTAAAAACACACTGCTCTCTCTCTACACCACACACAAACAAATACATACTCATGCACATCTCATGATTTTATTAATAAAAAAAAAAAAAGTGTATTGAAATGAAACATCGGAACAATACCTTGAGGTGCAGAAGCTGTGACGACAACAAACAACTGTGGCACATAATCAAGGACAGTTGACCAACTTTGTAGTTGCACCAGTGTGGTCTAACAAAATTCACTTGCACAGGTAATAAATGTGTTGCATTCTTCACAGTATAGAGAGATTTATCAGCTGTACCTGGTTCTCCTCCAGCTGTAGATCTTGTCCCTGACTTTGAGCCTCCTCCTCCATTCGCTCTTCAAACTCCTGTCTGGCCATCTCCACCGCCCCCTGCTCACGGTCTAGCTCCTCCATGTCTGCCTTGCGTTTTTTGTAGCATTTCTGGGCGTTCTGCAGTGATTTACGGGCAGCTTCTAATTTCTTGATCTTGTGAGCAGTGTTCTCCTTGGCTTTAATGTACAGAGGCCTCTTCTGATTGAGCTCTGCATCCTTCTCCCTGTCAGCATGTCAAACAAAATTAATTAGTATCTTACAATTAGCTGGGCTCTAATCATCTATTATCATACGTGTTCAATCAGAAATCACCAGCCAAATTTTTAGGGATGCAACAATACCAGCATCAGTATTGGGCCCGATACTGAGCACCTGTACTAGTACTCGCACCCCGATACCAAATGCAGATACTACACAGCATGAGACAAGTTCCGTATTCAAGTACCGCTTTCATTAGCTGATGTGCGCGAGCTGACAAAGCATGCAGGGTGGTTTGAGCGCATGCTGGCGCAGATGTGCGAGCTTTTTGAGTCAACATCCCTTTTTCACAGACATCACATTGGAAAGTTTGTAGTTCAGTCGGTATGTCAAAATACAAGCAAGTAAAACAATGCACAAGTTACTTAATGGTAGATAGAGAGAAAGAGCGCAAACTCTGTTGTGTGATCTTTATTGACGTTCACTCATTTAGCACTTTAGATGAAAACACGTCACATATATTTCTAAAAATACCACAGTTAGATTTATAACGAGTTGTTCCCTGCATTATTACAGCAAAACAGCATGCCCAAGAGACTACAGGCTGTCATTGAGGCTAAGGGTAGCCCAATGAAGTATTGATAGTTGCGTAAATACTGTCATACTAACAGTTGTCCGAATTATTTTTGGTTGATTGTATTCCATTACATACCTTTATATCAAAGTTATCTGACATTATCAAGCTGAATGTGTTCTGACACAGTTTAACGCTTGAGTTCTTGTCACGTTTTATTACCATTTTTTTAAGCTATAGCAAATAAACTATGATAATGTGAGAAATGTTGAAGCTGTCTGAATAAATTTTGGTTTATATCTATTTGATAAATGAACTTAACCAACTAACATTATATATATTATTTTGCTTTCAGTACCCAATATTTTTAAAACGTATTGGTAAATTTAAAAATACCGGTCTCAGTACTCGGTATTCCGCAAGTACCAAAAATACAAGTATTGGTATCAGATGAGTACTGAAAAAAGTGGAATCTGTGCATGTGTGATCAAGACACAAAAGTTGTGTTTACATTTAATTCAACATCTTCTCTTTTACTCATTTCCCCATGTAGCTTACATGTAAGCAGCTTTCTCTAACTAAAAAGACCAACCTCAGTCTCTTTATGTTTCAAAGTGATTCATCATTATTTTTCTTCCATACCCCACAAAATGATGCAATATATGAACACAAAAATTATAAATAGAAACAATATATTTTTATATGTGCCTGTGGCGAATAAACATACAAACATGATGAAACTAAAGCCACAAGCACTTGTTTTTTATTCTAGTCTCAGGATCTTGCAGAGACCGTGCCTGTGTCAATGTTGGCATGTTCTTCGTCAAATTCATAAAACAGCATTACTCGAGAAAAGTCTGACTGATCAACTTCACTTTCATAACTTTTTGTCGTCATGGTCTAAAGATGACCTGGTTCGCTTTTCACAACATTGGAGCAACGTTCTAGGAGGAATTTGACAAAGTATGTTGTTTGAAAATTTCAAAATGGTGATCTGTTTTAGACTCACTTGATCTCTTTCTCAATCATCTGTTGGTCTCTCATCATTCTGCCCAGCTCTTTCTTCTTCTCTTTCAGCTCCTCCTCCACACGGTCCATGCGTTTCCTGTCTTTATCAATCTCTTTGTTGCGGTGGGCCAGCTCTCGGTTCAGTTTTTCAATCTCTGATTCATTGTGGTACAGTTTAAAGAGCTGTAACTGTACATGAGCACGCACCACCTCATCCTTTAGCCGCTGGTAGCGCTCCGCCTGTGCATAACACATGGAGAACCCAGCTAAGATTATGAACTTATAATTGCATATGTGCTTTCAGGGATTCCAACACCCAAACAAACCTGTAATCCATAACCCAAAAATTAATCTATAATCTATTTCTTACAAATAATTTACTATTATAAATACATTAAGAGCTCACCTCTTCTTTCTCCTGCTTGGCTTCTTTTCGCTCAGCAGCAATGTTTTTCTTGCGATGGTAGTTAAACTGTGTGTCTTCCTCAGCCTTTACCATTTCTTTCTTGCATCTGTCGTACTCTTGAGCAAGCTCTCCAGAACGAGAAATCTCTTCAAACAGAGCAGTTCTCTCTTTGGGGTTTTTCATGGCAATTGACTCAACTGCACCCTGTGAGCGAGAAAAAAAACAAAATAATGTTAACAATTTTTTAATATTTAAAGCTTGTCATGGGCCACCACAGTCTACGTAATTGATGAAAAACAGCACACAACAATAATTATAAAACTATAAACTTTTTAAGCCCATTTAATTTGTTATTCTATTTAAGCCTTTGCTTACGGTTACATTCAAACCACATGTCTGGCAACACTTTATTTTAAAGACCAATTCTCACTATTAACTAGTTGCTTAGTATCATGTATATTACTAGCATATTGGCTGTTTATAAGCACTTATTATGCACACGTTAATGCCTTATTCTGCATGACTGTATTCTAGATCATTTACCCCAAACCAATACCTAAACTTCACACCTGCCTTGCAAACTATTAATGACAAGTAAACAAGGAGCTGATTGAGGGAAAACTCTTAAAGAAGTCCACGTCCAAAACAAAGATTCACATATAATGTACTCACCCCCTTGTCATCCAAAATGTTCATGTCTTTCTTTCTTCAGTCGTAAAGAAATTATGTTTTTTGAGGAAAACATTTTAGCATTTTTCTCCATATAATGGACTGATATGGTGCCCCGATTTTGAACTTCCAAAATGTAGTTTAAATGCGGCTTCAAACGATCCCAAATGCATTTGTAAACGAGCCCAGCCAAGGAAGAAGGTTCTTATCTAGCGAAACGATTGGTTATTTTCATTTTAAAAATACTTTTTATACTTTTTCAATTTAATACTTTAATTTAAATACTTTTTAATCTCAAACGCTCGTCTTGTCTTTCTCTCCCCGAACTCTGTGTATTCTGCCTCAAGACAGTTAGGGTATGTCGAAAAACTCCGATCGTATTTTTTCGTATTCAACTTCAAAAATAATTTCAAAATCATCCTACGTCGCTGCAGAAGTACAGACCCAGTCTTTGCAAAGTGAACAAGCAAAGAAGATCAAACACCCTTAAAAAAAAAAAAAAAGGTAAAACAGCGATATAGGATCATTTTGATGTTGAGGGAGAACATGAGGTGTAAGACAAGACGAGCGTTTGACATTGAAAAGTGTATAAATTGTATTATTTTTATGAAAACAACCAGTCGTTACGCTAGATAAGACCCTTCTTCCTTGGCTGGGCTCGTTTACAACCGCATTTGGGATCGTTTGAAGCCGCATTTAAACTGCATTTTGGAAGTTCAAAAACAGGGCACTATATCAGTCCATTATATGGGAAAAAAAACGCTGAAATGTTTTCCTCAAAAAACAATTTCTTTACGACTGAAGAAAGAAACGTGAACATCTTGGATGACAAGGGGGTGAGTACATTATATGTGAATCTTTGTGCTGGAAGTGGACTTCTTTAATAGCGAATATGTGTTACCTAATCTAAAGTGTTGCCACAAGTCCTTAATGTAAACCTGCCACACCATTATCTGACCAGCAATGGGGATAACTGACAATTACATATTTAGTAACATATAATTTCTGTTCCACTAGCCTTACCAAACAAAACTGTTTGCCAAACAAACAGATAATCAATTTATTTTTGTGCACAGAAATTTACCTTTAAAATTGAAAAATTACTAAGAAGTAGCTGTAACAACCTGAAAGACAAGGAAGTTTCTGGCCTTGATGAGGATTCCCAGTTTCTCCAGTTCATCACTGTATTCAGACAGACCCACCACTTTATTATTGATGCGGTACTCTGATGAGGAACCTACACAAGACAAACATTTTAGATATGAAAGCAGGAAAAATGATTGATTCTTAAGACAGCATTCTAAACACTGTTCTATGGCTGCACAATCAATCAGAAAATCGTCTACTCCTGTAGTCTCAAATTATCTACTTATAACATTTTTTGAAGCAACTGCATATTGCAGGCAATCACAAACATGTCAATCGTGCATAGGGCTGTGAGATTAGATTTTTTTTTTCAATTTTGACTTCCAATGATTACGAAAACATGATAATCAAGATAATTGTACTGCATTCTATTTTTTATTCCTTTAAAGTGGCACTCTGTCGTCCCTCTTTAAAAGCCCAAACTCAACATCTAAATCAGTCAAATCATGTAATGCAACGGTTTTAAAATTTAGTCTACTGTGGGACATGCTTTATGTCTAAAAGAGTTATTAAAAACATCTTAAGGCCCCACCTACTGGTGTGCAGTTGATTAACTGCTGACACCTGACAACACCAGACATAAGAGTCACATAAGGTCAAAGAAAAATCCTTTAGAATTACTGACACTATCTTCACTGAATACAGCTTCTGACATACTCTTATTATGTCATACTGTATTATGTCTTACTGTGCCTGAACAGCTGAAATACCAGCTAAAATTTTGCTAGGACATCGAAAATGGTGTAAAGAACTGTTACATGTCAAGGCACCTAAAATGTTGATATTGATTATGATATTGCTAAGTTTGTGATAAAAGATTTAAATCAGTTCACCCACTCCTAGCATGAAGTGAATGAGTAATTGGAAATAATCATGATCGCAATACTGACAAAAATTAGTTACGATTTCTGCCACAATTACCCAGCCCTCATTTTAATTAAAATTACATATAAATATATACATATACACATATACATATACATGTGTGTGTGTGTGTGTGTGTAATATATATATATATATATATATATATGGGTTGTCATAATCGTGCAGTCGTAGTGCCAACTACTGATTCTGGTATTTGTAAAACCACAACACAAATTCTTTGAAGTACCTATGATGATTCTGGAAAAGGAAAGCTCCTGTCCATTGTCCTGCTGGTACATCATGGTCACAAATGCTCGGTTAGCTGCAGGTTTGCCCACTGGAGCTCCATGAATCAAATCCTTCAGTGTCTTCACACGCAAGTTACTGGTCTTTTCTGCCAGAACAAAGCTGATAGCATCCATCAGATTTGATTTGCCTGAGAATAAACATTTTTCAATAGATAAACATCAAAAAAAACTCAACTCCACACTGACCTTAACTTGGAATATTCTCATGCTGGATAAAGATGAAGAAATTTGAGGCAGATAAGATCGTTTTGTGTGAGTTTTGTGTTTTTGTAAACATTGTGATTGGCTTCTAACTATGGGGTGTAACAATACAGTTAGGTTCAGGTTCAATTCAAGTCATGGTTCAGTATGTTTTCTGTACAATAGGGGGAACAAAATAAGTAGGTGCACTTTCACTGCATCAGCCAGGATGTGTGAAATTCACAAACTAATCCACTTGCCAAGCAAACAGGTAACCTAAACACGCTGGCCCTGAACACATGTATGCTGCCATTTATGTAAATGTAAACTATAGTACTTTCTTTCTCACTGGTCACATGGCAGAAGTCTCACAAAATACCGCAGCTGGTAGCAGGGTTGTGCCGACAGACGATAGTATCGTGTATCGACGATAATCAGAGATATCACCTGTTGCTGATGCCTTTGACGTTAGGAAGAAGATTACTATTATTATTATCTGTCAAAAGTAGACTAGGCGCCTAACTTTAGCCATGTAATGCAGAGAGCCGCTTCGGGGGCGCTTCAGAAACTTGCCGCAAGGTGTCTGGTATAAAAGGCACAAACCACAGTGAGCGGGAGGGGGTGTTTCGGTGGCAAGCATGCAATCTGTAATTGCGTCCAGTTGCTGACGCTCGCAAAAGTGCACAATCGCTGTCCTATGCGCTCTGTTTTTCCGGTTTTACTTACACTTTTGAAATCAATCCCGTTCAGCAAGGAGGGAAGAGTATGGAAAAAGGGGGGCACAGTCACTCGTTTTGGGGGGAAGGCGCTGCAGACGTGTGGGGTGTAAATAAGAGGTAATAAATTTATTCATCATACAATGAAATGCTGTATTTACTCATGGTACCAGGAGTGTTTTTTAAAGTGCATTAACTAGCGCTAGGCTAGGCTAGTCCGTAATGATGTTCTTTGATAACGTAAATGTTCTTGAATAACTAAGGAAACGTAAACAGTAACTTACAATGTTTCTATAAAATTGTTATGTTAAGCACAAATTACGTCATATTGAAAACATAAGGCTGTTTTTAGCATTATGCTGGTGTTGGTTCATTTGCCGGCGATAAAACGTTTAAAGTAAATAATTAAATAAATTAGCACGATAATATCGTGCATCTGCGATCTCACAGACTGACAATAGGACAATATGAAAATTGAGCATATCGCCCAACACTAGCTGGTAGTAATCATTAGAGTGCAAATACAACGAAAATATTAAGAAAAAATTTAAGGTTCCACACTATTTGTATGATAAATGCAGATTTTTATCTGAACATTTAAAAATGGATTCCGTACTGTTAGGGCTGGGTGATAATTCGATAACGATAAATATCGTGATATAATTTTCCTTGATAAAACGATATGAAGAGTTCGATAAATGTTCGATATAATTTTTATGTGCCAAAGGCGGGACGAAACAGCACGACTCATTTGAATCACGCCACACAGACTGTTTATCCAAAGTTCAAACTGGATACAGCTCCGACCGGAAACTAACAATAAAATTATTTGTTCTACCTATTGAATTTTTGTTTTTTTTATTGTCTACACCTACCCCAACCCTAAACTTAGGGTTACAAAAAAAGTTTTATTGTTGTATAGAGTGACAAAAATAACATTATATTGATGTGCGCATGCCAAGTAGCTAGAGGTGTATTCCTTCTAGCCTTAACCGAGCTCACTAGAGAAAATGCATTTGTTGTCTAGATGCGGCGCGGCCTTTCCGATATGAGCGCAGCTGGCACGCGCCTACATTTGAAATAATGAACCTGAGCGCACAAAAGACACGATATGTGAACGCCTCGGTCACGCGAGCACTAAACAGCGCTGTGAGATCCAGTGTGAAACACTTGAATTCAGCGATGAACACAAATGACTCGGTGATTCAAACTAGTTGAAAGCTGTGTGCAACGAGACAGTCAGAAGGCTTTTCAATCTACACATCGCCATCATTTACCATGGATTTACTGTTGTAACACTCACTGCACCATGGTATTGTGGTAGCAATGTGGGATATTCACAATGAATTTTATTACAGGAGTAATGGTATATAATTATAGTATGTATGTATTTGTGATTAAGCTATAGAATGTGTGCATTAATACTGAATGTTTTTAGACTACCGTTTTTCATACATATAGGCTATTATGATTTAAAATGTATGCTTGCTACTATGGGAGACCAATGCTTAACTAAAAAAAAAAACACTGGGTCAGAATAAATTTAACCATATAAAACTGAGGTTGCTACAAATTTTACAGATTTTACTGATTGATAATCAACAAAAATTCTCTGCATCCTCAAGCTACTATCAAATGTGCATTTCTAAGAGGAAAAAAGTGATATTATTATGATTATCATTATTATTATCATTATCAGACAACCCAAACCTGTTTCTTGATTTGAAACAATATAACTCATTAGAACATGCAGAAATTAATTTTTCTATTTAGATATTTATTTTGTTACAATAATCTGACTTTAAACTTGAAAGAAATAAAGATTTGACATTTATCGTGATAATTATCGATATCGACTGATATGAAAAAAATTATTGTGATCATTTTTTTGCCCATATCGCCCAGCCCTACGTACTGTATAAAACAGAATGTATTTAATAAACTTAAGGCACTACATGCCCAAGTACCGTGTGCGACTATGAAAAAATATTTAGAAGCACCAGTGCGAATAAGTCAATTAGCATATTTGTGTTTGTGATCGGGGAGCTTTAAAGTTTTCTACTTAGTTACAACATGTTTTGCCTAGGGGCTGGGCCATATGGCAACAAATAAAAATCTAAATTTTTTTCCAGAAAGCTTGACCGATTTTTCGATTTAGATTTTTTGTGTCTGTAACTAGTCAACTTAAAACATAACTTCAACAACAACAATAACATGACTGAAGTTACATTCTCTTTAAATGTAACTTGAAAAACCATCTGGTTAAGGAACATTGTATTTTTAGTGTGCAAGCCATAAATAGAGTTGTCAACATAGTGTAAGTAAATGTGAAAAATTCTCTAGGTAAATATCTTTGCAGAAGATTTGAACGCAATTAAATCAAATATTGTGCAATTCGAATAAAACATTAAATATTTCTGAACACAGACTAAGAAAATACCCATTTTAACCAATGTAAACATTGTTATGGTAGCGGCATATTTTGCATTTGACAAAAGTTTAAAGCCGACTTCAGGAGGTGGTCTGGGACGCACTCCAGACAAAACTGGACAAGTGTAAATGCATCTGGTTGTTAAAAACCCTATATCTAAATTTTTACTCCTCCCAAAATGTTAAAATAGTAAATGTGTGAGAGTGTGTTATAGGCAATATGACATGTATTATAGCCAGATATGACCACGCTAATGCAACACAGATCTGAGTAGCTGTATCTCTTCAACAAGCTGACATGCAAATGAAGCTAAATGTAAGTCGCAGACACTCAACACACTTGGCAGTGCTGACTGATTCGCTCTCTTCCGTTACAATCGTTGATCTTGAAATTAGCTGATAATGAATAACATGCAGCGCATGCACATGTTGCATTCTTTGACGTGAACTCCATTCAATTTGTATATAGTGCGGGAAATGAAAATCAGACTTAGTCATGTGAAAATGTTCGGACACCCTATTGAATTTCATGGTTTTCTGTATCAGGACATAATAAAAAATTATCTGGTCCTTGGCAGGTCTTAAAATTTGGAAAATAAATCCTCAGATAAACATCATCACATGACATATCACACTGTGTCATTACTTATTTAAGAAAAATACAGCCAAGAGGGAAAGGCCATGTGTGACAAAGTTAGGACACCCTATGAGTCAACTGCCTGTAGCAGCAATAACTTGAAGCATTCATTTTCTATATGACTTTATCAGTCTCTCACATCATTCTGGAGGAATCTGGACCACTCTTCTTTTCAACGTTGCTCCAGTTTATTGAGGTTTGTGGGCATTTGCTTATGTACAGCTCTCACCACAGCATTTGAGTCAGGATGAGCTCTGGACTTGGACTGGGCTATTGCAACACCTTGATTCTTTTCTTTTTCAGCCATTCTGTTGTAGATTTTCCGGTGTGCTTAGGATCACTGTCCTGTTGCAAGACCCAATTTTGGCCCAACATTAGATGTCGGACAAATGCCTTCACATTTGACTCTAGAATACTTTGATATACAGAGGAGTTCATGGCCAACTCAATGACTGTGAGGTGCCCAGGTCCTGTGGCTACAAAACAAGCCCAAAACGATCAGCCCTCCTCCAGCATGCTTGTCTTTTGGTATGAGGTGTTTGTGCTGATATGCTCTTTAGGTTTTCACCAAACTTGGCGCTGTGCATTACGGCCAAACATCTCCACGTCGGTCTCGTCTGTTTAAAGGACATTATTCTAGAAGACTTGTGTTTTGTTCAGATGCAACTTTGCAGACCTAAACTGTGCTGCATTGTTTTTTTTAATATAGAAGATGCTTTCTTCTGCCAAGCCTTCCAAACATCCCATTTTTGTCACATATTTTTCTAATGATATTGCCATGAACTATCATTTAACATGTGAACTGAGGCCTGTAGAGTCTGAGGTGTAGTTCTTGGGTTGTCTGCCATTTCTCTGAGCTTTACACGGTCTGATCTTGCAGTGAATTTTCTGGGACGTCCACTCCTGGAAGGAGAGGTGTCTGTTTTAAATGTCTTCCACTTGTGAATAAACTTCAAATAGTTTGGAAATGGCCGTATTACTCTTCTCAGATTGATAGCAGCAACAATTGCTTCTCTAAGATGATTGCTGATGTCTTACCTCCTTGGCATTGTGTTCACACACACCTGAAGGCTCCAGACCAGCAAACTGCCAAATCTTATGCTTTTATAGAGGTGCTCAGACTTGCTGATAATCAGTTAACCAAAGGTATTTGATTAGCAGTGCTTGACTGTTATTTACCCTCTTAATTTCAATGTTAACAGTAAGGGTGTCTTTTCCATTTTGGCTTTATTTTTGTTCAGTAAATAATGACACGGTGCAATTTGTCATGTGTTGTTGTTCATCTGAGGTTTTATTTTCGAAATTTTAAGACCAGCCAAGGACCAGTTTTGTTTTAATGATGTCCTGATACGGAAAACCATGGAATTCAATAGGGTGTCCTAACTTTTTCACATGACTGTATATGCGTTTTGCAAAGACTTATGTGGTCAAGTGTAAGAGAAAATGTTTTAACAAATCAGATAGGTATCCGATCGTAGAAAATGTACGAAGTGATCAGGTATAATTCTCTCAAATCCGAACTATTTCCAAACCACAGATGAAACGTTACTACCTTTCTCTGGCACAAGGTCATCCTGATATGAAGAGACATCTGTCTAACATCCACTATGTTAGATGCTATTTCTACATTATGCTCCTTCATAGAGTGCTCTCACAAGCGAGCAGTTAATCAGGCATGCCATCATGTGGTCGGACGACATTGTGTCTTTATTATTCTCCCATTGGTTGCAATGACAACAGTGTATCTGATCTGATACGTGCGTCAACATTAAAAAAAAAATAGCAATATTTCAATTTAAGAAAAAACATCTAAAAAAAAGTACATTTAATTCTTGAATAGTGACAAAAATAATGTTTGATTTAAAAAAAAAAAAAACTCAAACAATAACATTGATTTAAATAAACAAATATTAGTTTTTATGAGCTCAAGTATTCGAATGCAGTATTTTTTTTTAATGCCCATCCCTAATTGTCAGCTGGCTAAGGTGTTTTGGCAGGTACACGAAATAAGGAGTTGGGTTTAACCTGATCATTTGATGTACATGTTCTTGTTTTGGGGGGAAAAAATTATTAATTATATATTTTATTCAATTTATTCATAATTCCTTTTTTTTATATATATGAGCTCAAATATTCAAACACATTACTTTACCACATACGTCTTCAAATAGGTTTCAATGCCAATAATGACAATGCGCCATCTGCTGTCAGAGAGTACCCAGTAGTTGAGAATACAGTATCTGTATTAACTAAAAATGTTTATAGTGCTGCTAATTTTTGGTTTGGTTTTCTGTATTAAAGCTAGTTAAATAATGTCAGTGGTTGCATCAGTATTTTTTTTCCAGGACATTAATATGTGCTTTATAATAACCCAACAATAGTAATATGCTAGTAATATGCATAATAATAAGCAACTAGTTAATAGCGTTCACTAATCTACAGTGTCACCGAATTTACTTTATTTACTTTTACTTTTGTAATGCATAGACATTTTCAAAATTAGATAATTTGTACTTTTATTTTAATATTGTATTGGTCCACTTTATTGTATGGGATTGTGTACTTTCTCCCCGCTAATGTTGATTCAATTTAAGAATGTTACACGGCATAACACATCCATTTTACACATGCACTTACCTGACACTTATTCAAATACTATATACAGAATGTGTATGTCTGGTTTATTGCGTTGATATCAAGACCATCGTTTGTGATTATCGTAAACAGCTTTTGCTAAAAGTATTATAAGCGAACACACTTACCTGATCCATTCGGCCCAATAATCGCTGTAAACTTGTGGAAAGGCCCGATTATCTGTCTGCCTTTGTAAGACTTAAAGTTTTCGATCTCTATTAACTTTAAGTAGCCCATGGTGAATTACTTTTTCCGAAGAGTTTGATAAAATGAAATCGTGAAAATGCTAACACGAAAAAAGAAAGCGGGCTAACATTAATCACACCTCGGTGCACGATAAATACAGTAAACGACAGACTAATATTTATATAGAATAGCCTGCACTTCCAAGCAGAAGAATGTTCACATTACACTATTAATATATGATTGTGTTATTTGTTGTAATATACGTAAAACTGGCGGACATAGATGCCTGCTACACAGCGCGCGCGATAGCAACTCCATAAACACAACACATATCGCGAGACGTCGTCTTCTTCTTTTTCCTAAACGTTTTTGGCGGTTGACAAACCAACTGATACGTGCTTTACCGCCACCTTCTGGACTGGAGTGTGGAACAAGAGTTTGGCAGAAAAAAAAGTACAAACAATATAACATCCAAGTATATTGACCAATGTGAAGTTTAATATATATTTTTTTACATACGTCTTTTAATTTAATTTCCCATCACATGTTGTACAGACTCAGGTTGATTGCAGTGCAAACGTAATCCATGAGTGTGTTTGCCTATTAATTGAAGTGTCTTCCCTGGTGAAAAAACAGCATATGCTGGTAGGTATGTTTTGATGCTGGTTTATGCTGGTCCTTAGTTGGTTTATGCTGGTCCTTTGCTGGTTTTTGCTGGTCATGTTGCTGGTCAAGGACCAGCATAAACCAGCTAAGGACCAGCATAAACCAGCAAAGGACCAGCTTAAACCAGCATCAAAACCTACCTAACCAGCATTCCAGCATCAAAACATACCTACCAGCATATGCTGTTTTTTTCACCAGGGTTATCCTGTATGTCCTATTCTGATATGGGTTATAACCACTTCCTCCCTTCGATTTTTAACCATCTCTCTTCCCACTCCAACGGTGCTTTGGATATTATAAAAATGGCTTCCTGTGTCACTAATATTCCAATCGGTCTTTGTCAGTCACGTGCGTTTATTATGTGTGACGTCACCGAGGCGCCATTTTGAAGGTATCGTTGCATTGAGCAGTGAACTGAAAGTATACAGAGCCATAATGTAAAGTCCGTTTAAATCATCATACTGAAGAAACAGAAGCAAACCAGGTAGATATGGGACCGAGATAATCTCAGCAGAAGTTTTAGGAACCGTAACTTATATAATTTGTCATTAACAATTAACACTGATCCATATTAACGTTACCTGACTGCAAAAAGTTGAGTGCTGCCGGTGTTAAACCTCGTTGGAAATATGACTTGCTGGTGTTTACGGTTTAAAAAGGTATATTATTTACTTACACTTAATTATATGTTCTCTTTTTGTCTACCATTGATTTGCACACATAATTTGCACAATTGTAATTACGTCATGTGAGTTGATACATTAAACGTTACCCTGTTTGTTCAACATTTTCCATACTTAATTTGGCTGATAACAAGTACTGATAAGGAGACAATCAAAAACACATTTATGAAAATGTCAGTATGCATACTTTATTATAAATGCTACACTGTGTTAAAAATCAGCTTCAAAATGGATAACAGAAGATGTGACAAGCATGATGAACATCAACATACTGTTTTCTTAAGTGGACATAGTGCAAGTACTACAAAGAAAGTTGAATAAATTAATAATAATAGTAATACTAATAATAATAATAATAATATGATGATGATGATGATCATTTGATGCTTCTGCCAAACATTTCTGATGACGCTTTCTACATTTTTAGATTTTTAGAAGTGCTAGTTGATCTGTCAAATACATAATAGTGCTTGTAGGTAGAACGCATTCTGCACACAAGTTACATTCAGTTTTGTGGCACCGAGTGGTGTCTTGTGAAGTCGACCATCTCCTCCAGTGATCAGTGTGTAGCTGACCACCTCCTCCAGCGTGGTGGGTCATCATCTCAGCTGGCTGCAATGTTTTTTTTTTTTCTTAACTGCTCCCACTTACAGTTTAGTCACACCAACCTATATGAAATATAGAAATATTAAAAATGTATTCTAGTCGGCGCTGATAGCCTTGTGGTTAGTGCGCCGACGTATAGCACAACTGTGTTTGTGGCGACCAGAGGTTGATTCCTGTCTCAAGGTCCTTTGCCGATCCTGCTCCTCTCTCTCTGCCCAGTACTTTCCTGTCATCTCTCTACTGTCCTGCCCATTAAAGCCACAAAAGCCACCCCCAAAAATTTAAAACAATAAAAACTTGAATTATATAAAAAAAAAAAAGTATTCTAGTTAGGTATTCAGTTAAGTATTTAGTTAAGAATTTCAGCAGTGAAATAAAATAAATCTCTACACCTACGCTACCACAAAACGATTGCGTGTAATTTGACGCGTTTCTGCTCCCTGACTGTCTGCTTAGTGGTGCCATGCTTTTCATTTTTAAGGTATTGTTTTCGTTATAATGTACTGATTCAAATTAGTTGTCAATAATAATTATTTTACCACTAAGCACGCCGCCTCTGACATGCTCTCGCTTATGAACAAGCAGCATCTGGGGTGGGAGGACGGCACCGGCGTAACCATCAAACATATTTCAAAGGAATCCGGCACCACATTCCTGACCACATCTCTGTATTTACTGGGTGCTTTTAGGGAATATTTGCATTTATCCAAACTTGTCATTACGCCGTATACCTGCACTACACCACTAAATAGCATTGATAACCCAAAACAACATGTGGATGTAACATTAGGTACTAAAGAAAATATAAAATAAGCACAACCTAAAAAATGTCTTGCTTACCTTTATGAAAATGTCGAGGGTAAACGAACATAAATGGAGATATGTTGGCAAATATGATGATTTTGCGTATCACCGCTGCTATCCAGGCCATCCAACACTTCTTGGTTATTTCCGCTGCATGTTGTCTAGTAGGAGACCTAAAATATCTTTCCTTGTGGTTAGTTTTTAACCTTTTCTATCGTGTAATTTACCATCGCAGACTTTAACACAACAAAAACATACCATTTTGAAGCAAATCAAAAACACAGTTCTGTAACTACAGAACACCTCGGCTTTGATACCTTACAAATGACGGCGATACACAAAATGCAATTCGATTCTCGTAAGTGTGACGTCACCTGACAAAGACCGATATTCCTTAAGCTTTACTTAAAATCTACTGTTTGAGATTTGAGAGAGAGAGTTTTGCTAATAAATCTACTTCTTCATTTTCTTTCACACCTACATGTGCAGGAACCCAGATGGGCAATACCATCAAACCTTTATTATGTAATCTATGTATTGTTTGATATACTTTATTTAGAATATCAAGTCTGCATGACTTCCCATATCTAATACTTGTGAGAGAGAGACTATCAGATGCAATTACTACATTATTTTTTAGGTGCGTTCACGCCATATCGGAATTCCCGTAATTACAAGATTCTAACTTGTAAAAAGTGTTCATGCCCTCGTAGAACTCGTAATTCTTCTAAGAGCTACGACTTGTACAACATGACCGCTGTACCACCTGACCAATATAGGCTCTGTTTAGGCATTGATAGTGTTGCCATAGATAAGCATAATAAACTACTTGCACAACTATTTCCGTGTTCTACTTGTTACGGCTCGGTAGTTTCCGGTTAGCGTTCAGCGCACAGAATTAGGCAGGTGTGTTAGGTATGTGTTTTGGATGTTGGATGGAGGCGTGTCTGCAGATCAGTTTCCTGCCTCCCCCAAAGGTTTATATGTGGATATACTTGGAAATCCTTGGCAGAGGGTAAATATTTCCATTATTATTAGTAGTAGTAGTAGTAGTTAGTAGTATTGAAAAACGGGAGAGGGGTAGGGGAGTGTTACGAATCTGGTCGGTGTCCTGCGGTCCGCTCACCACCAGACGTTGCTCTCACCCTGTCACTATACTCAGACTGTTACTTTGCACCCCGGACTACTACTTCCATCACCCATCGCGCTGATTGCGTCGACTCCTGTGACCAATCAGCGGCGCTATAAAAGCCCCGGTCTTTCCCCTTGCAAACCACAGAGTATTGTTAGTGTTGTTGTGTTTCTATTGTTAGCGTTCCCTAGTTTCTAGTACCCTGTGTTTAGTTCCCTCGCCTGGCTCTCCCGTTTTTGAATGTTCGCCGCCTGCCTTTTGGACTCTAGCTCGGTTTCTTGGATTATTCTCTACGTCTTGCCTTTGATTTACCTGTTTGCTCCTGTTTGACCCTGCCTGTACGACCATGTCTTTGTCTCGTCCTATCAATAAAAGCTCGCAAGTGGATCCGCTCGCCTCTCGCCTCTCACTCCCCGTTACAGAATACTCCATCACAACAGGATCCAGCAGCTTCACCCCCGGACATTCAGAAGATTTGGACACTGACAGGATTCTATTCAGGATAAAACAAGGTCCACGTACACTTGAACAACACATCTGTGAGTTTTTGGCCATTGCAAATTATTCCACCCTCCCGGACTGTATAATCATTGAAATTTTCTGTGATGGTATTAATGAGCCACTGAAAGCGAGACTAAGACGCGAGGGTCCGCGTTCATCACTCGCGGAATTTCTAGACTTTGCTCTGCTATGTGTGGGCTCTCCATTTACCGTGGGTGTCGCGGAGGAGGAGCACGACGCCACCGAACCGCTGACCGCCTGGATCGCGCGGGAAATGGCGGCCGTGTCGGAGCGCCCTCGAGCAATGGCGGCGACAGCGGTGCCTCTTCACAAGATGGCGGCCGCGCCCTGGCGGCGACAACTGAGCCCGTGCACAAAATGGCGGCGACTGCGGTGCCCGTTCACAAAATAGCGGTGAAAACAGAGCTCCGTCACGTCACAGCTGCCATACCAGAGTCAAGTCAAGTTGCACCTGTGTTTCCTGAGTCAAGTCAAGTTTCCAAGTCAAGTCAAGTTGCAGCTGTGTTTCCTGAGTCAAGTCAATTTACAGCTGCATTTTCCTGAGTCAAGTCAAGTTTCCAAGTCAAGTCAAGCTACGGCTGTTGTTCCTGCGTCAAGTCAAGTCAGAGCTGCTTTTCCTAAGGCAAGTCAAGTTAAAGCTGTGTTTCCTGTATCAAGTCAAGTCAGAGCTGTGGTTCCTGCGTCAAGTCAAATTACAGCTGTTGCTCCTGTCTCAAGTCAAGTTACCACCGTCTTTCCTGAGCCAAGCACTGTCAAGATGGCGGCCAAGCCAGAGCCACTGCTCAAGATGGCTGCCACGCCAGAGCCACTGCACAAGATGGCCGCCACGCCAGCCAAACCACAGCCTGCTAAAGCCCCGTCAGCCAAGCCAGTGCCAGCTAATGCCACGTCAGCCAAGCCACAGCCTGCTAACGCCTCGTCAGCCAAGCCAGTGCCAGTTAACGCCACGTCAGCCAAGCCACAGCCTGCTCAGGCCATCTCAGTCAAGCCACAGCCTGTTCACGTCATGTTTTCTGCTCCTGAGTCGGCACCCATCATGGCCGCCCTTCCTGAAGCGGTTCCTGAGTCAAGAAAAGTCACAGCCGTGGTTCCTGAGTCAAGCAAAGTCACAGCCGTGGTTCCTGAGTTGAGCAAAGTTCAAGCTACGGTTCCTGAGTCAAACCGATTTAAAGCTGCGGCCGTTCCTGATTCAAGTAATGTCAAAACTGCTGTTCCTGAGCTAAGTACGGTCAAGACTGAGGTTCTTGTGTCAAGCAAAGTCAGAACGGATCCTCCCAAGTCAAGTCGAGCCACAGCTGATCTTCACGAGCCAATTCAAGTCACTGTAGATCTCCATGAGCCTAGTCAAGTCACAGTTGATGTTCACAAGCCAAGTCAGGCCTCAGCCAGTCACCACGAACCAGGTCAAGTCACCGTTGATCCTCATAGGCCAAGTCAAATCACCGCTGGACTTCACGTGTCAGGTCAAGTCACAGCAGCACTTATTGAGCCAAGTCAAGTTATTGCTGTTGTTTCTGAGTCAAGTCATGTCCCGGCTGGTCACCCAGGGTCAAGTCACGCCCCGCCTGACGGCCCAGAGTCAAGTCACGCCCCGCCTGACGGCCCAGAGTCAAGTCACGCCCCGCCTGACGGCCCAGAGTCAAGTCACACCCCGCCTGACGGCCCAGAGTCAAGTCGCCCTGCCAGACGGCCCAGAGTCAAGTCACGTCCCGCCTGACCTTCCAGAGCCCCGTCACGTCTCATCTGACCTTCCAGAGCCCCGTCATGTCTCGTCTGACATCCCAAGGTCACGGCCTACTATGATGGCCAGCGTGCTGGACCCACCACTAGTGTCAGTAAGGGCAGCGAACATCTCAGTGGCATCAACATCGCCAAAATCCATCATCAAAGAGGTCCTGCCACCCGCCACTGCTCTTCCCTTAATGGCGGTTGCCATTTGGTGTGTGTGGGCTGCACACTGTGCTCCTGAGGTCACGTCTGTTTACAAGTCTGCTCCTGAGGTCACGTCTGCTCCTGAGGTCACGTCTGTTCACAAGTCAGCTCCTGAGGTCATGTCTGTTCAAAAGCCTGCTCCAGAGCTCACGTCTGTTCACAAGCCAGCCGCTGAGGTCACGCCTGATCCCAAGCCTTCTCCAGAGCTCCCGTCGGATCTCAAGCCTGCTCCAGAGCTCCCGTCTGATCTCAAGCCTGCTCCAGAGCTCCCGTCTGATCTCAAGTCTGCTCCAGAGGTCCCGTCAGACCACAAGACAGACCCAGAGGCCTCACCAGTCGGAGAAGCTGCGCCAATGCCTCCAGAGGTGTCAGCGTCAGCTGTAGAACCTCCTATGGTGGCGGCGTTAACTTTTAAACTCTTTGCTTCTCTCCCTACTCTGTCTGCCTTCTCTGTTCCTGCTCTCCCCAGGTCCCAGCCCATGACGCGGGTTCTTGCTCTGCCCTGGAGGGCCCCTGCGTCTCCTGCTCCGCCATTGAGGGCTCCTGCGCCTCCTGCTTTGCCTCCTGCTCCGCCCTGGAGGGCCCCTGCGCCTCCAGCTCCGCCCTGGAGGGCTCCTACACCTCCTGCTCCGCCCTGGAGGGCTCCGGCGCCTCCGGCTCCGCCCTGGAGGGCTCCTGTACCTCCGGCTCCGCCCTGGAGGGCTCCTGCTCCGCCTCCGGCTCAGCCCTGGAGGGCTACTGCGCCTCCTGCTCTGCCTCCGGCTCCGCCCTGGAGGGCCCCTGTGCCTCCGGCTCCACCCTGGAAGGCTTCTGCCTTGTCGGTTCTGCCTCAGTCTCCTGGCCCTCCCACCGCTCCCCAGGACTGTTTTTCGATTGGAGCGTCTGGAAGCCGCTCCTTTGGGGGCTGCGAATCTGGTCGGTGTCCTGCGGTCCGCTCACCGCCAGATGTCGCTCTCACCCTGTCACTATACTCAGGCTGTTACTTTGCACCCCGGACTACTACTTCCATCACCCATCGCGCTGATTGCGTCGACTCCTGTGACCAATCAGCGGCGCTATAAAAGCCCCGGTCTTTCCCCTTGCAAACCACGGAGTATTGTTAGTGTTGTTGTGTTTCTATTGTTAGCGTTCCCTAGTTTCTAGTACCCTGTGTTTAGTTCCCTCGCCTGGCTCTCCCGTTTTTGACTGTTCGCCGCCTGCCTTTTGGACTCTAGCTCGGTTTCTTGGATTATTCTCTACGTCTTGCCTTTGATATTCCTGTTTGCTGTTGCTTTGACCCTGCCTGTACGACCATGTCTTTGTCTCGTCCTATTAGTAAAAGCTCGCAAGTGGATCCGCTCGCCTCTCGCCTCTCACTCCCCGTTACAGGGAGGAGGAAGGAAAGAGAAAATCGCTTAAAGAAATAAATACTCTCTACATCCACAATACTCATCATTCCCAACCTATATATCAATGTGAATTCTATGTTTTTTGTGATCAGTTGTTCTATGTTGTCTTTTCTTTGTTAATCTGTATGTGTATTTTGTGTATTCTTTGTATGCATATTAAAATAATAATAATAATAATAATAATAAAACAATTAATCATATTCTCTGCATTAACATGAATCATATTCAACCTGCTGAAAGGTTACTAAAAATATATTTCCCTTCGGTATGTGCATTCTGAATAATAAATACATTTATTTCCCCACTAACCTGGCGCATTCTCACAAATGGAATTTTTCTTTTACTGATCATATTTCATACCTGATGAATGTACAGTTTTAAATGAGTTTGACTGATAAATACCCTTACGAAAATTAACCATGGTTTTACTGTAGTAAAAGTGCCATGTTTTTCCTATTTTTACCATTTGTATAACAACACTTTTACTACAGATAGCCTACCATTGTTAAACTATGGACAGTGTAGTAAAACCTGAGTTAATTTGTGGTTATATGGTTTAACTTCAATTGCAATTTTTGGTTTTATTTGTTTGTTTGTGTTGGTGCTCTTATTCCGAGCCCATACTACTTATTCCATTGTTTAAAATGGCTGTATGAATGTGCGGTAACTGCCTTATTTAACAATGTTAAACATTTAAATAATTTTTAACAGTAACAAGCTGACAGTGCTATTGAATATTCATATTTTGGCATTAGACTACATACATTAAAATGATGACAGAATATGACACAGAATAATGACTAACATATTTAATACAGATTAATAAAGGTTCATTATGATCTTATTCATCAGATCTCACAAACTGCAGCGTCATGATTAGGCCACTATAGAGCACTGACACCCTGTGGTAACAAATCACGTATGATCACCAGCCACCGCTTTCTCAGATCGGTTTATGTTGGATTAAAACTTCACGTTCCATTGAGTTTGGAAAATTCTGTACACAGTAATCATCAGAATATGTCTTCTCCGGTCTCTGAAAATGTCCAAATTTGAAATCATCCCGTGAAATCTCATTTTATTAGGCATTTAAGTCAACTTAGATGATTACAGCGCATTGAAATGTACATAACCGGAAATAAATGAGCCGTAAGCTTTCAAAACGGAAGTGTGTCACAAGGCTCAGTGCAAGTAGTCCATTCGGATCTGAGGTGGTGAACAGCTCCGAGTAGAATGTCACATGTTGCCATCTCGAAATGACAGTAATTACGATATGGTGTGAATTTTTTATTTTTTTTATTGAGTCACTCAAATTCTGAATTTTACAGTAGCCAGGAGGTGAACACAAAGAAAAGGAGATACAAAATTACAATTAAAAAAAAAGAAAAAGAAAGAAAATTACATAAAAACATGAATATGTTTACATACATTAATACATTTAACAGCTTTCTTGTTTGTCAGATTGTAAATAGATTTTAGGTATTGCTTAACTTCTGATTTCAAAATGAGAAACAATGGTTTACAGTCGCCATACTTGCATTTATGTATACTAAACTTTGCCGGGTTTAACAGATAAATCAAATAATATGCCTTATGGAATGATATGTTGTAAGTGAAAAAACCAAACATAACATTTTCAAAGCAAAGTTGAAAGCTGGGCATGATATGATCTCTAACAAATGAGCAGAAATCTGACCAAAAATTGACTCTCCAAAGGACAAAGGACAACTCCAAAATAAATGAAAAAACGTTTCTGTGTGTAGACCACAAAATGTACATAGAGTATCAATATCACAGTTAAATCTGTTTGCAAGGAAATAGTTACAGGGATAGTATTTATAAATGAGTTTGAAAGAAATTTCTTTTACTTTATTTGTGACTAAATATTTATGAGGCAGTTTCCAGATTTTATGCCATATAAAACCATCAACACAGCTATTCCAGAAAGTTACAATACTAGGTCTAGAGACAACATCCCTTTGAAAAAGGGCCTGAACCTGCCGATTATTGTGCTTAACAGAGGAAGAAGAAAAACAAACTCGACCAACAGCAGTGTCAACAGGATCTAAAGACTGCAGAGAAGATTGGGAACATGTATTTTTACAAAGCATTTTTAGCCCAGAGGGAACAGCATCTATAACTACAGCATATGCTTTAGGAGTGATTGGGATTGTAAATTTAGACAAAAATTCAGAATAAGTTAACAGAAGACCTTCTTGGTTGAACAGTTGGCTCACCAAAACTATATCATTAGAAAACCAATTTTCAAAAAACAGTGATTTAGATTTATATAAGATATGTTTATTATTCCATATAAAACATCTATTAGGTGAGAAATTATGTTTATAAATTAAGTTCCAGGAGAGAAGCATTTGTTTATGGAAAAGAAGTTCAAACCTCCATTTTCAGTTGTGTTCATAACGTCTAGGTTACGTAGGTAACCCTCGTTCCCTGGAGGAGGGAACGGAGACGTTACATATGGGAACTCGCCTGAGAGTCCAATCATCTCTGAGCCTTATTCAAAAGGCCAATGAACACTGGCGAGTGGTATTTGCATGCCGAGCCACTCCCCCGTACATACGGGTATATAAGATGGCGGCATGCAACCACTCATTCAGGTTTTCGCTGAGGAGCCGAGTCGCAGCCCGGCGTCAGCGCGACGTAGGGTCGTGGCAGGGGATGTAACGTCTCCCGTTTACCTGATGTCTATGTTAAGACACGGGAGGACACGGCCTTGACGCGAAGGTTGTAGAACCTAGCGAAGGTATTAGGTGTCGCCCAGGCCGCAGCTCTACAGATATCTGCTAGTGAGGCGCCATGAGCCAACGCATAGGATGAGGCAACACTCCTTGTGGAGTGGGTATGAACGCCTAAGGGGCATGGCTCTCCCTGGTTTTGATATGACAGGGAGATGGCATCTACCACCCAATGGGCCAACCTCTGTTTGGAGACAGCATTCCCTTTCTGCTGACCTCCAAAGCAGACAAAGAGCTGCTCGGTGCATCTGAAGTGCCGAGTGCGGTCCACGTATATACGCAGGGCACGAACTGGACACAGCAGCGCCGGGTCTGCCTCCTCCAGGGGCAGAGCTTGCAGGTTCACCACCTGATCGCAGAAAGGCGTGGTGGGAACCTTGGGCAGATACCCGGGCCGGGGTCTCAGGTTAACGTGAGAATCAGCGGGCCCGAATTCCAGGCACGTTTCGTCGACAGAGAAGGCTTGTAGGTCCCCTACCCTCTTGATGGAGGCCAGTGCGGTCAGGAGCGCTGTCTTAAGTGACAGATGTTTTAGCTCTACTGACGCGAGTGGCTCAAGTGGGGCCTCCCGTAGACCCTGGAGGGCGACGGAGAGATCCCAAGAGGGTACGAGGTGCGGTCTGGGGGGATTAACCCTTCTCGCACCTCTAAGGAACCTCACGATCAGTTGGTGCTTACCAAGGGATGCTCCATCCACTGCATCGTGATACGCTGCGATGGCAGCAACGTACACTTTGAGAGTGGAAGGGGACAGCCTACGCTCCAACTTCTCCTGCAGGAAGGAAAGCACTACTGCAATCGGACATCTCTGTGGGTCCTCTCCGCGAGAGGAGCACCAGTCAACGAACAGACCCCACCTCAGTGCATAGGCCTGCCTTGTAGAGGGAGCTCTAGACTGAGTGATAGTATCTATCACGGCCTGTGAAAGGCCGGAGAGGTCTGACGCGTCCCGTCCAAGAGCCAGACGTGCAGGTTCCATAGGTCGGGGCGCGAGTGCCAAATTGTGCCCATCCCCTGAGAAAGAAGGTCTCTCCTCAAGGGGATCTTCCAGGGAGGGGCTGCCGCGAGGGAAACGAGGTCTGGAAACCAGGTCCGGGTGGGCCAGTATGGCGCAACCAGCAGAACCTGCTCCTCGTTCTCCCTCATCTTGCACAGTGTCTGTGCAAGGAGGCTCACTGGGGGAAAGGCGTACTTGGGCCACGGAGGCCAGCTGTGTGCCAGCGCATCCCTGCCGAGGGGAGCCTCTCTGAGGGAGTAAAACAGCTGGCAGTGGGAGGATTCGGGGGAGGCAAACAGATCTATCTGGGCCTCGCCGAAATGGCTCCAAATCAGCTGGACTACCTGGGGGTGGAGTCGCCATTCTCCAGGACGGGTGGACTGCCGTGAGAGCTGGTCGGCTGCACGGTTGAGTTCTCTTGGAATGTGAACGGCGCGTAGCGATTTCAGCCACGTCTGACTCCACAGGAGCAGATGGCGGGCGAGTTGTGACATGCGAAGGGAGCGAAGACCACCTAGGTGGTTGATATAGGCTACAGTCGCAGTGCTGTCGGTGCGAACAAGCACGTGCTTGTGGCGCAGCATCGGTCGGAAGCGACGGAGCGCAAGAAGCACAGCCAACAACTCTAGGCAATTGATATGCCATCGCAGCCGAGGTCCTGTCCAGGAGCCCAAGGCTGCTTGCCCGTTGCATACAGCACCCCAACCCGTGGAGGAGGCATCCGTGTAAACCACAAGATGCCTGGAGACTTGTCCCAGGGGGACTCCGGCCTGAAGAAAGGCCGGGTCTGACCACGGGCTGAACAGGCGGCGACACTGCAGGGAAACGCCAATCCGGAGTGTGCCACGGTGCCATGGCCATCTCGGGACTCGGTCGTGTAACCAGCGCTGAAGCGGTCTCATATGAAGCAAGCCCAGTGGCGTCACCGCGGCTGCGGCTGCCATATGCCCCAGGAGCCTCTGAAATGTTTTGAGAGGAACCGCTGTCTTGTGTCTGAATGATTCCAGACACTTCAGTACTGACTGCACGCGCTCGTTGGTGAGGCGGGCTGTCATGTTGACCGAGTCCAGCTCCACACCGAGAAAAGAGATCCTCTGCACTGGGGAGAGTTTGCTCTTCTCTCGGTTGACCTGAAGGCCCAGATGGCTGAGGTGCCGGAGCACCAGGTCCCTGTGTTTGCACAACAAATCCCGCGAGTGAGCTATGAGAAGCCAGTGGTCGAGATAGTTGAGAATGTGAATGCCCATCTGCCAGAGGGGGGATAAGGCAGCTTCCGTGACATTCGTAAAGACACGGGGAGAGAGGGACAGGCCAAATGGAAGCACTTTGTACTGACACGCTCGACCCTCGAAAGCAAACCGCAGGAAGGGTCTGTGTCGAGGTAGAATCGAGACATGAAAGTACGCGTCCTTCAGGTCGATGGCTGCAAACCAATCCTGGTGACGAATGCATGGTAGCATGCGCTTCGTCGTGAGCATCTTGAACGGCAGCCTGAGAAGGGACCGGTTCAGAGCTCGAAGATCCAGGATGGGTCTTAACCCACCGCTCTTTTTGGGCACGCTGAAGTAGGGACTGTAAAACCCTGACCTCATCTCGGCTGGAGGGACAGGCTCGATTGCATTCTTCGCCAGTAGGACTGCAACCTCCGCATGCAGGACAGCGGCATGTGTGTCCGAGTGGACAGTAGTGGATAGGACGCCTCTGTACCTGGGCGGTACAGAGGCGTGGATAGGACGCCTCTGTACTGGGCAGCGCTTATCTTCTTCCCTGGTTCCCGCGCTGGCAATATTGACCTCCGAGTCCGGATCCGAGGAGGCAAGGCGTCGCTCGAGAAGGGAACTCGGGGTCGGAGCCCCAGAAGTGAGGAAATTGACTCTTTCTGTGAAATTGTGGGTACCGTCGACCCGTAGGCCGACGGCAGCATTTGAGCACACAGCGGCTCCCGGCCCTCCACCGGAAGTGGGGACGTCGGTGTTGTTGTCCCCCAAAGAGCTATCTCCTCCACCTCTGGGTTGCCCAGAGCAGGCGGCACCGCTTTCCCGCGGCCAGCTCGACATCGAGCTGCCAATCTAGCATCATGTGCCTCGGCAGGGGACGGAGCTGGTGTTTTAGGGGCCGCAGAGGGCCACAGAGGGGCGCCCATGGCGACGGGCAGGCGGAGGTTGAGGCCCCGAGGACGTGGTGGCACTGTCACGACGGGGCAGGATATGTTTTATCGCCTCTGTCTGCTTCTGGACCGCCAAGAACTGCTGGGCAAAGTCCTCGACGGTGTTGCCGAATAGGCCGCCCTGGGAGATGGGAGCGTCGAGAAAGCGAGCTTTGTCGACGTCTGCCATCTGGGCCAAGGTCAGCCATAGGTGTCACTCCTGGACCACAACCGTGGACATCACCTGGCCAAGGGAACGTGCTGTGACCTTCGTCGCTCGAAGGGCGAAGTCGGTCGCAGCACGGAGTTCCTGCATAGCCCCTTGGTCAGGGCCACCCTTGTGCAGATGTTTTAATGCCTGGGCTTGATAGACTTGCAGGGTCGCCATGGCATGCAGGGCAGTGGCAGCCTGTCCAGCGGCGTAGTAAGCCCTGCCCGCGAGAGCGGACGAAAGCTTACACGCCCTGGAGGGGAGATGCGGCCAATCCCGCCAGGTGGCAGTGCCCCGCGGGCATAGATGCACCACGACCGCACGCTCAACCTGTGGGACCGCCACATAACCCTTGGCTGCCCCACCGTCGAGGGTGGCGAGGGGAGAGGAGCTGGGGTGCGGGCGAGATGAATACGGGGCCCTCCATGTCCTCACCAGCTCCTCGTGCACCTCCGGGAAGAAAGGCACTGGGGGGGGGGAGCGCGGCGGTGCCGCAGGTGACCTCCCCAGAAACCAATCGTCCAGCCTCGAAAGATCGGCCGGAGGTGTTTTGGGCACCTCCAGACCGATCTCCTTGGCGGCTTGGAGGAGCATAGCCGAAAGTTCGGCGTCCGCCTCAGACGGGGCCCGCCGAGGCGTCCGCTTCACCTTCCGACTCTCCCTCTGATGCTGCAACTTCCTGTGGAGCGCCAAAGGAGACATTCGGCCCGGCGTGCGGGGAAGTGAACTGCTTTGGCAACTCGACGGGACCACACGGTGGTGCAGAAGTCCGCGGGGCTTTGCTAGCCGACGGAGCATTCTGCACAGTCACCTGAATGTCCCCCAAGTGCTTCACCGCGGTAGCCGAAAAACCTTGACGGCTCAACGACTTACCGCGGGAAGACCACGAGGGGAGCCTACTCGCGAACGAGCGGCGGGACTTTAACGTGGCCATGGTCATACGTTCGCAATGAACCATCCGTGAATGCTGCCTCAGCGTGCTCTCGGCCCAGGCACGTGAGGCAGTGATCATGTCCGTCCACCGAGTCGAGGAAACTGCCACATCGAGAAGCGCACGGCCGGAAAGACATACCGGGAAAATGTCTTCCACAGCCGTAATAAATTTACTCTTTTAGATCCCGGTTTGCCCAGGGAGGAACCGCGGCACAACTGTGCACTCAAATGGGGCTGCTCGCTGGTTTGCAAAAGCTCTTCTTGCTGTGAAAACAGCAGCCCGCAGGATCTCGCTGGCGGCTGCCAAACGCTTTTTTAGATAACTCTTTTAGTTTTTGGCAGCACGCCAGCGGAGAGAGCACAACTCTCACAGGAACTCTTTTTCGTTTTTTTTTTTTAGGCTAAGGGACGAAGGCTCCGAAGCGAAAATCTGAATGAGTGGTTGCATGCCGCCATCTTATATACCCGTATGTACGGGGGAGTGGCTCGGCATACAAATACCACTCGCCAATGTTCATTGGCCTTTTGAATAAGGCTCAGAGATGATTGGACTCTCAGGCGAGTTCCCGTATGTAACGTCGTAGTAAACGACTGAAGGGGAACCACAGATTTCTTAATATAATGGGTTTTATTTTTCCATAAAAAATTGAAAAGTATATTATCAACAGTCTATTATACAGCAAGTATTATTGTTGACTGCTAGAGAGAGAGCTGTATATGTGATCCTTGAAATGCCCTCTGCTTTGGTAACCAATACTCTCCCCCTCAAAGACAAGTCTCTTAGTAATCACTGATTTAACTTTTTCTTTGTCTTATCAATTATAGGGGATAAATGTAGCTCACATCTTCTCTCTTCATCATTTACTATCTTTATACCTAAATAAGTGACTTAGTTTTTTTATTGGGATACCATAAATAGATGATAAATCACAATGCTTAAGAGACATTAACTCACACTTTATTAATATTCAAGTGAAGACCTGAAGCTTTAGAATACGAATGGATAATATTAATAGCTTTGGGTATTTCTCCTGCATCTGTTAGAAAAAGTGTGGTATCATCTGCTAATTGGCTAATTTTGATGATGTTATCTGCAATTGTAATTCCTCTCAAAGTACTCTGTTTAATAAAATCAGCAAGTAGTTGTGAACAGTGTAAAAACAGGTAAGGAGAAATAGGGCATCCCTGTTGGATACCACGATTAAGATTAAATCTAGGTGAGGTGCGAGCACGCAGTTGGACTGAACAGTTACCATTGGAGTATAAAGTTTTAATAGTCTTTATGAAATAATTACCGAAACCAAATTTTTTAAGGGCCAAAAAAATAAAATTATGTTCAACAGTATCAAATGCCTTATGAAAGTCTAAAAAAAAGAATTAAGCTAGGGTTGGCTAGAACAGGGCCCATGCTTTCTTTTGAGAAAGAAAGCACAAATTACTGGGGTTGATAATAGCTAATGCCCCTCTTTGGCGGGGCATGGCGATGCCTCTTTCTAGCTACTGTTGGTTGCCCTGGCAAGGCTCCCCTCCATGGAGGGCTGGCCTTGGTGCTCGCCTCAGCTGCAGGCTGAAGGTACTAGAGCACTTTTTTTCACATGAGTTGTTTTTAACTAATTTTTCTAAGAATGACTCGATTCCCCTCCATGTTGGATCTCATTCTAATACTCCCTTCTGGATGCTCATCTCAGAATATGGTAGTGCTCACCTCGTGGAGACGGGGTGAGGCTTTGGCCTCCTGGAGCTTCATCAGATCAGCAGCTTAGGTCATTAGACCTCTTCTCTGCCTTTGTGATGTCTCTCCTGACATGAGATGAGCAGGGCTGTGCTTCCCTCGCTAATGCAGAGTCATTAAAGCAAGTCGTTTTTGGGCAGAAGGGGTAGGTCCTCCTCTCTATAGTGAATGAGGTACCTACCCTACGGCTGCTGTGCATTCCATGGCTGTCACATTGGATAAGTCGACCGCTTGCTGCCGCCCAGTGTGTCTCTGCTTCTGTCACATTAGTGTGTACAGAAGTTGTACTACCCCATTTGGGTATTAAAGGCCTCTGGCCTCCTGGAGCTTCATAGAATCAGCAGCCTAGGTCACTAGACCTTGTTTCTGCCCTTGTATCTCTCCTGTCAGGAGATGAGTGTGGCACCCTCACTAAGTAGGGTCATTTAACCACACCATTCTTGGGCAGAACGAACAGGTCCTCCCCACTGTTGGCAAGGTATCTACCCTGCGGCTGCTAAATGCTCACCTTGGTTATTAGGACTGAGCATTCATTACAATCTCATTGGATAAATCGGCTGGTCGTTGCCGCCTGATGTGTTTCACCTTTCGTCACTTGACTGTGTGGAGGTTGCACTGACCCATTAGGGCTTTATAGGCCTTGGTCTCCTGGAAGCTCCATAGACAGCAGCCTAGGTCTTAAGGCCTCTTTCTCTGCCCTGTGATGTTTCTCCTAACATTGCATGAGCCTGGCAATGCTCCCCTCACTGAGGGTCTTCTGTGAGCATGTCACTCCTAATTGGAGCTCGTATGTACCTCTCTATATTGAGAGAAGGGCCTTCGCTCCCTATGGCTCTGGCTGTTTCAGGTGGTAGCCCCTGGTGGGATGATGTTAAACCAGCCTTCTTGCGCTCCTCTCAAAGTATGAGAGTCTCTTGTGAGCATGCCGTTCCCTGTTGAGCAACTAAGATTCCTCTTGTCCTAAGAGAGTTTACTTTATCTGCTCCGGGGCATCCCATTCAGACTATTCAATATTGAGCTTTTCAGTGCTCCCCTCTTACAGAAGTGTCACTTTGAGTATGATTCTGCTCCCTGAGAGCTTAGAACCTCCCTAATCTGGGATTTGTGTTCTCTGCTTCCCAGAGCCTCTTTTTGTGAACGGTATTTCAGTGTCCAGACTAGCTGGGCACATTCTAAAATCCACGTCATGGTAAGAACGCACACTAGCTTCTTGCATTCTTTCTAAAATCCTGTATGGTGGGGATCACGCATTTAGCTTTGTACCCTTTCTTGAGATGTTTGGCCCCGGAACCTTGGGCCACACTCGACTTATCAATACCTCTGAACGGGGTGCCGATGACCTGCCCGACCAGCTCCTCGAGCGAGGTCACGCAGAGCAGTAGGTAAACTCCCTGTTGACAAGCCGAGGTCTAGGCTACTGTCCTAGACTATAGGTTATATCCCTTAAAGGAATCTCTTTTCTGATTCCAAGTCTGAGTTCTGTCCTATGGTCAGGCATCTTTAGCCTTGCCCTTACAGGTAAGTTTTTGGGTATGCAGCTCAGGCCTTTGGCTGAAGGGATTAAGTCACTGACAGCCACCTGGATCTCTTTGAGGCAGCTCCCTCTACTTGGGTGGAGCTGGTACTTAGTGCTCACCTTTGGTGTCTGGCTTGCACTCACCTCAGCATGGCAGCGTGGGTATAACCGTTCCCCATAGCGACCTCTAGAGGATGCAGTTCGAAGTTCCCTCAAAAGGGAATGTCTCAGGTTACATATGTAACCATTGTTTCCTGAGAAGGGAACAAGACACTGTAGCCTCTAGTCTCGTCGCCTTGCTTCGGACACAAGCTTTAGATGAAGAAGCAGATGATCTGTTCAAGCGGCGCCCTTTTGTACTATGTAGTCGCGCTGCTTTGACGTCATAGGCTGTCGTTGGCCAGTACTGTGTAGTTTTTGTATATAGGCTTCAGACACGGGTCACGTAGGAGACGTTCCCCCATAGTGACCTTTACAGTACGCAGTATCTCGTTCCCTTCTCAGGGAACCATGGTTACATACGTAACCTGAGACATTTTGTGCATATCAAATTTAGTTAGAGCCTCAGTGCATGAAACACTAATAGTGTTTTTATGCATCTCAGTTTATGAAAAGAAGGCAAGTTCAGAAATGCTCTGAAACATCTTTTCTCAGTCATTAGTTTATTTAGTCATTAGTCATTAGTTAAACATTAGTTTATGCAATTTTATGAATAATGCTGACCCACATTAAAATGTTTCATATGCATGATAGAAACGTTATTTACAATGCAGAAAGACACCACTTGATGTGTTAGAAGTTTTGTGCATATCAAATTTAGCTAGAGCCTCTGTAGAAGCTATTTCAAAGCAATTTGTGTTTTGTCCATGGGGAGCCGTTGTGACTCTCATATATTAAGAGCACCTGTCTAATTAGAAGGTATGTGTGGTGGCAGGAAAGCAAATAGTTTTTGACCGTGATTGAGCATACAGCTACAAGTTATTCTGCTCACTAGTTTATCGGGTGAAATGGCTTCATTCTGTGGATTGAGTTTAACATATAACCATGCAAGGAATAATATGGACAATGGGTTTGCTCTGTTTGCAAGGTATGAACTTCACATTGTATGTCACAAACTGAAAGGAAAGCTCACAGGAAGCGAACGTCAACTGTTTATAGAAGCACAATAAAGGACACACGTCAATTACTTGCTCACTTCTACCACCAACATCGGCGGTCTATTGGAAGGTTGTAATATTAGTCAAAAACTAAGCTTCGCAAATAGGTGAGCATTTACACAAGGACTCTGCTTCGATGGTTGGCAAATTTGTCGCGGGCAGACTGTGAGCCGCGCATGGACGCCATTTCAGAATTGGAGGCTTTGTTGATTGTGAGTTTTCAATGCACTGGACAAGCTGCTACCGCGGTCAAGTGAGCCGCCATCTGCGAACACCCGGTCAAGTGAGCCGCCATCTGGAGTTTGCTGCACGTCTATTAGTGGAATTACGGTACGGAGACACGAAGCGCCCAAAAAGGCTGACGAACAACTATATTTCAGCAGTTAAAAATTAAATGTGCTCGGAAATAGAAGAAAAGTATTTACAAAACGTATTTATATTGTACATTATAGAAGATACTGTTGTATTACATTCCAATAAATTATACTGTGGAGTTTTCTGGAAAAATAAATAAAGTCTGTGTACATTCTAACACTTAGTATTTGCTCCTTTTTTTTTCTACATGCGTTATTAAAATTTCTTTAGAGTTACCATGAACATTTCAATAAATACTTTTTCTGAACAGCCATGTCTCTATCTGTGTTCACGATGTTTTAGTGTAGAATTTTACAGAAAGTGAATGGCAGTAAGCATTATATAGCACTCATCAGTTCTTCACATTTATGGAAAAGGAAAGGAAATTACGTGACGTGTGGCCAAGTATGGAGACCCATCCAAGTGCACACACACAGTAGCGAGTAGTGAGGTACTTCAAACCCTGCCGGGCCTGGGACCCGAACCCGCAATCTTTCGGTTGCATGCCTGACACCCTGACCATTAGACCACGGCTGCCCCGTGGTTTTGTGAACTTGACACATATGACAATTAAGTAACAAATGCAATTTGACCTGTTACTGAATTGTCATTTCTGTCAAGTTCATGGGACCATAACTTCTAAATGCTAGTTTGGAAATGACTGTAATTTTGTGTGGTGACAGTCCCCCCAGTGGATTTTTATATCACCCCCAAAGGAAGCTGAGATATAGCGCCACCAATTGGGCCAATGAAGCAATTTGACCTGTTACTGAATTGTCATTTCTGTCAAGTTCATGGGACCATAACTTCTAAATGCTACTTTGGAAATGACTGTAATTTTGTGTGGTGACAGTCAATAGACTTGGGAATAAGCCCCCAGTGGATTTTTATATCACCCCCAAAGGAAGCTGAGATATAGCGCCACCAATTGGGCCAATGAAGCAATTTGACCTGTTACTGAATTGTGATTTCTGTCAAGTTCATGGGACCATAACTTCTAAATGCTACTTTGGAAATGACTGTAATTTTGTGTGGTGACAGTCAAAAGACTTGGGAATAAGCCCCCAGTGGATTTTTATATCACCCCCAAAGGAAGCTGAGATATAGCGCCACCAATTGGGCCAATGAAGCAATTTGACCTGTTACTGAATTGTGATTTCTGTCAAGTTCATGGGACCATAACTTCTAAATGCTACTTTGGAAATGACTGTAATTTTGTGTGGTGACAGTCAAGAGACTTGGGAATAAGCCCCCAGTGGAATTTTTATATCACACTCAAAGGAAGCTGAGATATAGCGCCACCAATTGGGCCAATGAAGCAATTTGACCTGTTACTGAATTGTCATTTCTGTCAAGTTCATGGGTCCATAACTTCAAAATGCTATGGTGGAAATGACTGTAATTTTGTGTGGTGACAGTCAAGAGACTTGGGAATAAGCCTCCAGTGGAATTTTTATATCACACTCAAAGGAAGCTGAGCTATAGCGTCACCAATTAGGCCAAGTAAGCAATTGACCTGCTACTGAATGTCATTTCTGTCAAGTTCATGGTCCATAACTTCAAAATGCTGTGGTGGAAATGACTGTAATTTTGTGTGGTGACAGTCAAGAGACTTGGGAATAAGCCCCCAGTGGAATTTTTATATCACACTCAAAGGAAGCTGAGATATAGCATCACGAATTGGTCCAACAATGCAATTTGACCTGTTACTAATCTGTTATTAATGCCCAGTCCACATTTACATATATATAAAACATATGTGGACAATATATATATATAAAATACATATATATATAACATATGTGGACAATATATATAAACATATGTGGACAATGTACATAGATATATACAGTGCAGTGTACAGTAACCAACAATGCAATGGCTTAATCAGTTTAATTCACATTCATTTGTATAATGCATTTCACATCACATCTTTTTTTTTTTCAGAAACCAGAATAGTATTTATAGGAGTAGGTATCAGAAAGAACAGTTGAAATCTAGTAGAAATTATAGTACTTACAGAATCTAGTAAAAATTATTATATTTACAAATTCTATTTATGCATTAAGCAAACTTTGATTGCATTTTAAAACAATGAAAATGCCATAATTTTGTATCTGGAGTCCTCGCAGGGGTAGGTGTCATCTATTCACAGGTGCTGGGCCATATTAAGTCTTCATAAGAGGCTAGATTTAAAAAAAAAAATCGTTTTACACTTTCAAAGGATGAAACGTTCAATAACTAATGAATAATGTTAGAATTATTCGAATAACAAATAATTAGATTTCATGTTGACAGCCCGTTTTCCCTCTTATCTCAGTGTTATTTACATTTAAGAATCGTTTATTGTTCGTATTTGAAAAAGAGACGGTCCCTAAGTCGAACGTGAATAAGAAGCTAAGGAAGGCGGAAGCGTGGCGTTTTTAAGGTGGAACGGATAGGTCAATAAGAAGCTGCGAATAAGAAGCTGGATGCAGCCTGGTCGTAAAACTTGATACAGACAGAGTCTTGGGCATTCTGAAGAGGAAATTACAATAATTTCTACCGTGGCAGTTTGAAGTTATGGACCTATGAGTTTGACAAATATGACAATCAGTAACAGGTCAAATTGCATTAATGGCCCAATTGGTGGCGCTATATCTCAGCTTCCTTTGAGGGTGATATAAAAATTCCACTGGAGGCTTATTCCCAAGTCTCTTGACTGTCACCACACAAAATTACAGTCATTTCCACCATAGCATTTTGAAGTTATGGACCCATGAACTTGACAGAAATGACATTCAATAACAGGTCAATTGCTTCATTGGCCCAATTGGTGGCGCTATATCTCAGCTTCCTTTGAGTGTGATATAAAAATTCCACTGGAGGCTTATTCCCAAGTCTCTTGACTGTCACCACACAAAATTACAGTCATTTCCACCATAGCATTTTGAAGTTATGGACCCATGAACTTGACAGAAATGACATTCAATAACAGGTCAATTGCTTCATTGGCCCAATTGGTGGCGCTATAGCTCAGCTTCCTTTGAGTGTGATATAAAAATTCCACTGGGGGCTCATTCCCAAGTCTCTTGACTGTCACCACACAAAATTACAGTCATTTCCACCATAGCATTTTGAAGTTATGAACCCATGAACTTGACAGATATGACAATTCAGTAACAGGTCAAATTGCTTCATTGGCCCAATTCACATATCATTTTCCTAATGTATCTTATCTTCTTATTTTCTATGCTACCTCTCGACTGACCTGTCTTCCCCTGAAATATGATGTTTGTGTATGGTCGGAGGGGTCCAATTTCGCTGCATGTAACAGTGTATGTGACAAATAAAGGCTTTCATCATCATTTTAATGAACATTCTATATGATTCATAGATTAAGTAATCAATACATTTTTATTAGTTAAATGTGCCATAATGTATTAATTCCCTTATCACTTATTTTAACTAATAGTGTAAATTAATGTGATCATTACCACTAATGATTTGCAAAGATATCATTATGTTCTGACTTTACTTGTTGAGGCACAGGACTATTAACTAATTGTTAAGTAATATGTCATTGTGGTTATGGATTTACAATTAGTTAGTCATGTGCCTCAACAAGTAAAGTCACAATATAGTGATACATTTGCAAATCACTAGCTAATGAGTGTTTAAAGTAGACAACTGGAAGTTGAAGTACATAGCTTTGAACACTGTGGTAATTAACATGAATTTACATCATTAGTTAATAAAATAAGTGATAAAGGAAATTAACACATTATGACGCATTTAACTAATAACAATTTAATGATTACTTAATCTATGAATCATATAGAATGTTCATTTGTTGCTGATGAAGGAATCATTAATAAATGCTTTAGTTCATCATGAATTATACATTAACTTGTGATTATCTGTGCATTAATTAAGCATGAATTAATGCATATTTTTGTACACATATTGTAATGTGTTACCAAGATTTGCTTTTCATTTTATGTCAAATTCTACAATTTTCCTGTTAACTCTAAAGACTTTTTTTTTGGAGAAATAATAAAAGACATTTTGCCTTTTATCGCTATTATTATTATTATTATGAAAGGACACATCAGAAATGACAAGAAGCAACATGGGTGTGAGATCAGGAAAGGTCCCCGAGTCGGGATTCGAATCCGAGACGCCCGGAATGCATCGGCGCTGTATGTTGGCGTGCTGCCCACAAGGCTATCAGCATCAATCTCTTTGAAGGATATATGACAGAGAATATAACAATATATATGCTATATAATGCATTGTGACAAATTGCCATTCATTTAAAATTGCCATTCTGTACAAATCTTCTCTGAAATCTCGTGAAACTTGATACAGACAGAATCTTGGGCATTCTGAAGAAGTATGAATAGAAATCTTGCTGTCAGGTTTGAAGGAATTTAAATAATGCATGTATAAATGTGAAAGAGTGGTCAGTGCAATGTCACAGACTTTGTATGAATAGAAATTTTCCTGTTAACTATGAAGACTTTTTTTTTGATAAATGATAAAGAATATTCTGCCTTTTATCGTTATTATTTTACAAAAGGGCACATCCCGAGTCGGGATTCGAACCCGAGACACCCGGGACGCATTGGTGGTGCATGTCTGCGTGCTGCCCACAAGTCTATCAGCATCGACATCTTTGAAGGATATATAAGAAAATATAACAATGTATATGCTATAAAATGCATTATGACAGACTGGCGTTCATTTTCTGTACAAATTCTACACTAAAACATCGTGAACACAGATAGAGATATGGTTGTTCAGAAAAAGAATTTATTGAAATGTTCTGGTAACTCTGAAGAAATGTTAATAATGCATGTAGAAAAAAAGGCGCAAACATTCAGTGTTAGAATGTATTTTAACAAACTTTATTTTTTCAGAAAACTTCACAGTATAATGTATTCGAAAGTAATTGTATCTTCTATAATGAACAATGTATATACGTGTTGTAAATACTTTTTCCCTGTTTTCTAGCACATTTAAATTTTAACCGCTGAAATATAGATGTTCGTCAGCTTTTTTGGCCGCTTCGTGTCTCCGTACCGTAATTCCACTAATAGACGTGCAGCAAATCCAGATGGCGGCTGGCGTTCGCAGATGGCGGCTCACTTGACCGCGGTAAGCTGCTGTTGCTGATGGATTCATGCTGGATTTACTTCGCTGTTGCTGATGGATTCGTGCTGAATTTACGTTGCTGTTCCTGGTGGATTCGGGCTGGTTTACTTCGCTGTTCCTGGTGGATTGGCTGCTGCTGAGACATCGCATTGTTGTTGGATTTAAAGGTACTGTTGCAACACCAAATTGACTCTGTGTGCACACAAATTATGTGTAAATCCAATGCATTGGTGGCAAAAGGGTAATAGCATTTCTCTTTTTGCTCTGTGTAAACATTGTGTGTAAAATGCAGGAGCAGTGTTTAAACGCGGAGACGTCCGCTGCACCAAACGACAGCTTTGTACTGAAAAAGAGCCTGCAAGGCCAAAAAAGACAGTCAGTCTTACAGCAAAGGCTTTGGTGGAAAAGCTTGATTTTTTGCAAAAGCTAAGGAAAGTAAAGTTGAACAAAGTCCACAAACTGATTGAGGCTATTAAAAGGTTGATGCAAGATAAAGAGTATGAGTCTGAGGTACGAAGCATGTATGAAAACTTTAATGTATTGTGTTTAGAAGTTAAAGAAATGCATGAATCATTGTTGAGAGTGTTACCTGAAACTGAAGTTGAGAAACATGATATATGGTTCAAGGTAAAAATGATTCCAATCAGTGAATTTGTTGAACATGTGAATGTCTGGCTGTCTAAATCTGTAACATCTGAAGGGGTTGATGTAAAAAATAATGTTTGTTCAGAGGACAGTAGTTCAAATGTATCCAATGGTTTGTATCTACTGCCCTTAGTAAGTGTAGTTCAGGTACCAGTAATTCATCCACTGTGTCTGCACGCATACAGGCCGAGGCAGAGAGAGCGTGCTAATGCATCAAAAGCTAAACATGCAATTGAAGCACAGAAAGAAGAATTGAGAAAACAAAGAGAACAAATGGAGTTAGACGCTGAGATTGCAGCATCTACTGCAAAAATTGCTGTTTTGAGCACAGTCGGCAGTCGTAGCAAATGTTCACGCTCTAGCAGTTCACATGTGGTACTTGTCACCAACAGGAATTTAGTTATTCTGCAGACCCTGTCAAAGACAATATGACAGCATCTCAAGCTGGGGGCTCTCTTCCAAGTCAAAATTCACCTCTGTATGAGATTCTGAAGAGGCAAGAGGAGTTGGCTACACACTTTGGTGGAAAAGCTTGATTTAGATTTAGACAGCCAGACATTCACGTGTTCAACAAATTCACTGATTGGAATCATTTTTACCTTGAACCATATATCATGTTTCTCAACTTCAGTTTCAGGTAACACTCTCAACAATGATTCATGCATTTCTTTAACCTCTAAACACAATACATTCAAGTTTTCATACATGCTTCGTACCTCAGACTCATACTCTTTATCTTGCATCAACCTTTTAATAGCCTCAATCAGTTTGTGGACTTTGTTCAACTTTACTTTCCTTAGCTTTTGCAAAGAATCAAGCTTTTCCAAGCTTTACCAGGCTCAAAGTAACACACTTCCCAAAAAAGAGATTCCAGTTTTTGATGGAAAACTACTCCATTATATACCATTCATGAAAGTGTTTGAACATTGTGTTGAGGAAAAGGCTTGCAGTAAAAGAGATTGTTTGTATTTTTTGGAACAGTTTACTTCAGGTCCACCAAGAGAACTGGTTCAGAGCTGTCAACATCTTGATCCAGAAGTGGGATATTCACTGGCCAAGAAGCTCTTGAAGGAGCAATTTGGTAATGCATTCAAGATTGCCGCTGCATATATGGAAATGCTTTGAGGTGGCCGTCGTTAAAGAATGAGGATGCCCAGTTTACATGCATATTCATTGTTTCTGCGTGCATGCTGTAATATTATTGATGATAATTCCTATATGCAAGAGCTTAACATGCCAAATAACATGAGAACTATGGCAATGAAGCTGCCTTAAATTGAGAGAGCGTTGGAGAGAAAAAGGCTTGCGAGATAACTGAGTTGAACCAAGGTAGAGCTAAGTTCTCTGACATTGTGGACTTCATTGAACAACAGGCAAAGATGGCCTCAGATCCTGTCTTTGTATGTATCCAGGATAAACCAAGTTCAGTGAAGCCAAACAAGACGTTTAAAGGAAACAGTGCAACAAATGTTATTACTTCAGGTTCAATGAGGCATGTAACATCACAACAGACAGATCATTCAGTGCATAAGACCAATGAAAAGAGATCTTGTTTGTTCTGTTCTGGTAACCACGTCTTGGAAAGGTGTGATGCTTTTGAGAAAAGGTCACAATGAGAAAAGCTTGACTTCTTGAAAGGAAACTGAATTTGCTTCGGTTGTTTCAAGACCAGACACGTAAGAAAAGAATGTGATAATCGCTTTGTGTGTGAATGTTTGCAGTCAGACACATCCTTCAGTGTTGCACATACATCGCAAACCAGCTGTGAAGGACAAGGGGCAAAAACGCAGTCTAGCATCTGCACAAACTTGTGCACATACAGGGGCGGTAATGAAAGGTGCTTACTGTCAATAATTCCAGTGCAAGTAAAATCAGCCAAAGGAGACAAACTAATTCAAACATATGCTTTTCTAGATCCAGGGAGTTCAGCAACATTTTGCTCTGAGCAGTTGGTAAACGAACTGAACATCAGAGGTAAAAGGATCAACATTTGTCTGCGTACCATGGGACAAGAGCAGTAGTGGAATTAACAGTAATTGTTACTTTTCCCTTCCTGAAGTGTACACTCAGAAGAAAATGCCTGTCAACTCAGATAACATCATAACACAGGAGGAAATATCCAAGTGGCCATACCTTGACAGAGTGAAAATTCCACACATTGAGGCTAATGTCGATTTACTAATTGGAGCTAACGCTTTCCAAGTAATGGAGCCATGGGAGGTAATAAATAGCTATGGTAATGGACCATATGCCTACAGAACCCTTTTGGGGTGGGTAGTTAATGGACCTTCAGAAAAGAGCAGTGACTGTTGGAAGCATAATGGTACCCCTTCCGTTACTGTCAATAGGATTTCCATTGGAAGGCTTGAGGAGTTGCTTCAATATCAGTATAATCATGACTTCAGTGAAAACAATGTTGCTGAGAAGGAACTATCCAGAAAGGATCAGAGGTTTCTGAAAATCATGGACAAGTCTCTTAAGGTACAAGTTACCCTTTCGAACTGATGATGTGGTATTGCCTAACAACTTGTGTGTGGCAAAGGAAAGGTGCAATGGTTTGAAAAGAAAACTTGAAAGGAATCCACAGTTTCATGATGAATATACACATTTTCTTTCTGATGTTTTGAATAAAGGCTATGCTGAGAAAGTGCCAAAAGACCAGTTAGATCATGGTGATGGTAAGGTTTGGTATGTTCCACACCATGGAGTTTTCCATCCAAAGAAAGGAACGTTGAGGGTTGTATTTGATTGTGGGGCAACGTTTAAAGGTACATCACTCAACAAACAACTCTTGCAAGGTCCCAACCTTACAAATTCCCTTCTGGGAGTTCTGATACGATTCAAGCAGGAACCAATAGCTTTAATGGCCGATATTCAAGCTATGTTTCATCAGGTCAAGGTGTCGGAAGATGTTGATTTCTGTGGTGGCCTGATGGAGACTTGGAACAGGAAGTATCTATATACCGAATGATAGTTCACCTGTTCGGAGCTGTATCCTCTCCAAGTTGTGCGTGTTATGCATTGAGGCAAATGGCAAAGGACAATCAATCACTCTTTTTAGCAGATGTGATCAAAACAGTCTTTGAAAGTTTTTATGTGGACGACTGCTTGCAGAGTATCTCCTCTGAGGAGGTAGCAATTGCTATGGTAGAGGAACTTACTGCTGGTTTTGGGTGGGTTTTGTTTGACTAAGTGAAGCAGTAACAATCGAAAGGTGTTGCAGTCCATTCCAGAACAATCCAGAAGCAAGAATATTTAGTGTTTGGATCTAAATCAAGATAAATTACCTGTGGAAAGAACTTTGGGACTTTGGTGGTGCCCAGAAGCTGATGTGTTTCAGTTTAGAATGCAGCTCAAATCCCAACAATGTACGCGAAGAGGAATCTTGTCTACAGTCTGTTCTGTGTATGATCCTATGAGATTTCTTGCTCCTATTATGTTACCTGCAAAGTTATTTCTATAGGAATTGTGTAATCAGAGTCTGAGTTGGGATGAGAGTATGCCCCCAATCTTTCAAACACGGTGAAATAGTTGGATTTCTGATTTGAATAAAGTGGCAGAGTTTCAAGTGGAGCGATGCATAAAGCCCACAAACTTTGGAAATAGTATGCATGCTTGTTTACATAATTTTTCAGATGCATGAGAAAAAGGATATGGTGTGGTTACTTATCTCAAGTTGATCAACTGTAATGATAAAGTTCATGTGACGTTCTTGCTTGTTAAGGCCAGAGTGGTGCATCTTAAGCTGATAATCATTCCTCGTTTGGAACTAACAACAGCTGTACTTGCTGTGAAAGTTCACCACATGCTGAGAAAGGAGCTACGACTTCAATTGAAGAATTCATTTTTTTTGGACTGACAGTCAAACAGTGCTTAAATACATCAAAAATGAGGACAAGTGCTTTCAGACTTTTGTGGCAAATAGGGTCTCTTACATAAGAGACAGGACAGTCCCTGAACAATGGAGATTTGTATCTACAAAGGAGAATCCTGTGGATGATGTGTCACATGAAATGCAGATCAAAACCTTTATGCAGAACAAGAGATGAATTAAAGGACCTAGTTTCCTTTGGAATACAGTGGATTGTCAAGATCATTTAGATGAGGAAACCTACATTCAAAAGGATTATCCAGAGATCAACATAAGGTAAATTCTGTTGTTCTGCAAATGGCACAAAATCCCACCAATTACTTCATCACCTACTTTTCAGAATGGAAAAAGCTGAACATGGCTGTTGCATGGTTACTTAAGTTTAAGAACCTGTTGAACAGGGTACATCTTAAAAGGAAAGAACTACTAACGTTAGAAAATGCTACTACATCTACTATAGATGTGCAAATGTAATGCCACGCCAGTAGAGGGAGCCCTCACCCACTGAGTGACTGTTGCTGCTCCCTCTGCTGCTTCATTGGTAACTTCCTGTTTGGTGGCAATAAAAGGAGGCCATTTTCAAACAGGAAACTGTGAAGTATTGTTTTGCTATAGCGGACTCTACCAAGCGTTTTCCTGTTTTCATTGCCCTGTTTTTTTGATTATCACGGTTTGATTTCTTATCATAGTTTTGTCTTTGTTTTTGCCACAGTTTTGCCTCGTTCATTGCCATAGTTCTGTCTGGTTTCATTTCCTTGTTTATTTGTTACTTTTCGGACTGCTCTTTTTGGTTTTGGATTCTGCCTGTTTATTGGATTTACGCTCTCGCCTTGCCCTGGATATTACTGTTTGTTTGGTTATCGACCCTGCCTGTCTTGACTACGATCTGTTAATAAAAGCTCGCAATTGGATCTTACACGCTTCCTACGAGTCCTGCTCATTACAGAATACTTCGCCTACCAAAGATCCAGCGGCTTTCTCAGACACAGATCAAACCATGGATCCAGCATCACACCTCTTCAGTCTCCGCCAAGGTAACCTGTCTATAGAAGATTATGTTGTGGACTTTTGCGAACTGTGTCATAAGGTGGATTTCAATGATGTGGCACTCAAGGACATTTTTCGTAATGGATTAAACAATCCGATTCGTTCTGGCCTACCTGGAGGGAAAATTCACTGGTCGTTGGAACAGTACATTGACCTTGCCCTCCGGTTGGCTGGATCGCCATTTACTGTGGGGGTAGCTGATGAGGAACCCTGCTATCCCCCAGTATCAGCCAAACCTGTGAATTTTTCAATCATGTCTGGAATTATTCAAGTCACGTCAGAGGCCTATCATGCCAGGCCACAGCCTGCTCACGTCACGTCTGCCAAGCCACAGCCTGTTCACGTCACGTCTGCCAAGCCACAGCCTGCACTCGTCAAGTCTACTAAGCCAGAGCCATCTCATGCCAAGTCTGTCAAGCCAGAGTCTGCTCACGCCATGCCTGCTCACGCCATGCCTGCCGCTCCAGGGCCTGCTCACGCCATGCCTGCCACTCCAGAGTCTGCACCTGTCATGGCCGCCCGTCCAGAGTCTGCACCTGTCATGGCCGCCCGTCCAGAGTCTGCACCCGTCATGGCCGCCCTCCCACAACCAGCTCACAAGATGGCCGCCATCCCTGAGCCAGTCCACAAGATGGCCGCCATCCCAGAGCCAGTCCACAAGATGGCCGCCATCCCCAAGCCTGTTCACAAGATGGCCTCCATCCCCAAGCCTGTTCACAAGATGGCCGCCACACCCAAGCCTGTTCATGAGTCCCCGGCCAAGATGCCTGCCACGCCTGAGCCTCATCAAATCAAACTCATCTCACCCAAATCTCATCTCGCCATGTCTGCTGCACCCAAAACAAATCAAGTGATGCCTGATCCTCCAGTGTCAAGTCAAGTCAGGGCTACACTTTCTGTGCCAAGTCAAGATACAGCTGTTCTCCATGAGCCAAGCCAAGATACAGCTGTTCTCCATGAGTCAAGCCAAGACACAGCTCCATGAATCAAGCCAAGATACAGCTGTTGTTCTCCATGAGTCAAGCCAAGACACAGCTGCTGTTCTCCATGAGTCGCCAAGATACAGCTGCTGTTCTCCACGAGTCAAGCTAAGCACAGCTGTGCCCTAATTAGTCAGCCAGTCACAGCTGTGCCCCCACGAGTCAAGCTTGCCACAGTTCCTAATGGTCAAGCTTGTCAAGTCCAGCGTCCTACAAGTCAAGCCAAGTCACAGCTGTTCCCCATGAGTCAAGCCAAGTCACAGCTGTTCCCCATGAGTCAAGCCAAGTCACAGCTGTTCCCCATGAGTCAAGCCAAGTCACAGTTGTTCCTGAGTCAAGTCACGTTACAGCTGTGCTTCCCGAGTCAAGTCAAGTTTCCAAGTCCAGTCAGGTCACGGCTGTTGTTCCAGAGTCAAGTCAAGCTACAGCTGCTGTTCCAGTGTCAAGTCAGGCTGCAGCTGTTGTTCCAGCATCAAGTCAAGTTAAAGCTGTGTTTCCTATGTCAAGTCAGGTCAGAGCTGCTCTTCCGAAGTCCAGTCAAGTTACAGCTATTGCTCCTGTGTCAAGTAAAGCTATAGCTGTAGCCCTCAAGTCAAGCAAAGTCACTACCGATCTTCACAAGCCAAGCCAAACCACAGTTGATCTCCCTGAGCCAAGCCAAGCTACAGCAGATCTTCATGAGCCAAGTCAAGTTGCTGCTGTTATTCCCGAGCCAAGTCAAGCCACAGTTGACCTTCATGAACCAAGTCAAGCTACAGCTGACCTTCATGAGCCAAGTCAAGGCACAGCTGACCTTCACGAGCCAAGTCAAGTCAAAGCTGGACTGCACGAGCCAGGTCAAGTCACCACTGTTCTTCACGAGTCAAGCCACGGCTGTCCTACCAGAACCTCACCAGGTCCCCACTGACCTTCCCAAATCACATCACGTCTCAGCTGAAACCCCAGAGCCCACGCTCCCAAGCCACACAGAGCCCACGCTCCCAAGCCACGCAGAGCCCACGCTCCAAAGCAACGCAGAGCCCACATTCCCAAGCCACAAGTCCTCAGCATCCACACCCTCAAGGCCAACAGACATCCCACTATCTACTGTGCTGCCTGTAATGGCCGTTGCCATTTTCAGTGTGTGGGCTGCACACTGTGCTCCAGAGGTCTTGTCTATCCACGAGTCTGGTCCAGAGGCCTCGTCTGTCCATGAGTCTGCTCCAGAGGCCTCGTCTGTCCACGAGTCTGCTCCAGAGGCCTTGTCTGTCCACGAGTCTGCTCCAGAGGCCTCGTCTGTCCACGAATCTGCTCCAGAGGCCTCGTCTATCCATGAGCCTGCTCCAGAGGCCTTGCCTGACTGCAAGTCTGCCCCAGAGGCCTCATCTGACCATAAGTCTGCTCCTGAGGCCTCGTTTGTCCACGAGTTCGCGCCCATACGAGGTGTCAGCTCAAGCTGTAGATCCTCCTAAGGAGGTGGCGTCTATATATGAACTCACTGCCACGTCTGCCCAAGAATCCACGCCCATGCCTCCAGAGGTGTCAGCACCCACTGTAGATCCTCCTATGGGGGCAGTGTCCTCTCATGAACTTTATGCCTATCATGTCACAGCCACGAAGGCCTCCCATGAACTCTCTGCCCATCATGCCACGGCCCAGGGGGCCTATCATGAACTCTCTACTTGTTATGCCACGGCCAAGGAAATTGTCCGTGTACACACCGTTCTACTATGGATGTCACTAGTTTCACTATGGATATCATTGCTCCTGTCTGCTCTACCTGCTCTGCCTGCCCCGCAATGGCTCCCTGTTCTGCCCGCTGTGCCTGCCTCGCCATGTCTTCCTGTTCTGCCTGCTCTGCCTGCCTCGCCATGGCTCCCTGCTCTACCTGCTCTGCCTGCCCCACCATGGCTTCCTACTCTGCCACTGCTCCACGGCCCTGGTCCTCCAAGGTTCCACTGTCTGCGATTGCTCCACGGCCCAGGCCTCCAGTGTTCCACTGTCTGCCACAGCTCCACGGTCCAGGTCCTCCAAGGTTCCACTGTCTGCCACAGCTCCACGGCCCAGGTTCTCCAGGGTTCCACTGTCTGCCACAGCTCCACGATCCAGGCCCACCTCCTCTACATGGACCTGGCCCTCCGTTCCACCCCCTGTTTTGCCTCTGTTCCCCCACCCTCCTGGACTGTTGTTGTTGTTTGAGCACCAGGGGTCGCTCCTAGGGGGGGGATTCTGTAACGCCATGCCAGCAGAGGGAGCCCTCACCCACTGACTGACTGTTGCCGCTCCCTCTGCTGCTTCATTGGTAGCTTCCTGTTTGGTGGCAATAAAAGGAGGCCATTTTAACCTCCTGGTGTCGACGGTGGCGCGGGCAGCCTGAATTGCATATTTTCATGACACAAGCAAAAAGAACCTAAAATGCTCGCTCATTTTTGATCGTACATATAAGAGTAATACATCATTTAAATCTGTAGAGGGTCTACTTTTATTTGAGTACACTCACAATATCAACAAAATATTATGCTTTTGCAAAACAAGGAAAATAAACAGGGTGCGCATTCAGCAGTCTCTGTCTCCACACGTATCATTTTGAAATGCGTCGGTAAAATGAACTAAAACACAGTGAATATGTGACGCGCACACACACGAGAGAGAGATCTATAGAAAGCCTGATATTTTTACTTTTAGATGAAGCCCCTCTTGCCGAAAACAAATATTCTCTGATGAAGTAATCCGTATGAAACCAACTCCATGTTCAATCTCTCCCGTCTGCTTCATTATTTTTAATCAGATCACGCCCATGAGATGCTTTCGCTTTCATAGTGTAATCGCCACGTGAACGGAACCGCCCACATCACTGTAAACAAAGAGCAGAGACTTTTTCTTTTCCAAGTTCATCTGGGCTACTTGTCCTTTCTGTAAGAAGATGCGCTGTGAGGAATAAGAATTCAGAGGAAGAACACAATGTGACACACGGCGCGATCCATCAGAGGAGATATTTACGTGAGTAAGTCTTTCTTTTATTAGCCTGATTGCGTTAGTTGTTACTGTGTTACTGTGACAGAACTTGTACACATTTTACTAGTTAGACTTTTTTTCAAACTATAATTCATGACTACAGCAAGTGAAACATCATGAAGTACGTTTCATTTCATTGCATCAAAATGTCTCACAACGCCAGGATGTTTTTAACGTTCTGTACAATAGAAAACGATGCAATATAAAGGTAATAGTGTTTACACTTACGCTTAACAATAATAATATAGTTTCCCAAATATAAAACGTTTTTGTATTGTATAATACATACAAAGCATGCTTATGTTTATGACTTAAACACCATATTATTTAGTTATTTATTTATCATATAACAATGTGATGTAATATGAGTGTTTACATTGAGTGTATGTTTAGACCATGTTTATCAATACTCTGCTCTCGAATAGATGTTTAATGTGAAAAACAATAATTATTACTTATATATAGATATAAAATGTCCTTTTTACGTTAGTACAAATGCGCGAGTCTATGGCTACATACACTATATATGTATATGTGTGTGTGTATATATATATATATATATATATATATATATATATATTACAGATGCTCCTGATATTAACATGCTCACAGATGTTTTCTTATGTTGTTTGTTTTTTAGTGAGCTGATACCTGCACAACAGATGAATCCTGCTGTCTTTCAAACTGACAGCGCTGTACTAAGATCAGGTGTTCAACTACACATATTCTAGTTCCTTGACTGCTGATGATGAGTTTAGAGATATCAGGTATGATTTACTTTGTTCACTTGTTGAACAGAATTCAGAAAACAGTTTTCATAAACTACACAAAGTCTGTTCACATCTCTGTGGTTAGATCAGGGTGTTCAATTGTGTGTATTTGACCTTCATTATGTATATTTTGATGATACTGTGTTGTAAATAAAATACAAACAATCTAAAACTCCATTCTTTGAATCTCATTGTTTCTACCTGACAGTCACAGTCTCATTGATGGGCCATTAGGGAGGGATCTTTGTCTCTCAGGTGTGAATTGCTAAATATTCATGGGTCATTGCCACTCCTTCGCATATTCCCTTTCGATCACAAAACATGTCTTAGAAAATTTACATCAATATATTGTTTTCTCTGAACAAGTGAACGAGATGATTTTCACATCATTTTGTTGAAAAAACTCTAGCCTACCACATCCAGTTCTCAAAAGTCTTGTGGATTAATGTTCTGAATGTGTTTCATGGCCTTGTTTCAGTGACTTAAAATTTTTAGTTTTTCACCAACCACGCATAAACATTGTTTTCTCAAAAACACAAACATGTACATTCATGTTGCTTACATATTATTGTAGCCCAGTTTGTGCTGATTACAGTGTAGCCAGACTTTAGCCATGAATATGTTTTTAAGATACTGAAAAAAGCACAAATGTGAGGGCATGTCAAAACTTCTCCAGGGCCCCAAAACACCCTCAGACCCCAGAGGGTTAAACAGGAAGCTGCGAAGTATTATTTTGCTATAGCTGACTCTACCAAGCGTTTTCCTGTTTTCATTGCCCTGTTTTTTGATTATCACGGTTTGGTTTCCTATCATAGTTTTGTCTTTGTTTTTGCCACAGTTTTGCCTCGTTCATTGCCATAGTTCTGTCTGGTTTCATTTCCTTGTTTATTTGTTACTTATCGGACTGCTCTCTTTGGTTTTGGACTCTGCCTGTTTACTGGATTCACGCTCTCGCCTTGCCCTGGATATTACTGTTTGTTTGGTTACTGACCCTGCCTGTCTTGACTACGATCTGTTAATGAAAGCTCGCTATTGGATCTTACACGCTTCCTACGAGTCCTGCTCATTACATCGGCCTGGTTAACCCGGAGACAGTTATAAGTGAAACCAAAAATTATTCCAAAACCAAATAGAATTTTAGATTTTTTTTTTTTTTTTTACTAGTGTTACACGATACAGTAGTTAACATTTGAAGTGGATCAAAAACTTTCATCAAAGTTGTCCTAAAACCAAAACAATACTCGTTGTCAAACTCTTGTCTTAGGACATCTTTGATTAACTTTTTTGATCCACTTCAAATGTTGACTACTGTAGTTCATTTATGTAAATGAGGATAGCAAAATAAAGTAAACTGTGATATATTATACACAGAAATTCTTCATACAGTGGACTACCAGTAAATATCATTTTATTTGGGACCAAAAATGAGAAGTTCAGGTTTTCATGAACCTGGTTGACAGCGTGCCCAGAAGACTACAAGCTGTCATCGAGGCTAGGGATGGCCTGACAAAGTATTGATAGTTGTGTAAATATTGTCATACTAACAGTTGTCTGAATAATTTTTGGTTGACTGTAATCCATTACATACCTTTCTATCAAAGTTGTCTGACATTATCAAGCTGGATTTGTTCTGACAAAAAAAAAAATCAGTTCTTGTCATATTTTATTGCCATTTTCTAAACTACAGCAAATAAACTGTGATAACGTGAAAAATGTTGTCTGATCATGTTTGAAAAGGTGTCTGAATAAATTTTGGGTTGACTGTATCTATTTGATAGATGAAGTTAACCGACTAACATTATACACAATCTTTTGGTTTCTGTACCCAATATTTTTTTATAAACTTACCAGTAAATTAAAAAAAAAAACATCGGAATTGCCAAGTACCAAAAATAAAAGTATTGGTATCGGGTGAGTGCTGAAAAAAGTGGTATGTGTCACGAATCTGGCCTGTGCTCTTCTGTCCGCTCACCGCCAGAGTTCACCTTGCCTTTCACATTACACAGACTGTTGCATCACATCCTGGACAACATTTTCCATGTTCCACCACACCTGTCATGCTCACAGCTGTATCCAATCATGTACTGCATAAATACAAGGCTATCATCATCTTTCCTTGCCAACTATTGTATTGCGTTTAGCACTCTCATTGTGTTAGCAACTGTACAGAGCCACTTTTGTTAATCCAGAGTCTAGTTCATTTGTGTTTTCTAGTTTAGCCTTGTTTTTGTATCTAGTCATTCGAGCCTTGTGTCAGTGCCTTGTTATCTCGTCTTGTCTGTTTCGCTGCCAGCCCTTTGGAACTCTAGCCTGTTTTGTCGTATTACCCCTTTTTGCCTAGCCTCTTGGATTACGTTCGCCGATGACCAACCCTCACCTGTTTTGGATTACTCTTTTGTCTTGCCTTCACATACCTGTTTGCCAGTGTTTGACTCTGCCTGTTATATGACCATGTATTTGTCGATGTCCTTTAATAAAAGCTTGCATTTGGATCCGCCCGCTTCACGCTTACTTTACTCTGTAACAGTATCGATGCTTCCCTAATTTTAATAATTTTAATGTAAAAAAAAAAAAGACATTGTTGTCAGTCATTCACCACAGCCACGCCCACCATCTACGTCACAACACACCTGATCACAATCACCTGAGTACTGATTGCCATCACCTGATTCCACTTTGCCCCTCCCTTTATAAGCCTTCAGCATTCAGTATCTCATCGTCTGGTCTACTGTTCACACCGTACTGCTAGCTCCAGATCTCTCCTCATTATCACTACCGGACTCTCCTGCTAACGACCTGGATTCCTTGCTTCATCTGGTGCCATATCGGAGTGGACTTCGTAACCGATCTCCCAAATTCTGAAGGTAACACTTGCATACTGGTAACTGTTGACAGATTCTCCAAGTCTCGTAAACTCATTCCGTTAAAGGGACTACCTGCAGCCTTGGAAACCACCGAACATCTATTCCAGAATGTCTTCCGCAACTTTGGGTTACCTGAAGAGATCGTGTCGGACCGGGGTCCTCAATTCATCTCCCATGTTTGGAAAGCCTTCTTCAAGCTCCTTGGTATCTCTGTTAATCTATCTTCCAGTTACCACCCACAGACAAATGGCCAGACTGAGGGAAAGATCCAAGAGCTCAGTCGTTACCTCCGGTCATGCTGCCAAGGAGATCAACACAGCTGGAGCAGATTCCTCCCGTGGGCAGAGTACACACAGAATTCCCTCTGCCAAGATACCACCGGCCTAACACCCTTCCAGTGCCACCCAACAGCCACCGCTGTTTCCCTGGACGGAGGAACCCTCAAATGATCCAGCTGTTGACCACTGGTTCCGAGCAAGTGAGAGATTGTGGGACTCAGCTCACCATTATCTCCAGCGGGCAGTCCGTCATCATAAGAGGTTTGCTGACACTAGAAGGAAAGAGGCCCGCCAATACCAACCAGGGGACCAAGTCTGGTTGTCTACCCGCGACCCGCGCCTCCGGCTGCCCTGTCCATAGGTCCATTCAAGATCCTGAGACAGACCGCTGTGACATACCGGCTTCAGCTCCCACCCAGGTACCGCATTCACCCCACCTTTCATGTATCACTTCTTAAGCCATTCTCTCCCTCTGCCACAGACACCACCGGAGCTGAAGCTGAACACCCTCCTCCCGAAGTCCTGGACCAACCCTTCATCTACACGGCCCATGAGATCCTGGATTCACGGCGCCAAGGAGGTCGCCTGGAATATCCTATCGACTGGGAGGGGTATGGACCAGAAGAGCAATCCTGGATAGCCAGAAAGGACATACTCGATCCAGTCCTCCTGCTTGAATTTCATCAGAGCCACCTGGATCGTCCTGCTCCTCACAGTCGTGGTCGTCCTCGGCGTTGTGTCAGAGCGTCGGGAGCCGCCCCTGGAGGAGGGGGTAATGTCAGACATTCACCAAAGCCACTCCCACCATCTACATCAAAGCACACCCCATCACAATCACCGGAGTACTGATCCCCTTCACCTGATTCCACTTTGCCCCTCCCTTTATAAGCCCTCACCATTCAGTATCTCATCACCTGGTCTACCGTTCACACCCTGATGCTAGCTAGTGTCAAGAGAATCAAAAGTGATTCTTTATCTGTATGGTATTAAATGGTAAGCAACAGCAATTGTTGAATTACCAATTTATAAAAGGTAATGTATATTGTGATTTACATTTTTTACATTCTAAGAGCAGACAGCCCAAGCCCTGAGACAGTAACCTTTTGTCTTTATGTAGTTCCTGAACATCTGACAGGTTTCCCAAGTTAAGTGTGAAGTCTAAGCTCAAGGTACAACTGTGCCTTTTGTTTAGCACCTATGCATTTAAATGACACTTGTATGCTAAATAGATCAAGGCTGGGAAAAATCTTTTACTGGGCTGATTTTCTGTACTGCATTTTCATGCTTTGTTTAGATTGATTCCACCTCTACGCACTCCTCCCCCTTTCAAACCTATATACTCTGCTGTGCTGAGATTTATACGACTTTGATGACTGCAGCGCTACGCAGCGAGTATCTGAATAAAGAGCAACTTCTGCTTCAAGATATCCAAAACTTCTGCTTCAAGATATCCAAAATGTCTCCTGGTCTCTAAGAAAAAAAAAAATCACAACAGATTTGGTGCCATGACCCAGATAGAGCTTCTCGCCAGACATCGTTCCAGACTGAATTCCAGAAACTTTTTCAGCTCAACGATTTGGTGAGTGTTACTCTATTTAAAGAACCACTACAGACCAGCCTCTGCGCCGCCAGAGAAGTGTTAACAAACAGCTGCAGGGTTTGGTTAACAGACTAGGTATCCTCTATTCAGGTAGAGAAGATTAGCATTACGTGCTAATATCTGTTATCCTCTGTTTTTAGGCAGAGATGATTAGCGTAAAGTGCTAGTAGTTTATGTTCAGGAATCCTCTGCTTTGCCAGAGAAGGTTGAATACATGATAATGCGTATTAACTAGGTTTTCCTCTGCTTTGCCAGAGAAGGTTAACAACAGTTGTTAACAAATTTATCCTCTGTTTGCCAGGGAGGTGTTAGAAGTGTATTGTTGTGTCAGAAAGACATTACACAATGTTGAGAAGGAATTCTAGGTTGATTCCAACAACTGAGAAAGGTGGACTAGCTACCCCTTTATGGACAGACAATGAGTTCAGATCTTTGTTAGAAGAGCACATGGACTCAATAGTGACAGAGTCAATCAGATTGGATTCAACAAAGAAATTTAGTATTGATCCAGAAAAAGTATGGTCAATTGAAGAATGCAAAAAGGTACTTGGAGCATGTATCAGAAAGAAAAACATTAAAGGCATTATCTGCTGCCACAGAGAGTTTAGTTTTATCAGGACAGAAAGGACCCAAGAGCGGATGAGGCAGAGAATAATTTTATTAGGCAGTAACACTGGCAAAAAAAATTGGATGAAGCAAAAAAATAGTCCATAGACAGAAAAAGGCACAGTTCCGAAATCCAAAAAATCCAGAAAAAAAAATCCAAACCCCGTCCGGGCAGAGCGCTCAGCCTCCGTCAGCGCCAGAAGAGAAGAAGGGCAACGAATCTGAATCGGCAGGCAGGAGAATAGTCGAGAGGAGGCGGGTCGAGAGAGGTGCAGACAGAGATGTGGACGGTAGCCAGAAACAGCGTCGAAAACCAGAGCACGGGTCAGGTCCACAGAGACAATCCGAGAAGAGCGAGCACTAAGGGCAGAGCAAATGTTACACCAACTGGGCAGAGAAGAATCTAGGTTCACTTGACTAGACTGGAGACAAACAAAAGAAGATCTCGCAAACTCTCAGAACACACTGACAAAATACAAAGAGAACAGCCAGGAGAAATAGACCGACTAATTAAAAGGTGAGGCGAAGCAGGTGCGCCAAACAAGCGGCGCGCTGATTGCAGAGGACCAAACAAACAGGGAAGCCCCAAAAGATAACCGAGGGGGAGAGAGAGAGAGAGAGAGAGAGAGAAACCCAAACGAATAAAAGAGGATAAAAATGAGACATAACAAATAAAACGAAAAAATACAATAAAAATAGAAACCCCCCCCCCAGCAAAACAAGTTTAGCTATAGCACAAGAACAAGCTCAGTGTATTGGTAAGTTAAAAGAACAAAACAAACAGCTGCACACTCGAGTGTCCTGTCTCACTAAAAAGGTGGGCCATAACAAGGCCTCAACCAAAAGTGACTCAAATGACCAAGTCAGATGAAAGCTATCCTGAGTCTTTGTGTAGACAAGAGGACAAATGCAATACTAGAAGGATAGAGAAAGATGCAGCAATTTCAGTTGAAGTATGTGGAGCAAGACAAAGGGCTCAGAGTAGGGTAGAAGGGGTTGAAACTGTTCCATCTGCAACCCCTATACTCCAGTTACAATCAGTCTATACTGCGCTAGGACCTAAAGATATAGAGAGACTATCCCAGATCTTACCCTCAGCATGCACAATTTTTTCTGAATTTAAAAGAGCATTGACTAGCAAAATGCATCTCTACGACATGTCGTTAGCAGAAGTCACACAGCTGATGTCACAAATTCTAACTGAATCTGAATTAAACAGTTTTGAGTCTGCTGTTACTTCTGAACTACAACATGCCAGTAAAGTGTATTTGAGAGAAGGTGTTTTGAAAATTCTAAAGAATATCATGGGACCCAAAATAGACTGGTCCAGAATCTCTAACTGTGTGCAAAGGGAAGAAGAAACTATGAATGAATACACTGAAAGGTTCTGCCAGACAGCTGTAACTTACAGTGGAATAGTTGATGATCCTGAAAGTGTGCTAGTCCACATCTGGTCAGATGGCCTTGTAGCCGAGTACAGAAAAGCATTGCCATTCCTAGATCTAACTTGGTCTAACAGAACTCTCAGAAGTAACCTAGACTGCTTAGCTACTTGGGAAAGAGACTCTGATGTTAAAGCCACAGTCTAAGAGCAGGGAGCCCAAGCCCTGAGACAGTAACCTTCTGTCTTTATGCAGTTCCTGAACATCTAGAAGGTTTCCCACGTTAAGTGTGAATTCTAAGCTCAAGGTACATCTGTGCCTTTTGTTTAGCACCTTTGCATTTGAATGACACTTGTATCCTAAATAGATCAAGGCTGGGAAAAATATTTTACTGAGCTGTTTTCCTGAACCACATTTGCATGCTTTGTTTAGATTGATTCCACCTCTATGTACTCCTCCTCCTTGAAACCTATATACTCTGCTGTGCTGAGATTTTGTTAGACTTTTGATGACTGCAGAGCTACGCAGTGCATTCTCAATAAAGAATTCTGCTGAAGATACCCAAGAGTCTCCTGGTCTTCGCTTCTGACTTTCCAACACAATAAATGCCAGGTCAAGTCTAGATAAAATTTATTTGCATAGCACGTTTCACAAGTACTCATGGTTTCAAAGCAGCTTTAAAGAAAATCATAACGTTATGTCTATTATGATTTACCCAAAAACACATTCTTAGGGCAAGTTCTCAGTATTGTTTTATTAAGATGGTTAAACGTTGGTCAGTTTGGTTCTAGAAAGAGGGTGAAATGTTGGTTGGTTTCCTTGTATTGACAAATTCAAAGTTTGGTCACTATTGTGCTATTAACCCCCTGGCTTTCCCATGGAACTGGGCTACTTTTACACTGGTTAACAATTTGTGGAACACAATTTCGATGGAAAAAAATGTGATTGGGCTAGTTTTGGACTAGTTTTGCATAGCAATCAGACTGGTATTGTACATATAACACAAAATAATAACAGACAAAGGATAGAACAGAATCAGGAGTTTAAATGTCTAGTTCTTTCATGAAACTCTAGATGGCACAACTCTAGATGGCGAAACCTCTAACCCAAATATTGTCTTAGGCATTTCTCATCTATAGTAAGTGCGAATGGGTTGATTTCAGAAGATGCATGCCACACTTTGTGGGATCGGTTGCAGCGGCATTTCACAGTTTTATTCATAATTTTAAGTCAAGGTTAACCTGTATAGCTGTCTTCCCTAAATGTGTTATTGTCATCAGGCAACTTTATTAAACCAAAACAACTTAATGAGCAACAGAAAATAATAAACCCGCTTATACATGTACTCGTGGCACATTGCAATCCAATTAAGAAGGGAGTGCTGGCTCTTAAAGGGGCCACATCTCTGTTTCACTCGTTACTTTTGGTTCAGTCATAGTGCAGAGTTTATTATCAAAGTCATGTTTAGTGGTTGTTTAAAGATAATGAATCAGTAATTCTTTAAAATATAAAGATGCCACTACCGATTGTCAGGGTTGTCGTCGTGTGCGGGAATGAACAGCCGGAGAGCGGAGATCCAATCAATGCAAATTTATTTAAACAATCCAAAAAGTACATAACACGAAGGACACCAGCAGGGAACAGCAACCACGACGAAAAACACAATGAAACAATACAATCACCGACAATGACCAGGGTGGACAACCAAACTTAAATACATAGAAACAGGGGAGTGGTTACAAACAAGCAAACGAGGGGAAGTACAAATATGGGCAAGACTAAACCAACATAACTTAAACCTAAGGGGGAGACAAGGACTAACCAAATGCACATGAACCAGAGGGGGAAATACACAAGGGAAACACACAAAACAGTCCACAGGATAATTATAGTCCTGACACCGATAATAAATTGGTTCAGTTTATTAGCCCATTTACAATGCAGCACAATAGTAGGGCACTTTTAAACTTATTTGTTTATTCAGCTGGGCTTACAGCAATTCTAGTACTTTCATAGAGTGTAGCAGCAGTATTCATAGAAATTCAGAGTTATTAATAGCTGTATGCATAGCAGTTCAAAGTTTTATTGGTGGCAGCAGGAGGACAGTAGTTGCTGAAGTTTCAGTGACTAATCATGGATGATACAAGAACTCTTCAAAGCGAACTAGAAATTATTTGCATTTTGTTTATTAATAAAGGGGCTATAACAATTCTAAGTAATGGGCATTATTTGATTTTTAACCTTTAGCAATTCTTAGTACTTGTGCAGCTGTAGCAGCAGTATGCATAGCTGTTCAGTCTCATGTTAGCATATTTTAATAGCAGCAGCATGCAGAGCAATTTCAGATGCAATGGTAAACAACATTAGCAGTAGTATACTTATAAAGTTAGGTTACCATCGTTGCAATATAGCAGTGACTGGATATAGTACTTTCAGTCGCATGAATCTGAGTGAAATTGCATGGGGTAAGTAGCTCCTTAAAGTGAAATAACATTTGCTATTTAACAGGGCTACAGTTCCTTTGCAAACTCTTAAAAGCAAAATAGGCTTTATTTGATTGTTGTTGCTTGTTTTAAAAGAGGCTTATAGCAATTCTAAGTACTTTTGTGCAATTGTAGCAACAGCATGCTTAACCTCCTGGGGTCGACGGTGGCACGGGCGGCCTGAATTGTATATTTTCATGACACGAGCAAAAAGAACCTAAAATGCTCGCTCATTTTTGATCGTACATATAAGAGTAATACATCATTTAAATCTGTAGACACTCACAATATCAACAAAACATTATGCTTTTGCAAAACAAGGAAAATAAACAGGGTGCGCATTCAGCAGTCTCCGTCTCCACACGTAAGTTTTTGAAATGCATCAGTAAAATGAACTAAAACTCAGCGAATATGTGACGCACACACACGAGAGAGATATCTATAGAAAGAATTTTAGATGAAGCCCCTCTTGCCGAAAACAAATATTCTCTGATGAAGTAATCCGTATGAAACCAACTCCATGTTCAGTCTCTCCCGTCTGCTTCATTATTTTTAATTAGATCACGCCCACGAGATGCTTTTGCTTTCATAGTGTAATCGCCACGTGAGGGCGAGTGCCAAACGTAACCGCCCACATCACCGTAAACAAAGCGCCGAGACTTTTTCTTTTCCAAGTTCATCTGGGCTACTTGTCCTTTCTGTAAGAAGATGCGCTGTGAGGAATAAGAATTCAGAGGAAGAACACGATGTGACGCATGGCGCGATCCATGGGAGGAGATATTTACATGAGTAGGTCTTTCTTTTATTAGCCTGATTGCGTTAGTTGTTACTGTGTTACTGTGACAGAACTTGTACACATTTTACTAGTTAGACTTTTTTTCAAACTATAATTCATGACTACAGCAAGTGAAACATCATGAAGTACGTTTCATTTCATTGCATCAAAATGAGTCACGACGCCAAGATGTTTTTTAACGTTCTATACAATAGAAAACGATGCGATATAAAGGTAATAGTGTTTACACTTACGCTTAACAATAATAATATAGTTTCCCAAATATAAAACGTTTTTGTATTGTATAATACATACAAAGCGTGCTTATGTTTATGACTTAAAGATCATATTATTTAGTTATTGATACCTGATAGTGAGCTGATACCTGCACAACAGATGAATCCTGCTGTCTTTCAAACTGAGAGCGCTGTTCAAGTCAGGTGTTCAACTACACATATTCTAGTTCCTTGACTACTGATGATGAGTTTAGAGATATCAGGTATGATTTACTTTGTTCACTTGTTGAACAGAATTCAGAAAACAGTTTTCAGAAATTACACAAAGTCTGTTCACATCTCTGTGGTTAGATCAGGGTGTTCAATTGTGTGTATTTGACCTTCATTATGTATATTTTGATGATACTGTGTTGTAAATAAAATACAAACAATCTAAAACTCCATTCTTTGAATCTCTCATTGTTTCTACCTGACAGTCACAGTCTCATTGATGGGCCATTAGGGAGGGCTCTTTGTCTCTCAGGTGTGAATTGCTAAATATTCATGGGTCATTGCCACTCCTTCGCATATTCCCTTTCAATCACAAAACATGTCTTAGAAAATTTACATCAATATATTGTTTTCTCTGAACGAGTGAACGAGATGATTTTCACATCATTTTGTTGAAAAAACTCTAGCCTACCACATCCAGTTCTCAAAAGTCTTGTGGATTAATGTTCTGAATGTGTTTCATGGTCTTATTTCAGTGACTTAAAAATTTTAGTTTTTCACTAACCACACATAAACTTTGTTTTCTCAAAAACACAAACATTCATGTTGCTTACATATTATTGTAGCCCAGTTTGTGCTGATTACAGTGTAGGCAGACTTTAGCCATGAATATGTTTTTAAAATACTGAAAAAAGCACAAATGTGAGGGCATGTCAAAACTTCTCCAGGGCCCCAAAACACCCTCAGACCCCAGAGGGTTAACTATTGAGATCACATTTAGGGAGTTTTAATAGCGGCAGCATATATAGCAAATTCTGATGTGATGTAAGAAATAATATTAGCAGCAGTCTGTGTAGTAAATCACTTATGATGCTCATTTAGCTGTGGCAGTAGGGAGTACTTAAGTTGTTTGAAATTTACTGATAAGATGACGCACGGATGGAAAACAAACTCTTAAGGTGAATAGACATTTTATTAACTTTCGCTTATTTAATAGATTTATAGCAGATTGTGAACTCTCCAAAGCAAAATAAGTATTTGTTTGCATTTGTTTAATAATGGGGCTATAGCAATTCTAAGTACTTTTGTGTAGCTGTTAGTAGCGGTATGCATAGCTATTCAGATTGCGATGTTGGCGAATTTATAGCATGCCATGCACAGCAGATTCATATGCAAGGTTAGAAATTATAATATTAGCAGCAGCATGCATAGCAAGTCAAATTGTTATTGTTAATATACTGTAGCAGTGGCAGCAGAAAGCGCTTTAGTGCTAATGCATGAACGGTAAATGTAACTTTTTAAAGTGCATTTTATTACCTTTCCTTATTCAACAGGGTTTACAGCAGATTTCATGCAGCAGCAGATTATGCTTAGCAAATTCTGATGAAATGTAACTGCAGCAGTTCGCAGTAAATCATACTACAACATTGTTAAATTACATTAACGTTCTCATGTTTGGTGTAGACACTCTATTAGAGTAAAATGAATAGCATATTGTAATGCCACGCCAGCAGAGGGAGCCCTCACCCATTGACTGACTGTTACTGCTCCCTCTGCTGCTTCTGTGGTTACTTCCTGTTTGGTGGCCATATAAAGAGGACCATGCCAAACAACCTTTGTGAAGTATTGTTTTGCCTGTGGGGACTCTACTAAGTGTTTTCCCTATTTCATTGCCTTGTTTTGTGATTTCCACGGTTTTGTTTTGTCTCATAGTCATAGTTGTACCTTGTTTCATTGCCATAGTTTTGCCTTGTTTCATTGTCTTGTTTATTTGTCACTTTTGGACTGCTCTCTTGGTATTTTGACCTCTTGCCTGCTTTACTGGATTACGCTATTGTTTTTGCCCAGGATATCACTGTTTGCTTGGAGATCGACCCTGCCCGTCTGACTGCGTTTTGTTTAATAAAGCTCGCACCTGGATCTATCACGCTTCTCACAAGTTCCTGTTACACATATCTAGGTTGCAAATTTTATTTGGTCACAATATATACATACAGCAGCAGTATGTGTAGTTAAATGAGACAGTCATGTTTGCAATACTATTACAGCATAGTTGCATACAACTCAGACACTGCATTAAAATAAAGTCACTGTAGTGTCTTACTGAAGACTATCTGGAGTGAGCCACACATGTAGCTAATGATTTGATCGTTCAATAAAAAAAAATATATATATATACAGGGGTTGGACAGTGAAACTGAAACACCTGGGTTTAGACCACAATTAGTATGCCGTTTGGCCTCCTTTTGCAGCCAATACAGCATTATTTCATCTTGGGAATGACAAATACAAATCCTGCACAGTAGCCAGAAGGATTTTGAGCCATTCCTTTCGCAGAACAGTGGCCAGGTCACTATGTGATGTTGGTGTATGAAAACATTTCCTGACTCGCTCCTCCAAAACACCCCAAAGTGGCTCAATAATATTCAGATCTGGTGACTGTGCAGGCCATGGGAGATGTTTAACTTTACTTTCATGTTCATCAAATCACTCTTGTCACCAGTCTTGCTGTGTGTATTGGTGCATTATCATCCTAATACACGGCACCACCTTCAGGGTACAATGTTTGAGCTATTGGGTGCACAAAGTCAACCTTCACACTCTGCTCTTATTGGTGGAATGTGCGATCAGTAAAGACTGGCCACCAGGCTGCATAAATATAGCCATGAAACCTCCAACACTATATTGGCCAGTGTTTCAGTTTCATTGTCCAACCCCTGTATATATATATATATATATATATACATAAATACATATATATATAAACAGACTTTAACAATTCAATATTCTTTTTGTTCTGTGCGATAGCGCCACCGGCGCAGCCAATACGAAGCATGATCCCATTAACGTAGGATTTATTTAAAGACCCTTAGCACTGTAATTTTTATATCGTTACATACACCCCCCTTAAATTCTGCTTAATGGGGACATACCATAAGAAAAAAACAAACAGTGAAAGTGGAGAAAAAAACAGGGTATAGAACTCCAACTTCATGTTTCCAATTGATAAAGAAAAGGAATAAAAAAATGCACATGGTACAATATAGCTGTCAATCATAGATTCTCCCATAAGGAGTACATAAAGACTTAGGGAGGCACCTAACCCCAATCTTATAGCAGACTAAAGAGATGCCTGTTACACCTCAAAAATTCCATTATGTACCAACTCATTTGATTTAGAATCTCTGTATTGTCTCTGTATCAGTTTCCTTTGTGTTCTCAACTTAGCATGCAACTTTTTATGTGAAAATGCTTTTAACTAAATAAATGAAAGAACTCACTGTAGAGTCTGAATTGTCTATGTGTTGTTTGTTCATTTCATAGATCAGTCTTTTAGGAGGCTTAATGACTCTGCCAAGCCTAGTTTGAGTTACTGCAGCCTCAACATGCCGTGGCTGTGTGCACACCACAGGCTCTTTTGTGACCTCATCTGCGACCTGTTCTCCCTGAGTCGAGTTAGAGTCTTGACCTTCCACTTCAATCCTCATCAAAACCATCAGGATTACTTAATATCCAGTTTGCAGTTCTGTCATCAAGGTTGACTTTGTCTCCTTGAAGATCAATTTCATCATTCACGTCATCATCCTTTCCATCCTGTTCCTGAGGGTTATCAACTGGTAGGAAGTTCACAGGTAATAAAAGATTTCTATGGACTACCCTCACTTTGTCCGAGTTGATTTCACGAATCCTGTAGACATTGATATCAGGATACACAGCCATGACTTCATATAGTGATGACTCCCATTTGTCAGCAACTTTTCTTCTACCTTTTTCACTTCTGTTCGCAACCAGTACTCTGTCACCAACAGTCAGTGGGCAGCCCTTCACCTTTCTGTTATAGAGCTTGCCATGTCATTCCTGTTCTCTCAGAGTGTGCATCCATGCTATATGTGCTGCTTCCCGCAAGTCTTTTCTCAACTTAGTCACAAAATCTTTGTAATCCACCACATCCTCATTTAGAAGCACATTTTGAAACAGGACGTCAATTCGGAGACGAGGAACTCGGCCAAACATAAGAAAGAATGGCGCAAAACCCGTTGTCTCATGTTCTGTGCAGTTGTAACAGAAGGTAAGTTGCTGTAGCATCTGTGGCTATTTTGATATCATTTTAGGAGGCAATGTCCTGATCATGCTTCCAAGAGTCCTGTTGAACCTCTCGGCAGTGCCGTTACCCATGGGGTGGTATGGTGTCGTGTGTGACTTGTTTACACCCGCCATGGTCAACAGTTCTTTGATTAGCTTGCTGTCGAAATTAGCCCCCTGATCAGAATGAATTCTTTTAGGGAATCCATAGACTAGAAAGAAATCATTCCAGAGCCTTTTCGCAACTTGTTTGGCCGACTGATTCTGGCATGGAAATGCATGGGCCATTTTCGTAAAATTATCTGTCACAATCAGCACATCCACAGACTTTCCTTCTTTGATCTCTGCCGACCAAAAGTTGATACAGACAAGTTCTAGGGGTTCTGATGTTCAGATACTCTCTAATGGAGCACATGCATTGGGTTCTGAGGTTTTACCAATCACACATCGACGACAATTCTTCATGTAGTCATCAATATCTTTTTTCATTCCTATCCAGAAGAATCATTGTCTTGCGAGTGACAGCATTCTACTACGTCCTTAATGTCCTGCTGCATCATGAATTCCATTAAGAACTTGTGATTTCAAAGAAGCAGGTACAACAAACAGGTACAGTTTCTTGTTCAGCTTGGATCTCTTTTCACTTTATATAGCACGCCACTACAGACAACCATTTTATCATGGTGCTTCAACAGTTTCCGTACACTTATGGATTCCTTTGATTGTTGTTTCTTAGATGGTTTTCGACATCTCTCAATATAATATAGAATCCGAGACAAGGTGCTGTCCTGTCCCTGCACATTTACGATGTTGCTGTGCTGCAAAGGAGGATCAGACTGTTGCAATTGTGGGATGGCTGATATTGTCCCCAGTACTTCACTCAAACCACCAATAGCGTGTGCTGCCAACAACGCAGAAACTTCCTGGCTCCCCGAAGAACCTGAAGGTGAGAGTTCAGCACTGGTTGGGTCAGGAGAACCTTCGACATCTCCCTGCACCACCTGAAGATTACTTGCACACTTGAAAGCATCTTGGACAGAGTTGTCAACAACACCACTGACATCCTTTAAAAGAGATAAGTATGGTTCAGTAATAAGATGATGTCCTATGCATGACTGAACGAATGGCTCACGGCTCAAAGCATCTGTGACAACATTTTTTTGTTCCCGGAACATACTTCAGATCAAAACTGTAAGAAGCAAGTTTTGCCACCCATCGCTGCTCACATGCATCAAGTCGTGGTTTAGTCAGAATATACGTAAGAGAATTATTGTCAGTCCAAGCCGTAAAGTGCCGCCCTCTCAGCCAATGGCTAAACTTCTCACAGATGGCCCACTTTAAGGCAAAGAATTCCAATCTGTGAGCTGGATAGTTCATTTGTGAGCAAGACAGAGTTCTACTTGCAAAAGCTACGGGTCTGGCAATCTCTTCACCTGGCAGAACTTGCGACAATACAGCTCCAACTCCATCGAAAGATGCATCGACAGCCAAAATGAAAGGTTGGTCAAAGTCTGGGTGAGCCAGTGTTACGTTTTTTGTCAGTTCTCGTTTTAGCGTGTGCAAAGCTTCTTCACAGTCTGTTGTCCAGTCGGCCGGGGAAAGTCTGATGTAAATAGCTTTCTTTCTTGGTTTGGGTCCTTGTGTGACAGGAGTCTGTCTGACTGCACCTGATGTCAACTTGAATAGAGGCTTAGCTTTCGCTGAACATCCTTCAATGAAATGTTGATAATACAGAACCATTCCATTCATAATACAGAAAGGACCTGATCTTTTTCTGGCATGGTGTTTTTCCATCAGGTTCCATCAAATCAGAGGCTTGAATCTCGTTAATTGCTTCAACTTTCCCAGGATCAGTCTTAATCCATAAGATCGTCTCAGGAAACAACATTTCTTTGGAGCCAACTTCAGATTGTGATGTGACAACCATGAGAGAACCATTTCAAGACGTTGAAGGGCCACTGACTCAGAAGGGGCAAACACCATCAGATCATCGAGGTAACAGAGGACACTACTAAAGTTCTCATCTCCAAAGACAGACATCATCATTCTCATGAAAGTGGCTGGGCTATTAGAGAGACCTTGGGGAAGCCTATTATACTCATGAAGGCCAAATGGGGAAGAGAAGGCAGTGTACTTTTTGTGTTCTTCCTCTAGGGTGATATTATAATAACCTGAGGTAAGATCCATGGTTGAGAAGAACGCGTTGCCCCCCAGTGCAGCTAACACATCGGACTGGTGTGGTAAAGGGTAGGCATCTCTGACAGTCCTTGTGTTTAACCACCTGATGTCAGTGCAGATCCTGAGGTCACCGTTCTTCTTCCAAACTAGTACAAGAGGGGACGCATAGTCACTATGTGACTTACGGATGATACCTTTCTTCTCCATCTCATTTAATACTGTTCTCAGTTTAGCATACTGGCTTGGTGGTATACGCCTGTATGAAAAACGAAAGGGTCGGACGTCAGTGAGGTTAATCCGATGGACAAAGCCTTTTGCCTCTCCGCAGTCCATTTTGTCCCTTGAGAAAACTGACTCATACTTGAGAAAACTGACTCATACATCTGACTCATCTCAATAATGTGCAACAACTTGTCTTTCCAGTGGGCTGACACTTCACATGACTCTAAATCAAGATCATCAAGGTTCAAGTCACTCAAAACCTGCTTCATCTCATCACTGGATCTCATCGGTAAGGATTCCTCAGTACACTGCAGGTTTGACTGGATCTGTTTTGGCAGTGGTAAATCTTGAACAGCAATACAAGGTGACACATCTGCAATTTTTGCATTTCTCTTCAACACAACTTTGTGATTGGTGGGGTTGATGACTTTTAAGGGGATAGAACCATCTCCCCATAGTGGTGTTATGACCCTCCCAACCAATATTTGCCTTGGTCTCGATCTGGACTCGGTTGGTTCAACAATATCCAAATTCAATCTCAATCCCACTGATAAGACAGAAGACTGTGGTAGCTTACCCCAAACCAGATGTTCTGTTTGTGGCTCTAGTGTCACACTTCTTTGTAATTTTACATTACCGACTTTCTCAGGAATGGATTCGCCTGTAACACCACTGTTATTCATCAGAACTCTCTCCAGCATATCGATCACCTTTTCCAGAGCCATATTTTCTGACTGTTTTGTCTGAAGTGAATCCTGTTCAACTTTGATTGGGTGTGTGGTATCTCATTCACAGAAAATTTCTTTTCACAATCACTTGGTCTGTTTCCTTTTCCTGTGGCTCTGAGATTTTTCTCCGAATGATACTCGTTCAGGATCTCTTGTACTTCATAGGCCGTCCATTTGTCAATGGTTTTTGAACGAAACGTCAGCACTAGATTAGAGTTCGGACAATTCCTGATGAACATGCGTGTGACTTCAATTAGTTGGTTGTCTAGCACCTTTCCCTGTTGCTTTAGGCACTCAGCTGTGATGTCAGCAGTACGGTTCAAGCGCAACCAGTAATCGAAGGGATCCTCCTGAGGTTCTGGAAGAGTAGTGTAGAAATCTTGCACTGGAATAGGAGAATACTGTTGGCAACTGAAATGCTTCCTTAATAGGGAGTAGATTGCATCAGGATTTGTTCTGATATCTAAACCGCTAGACAGCATCACTTTAACAACATCTTTGGCTTTGCCTCTCAAGTGAATTAAAATCTCTTCACCTTCAGTAGGCAGAAACCCTTTCCTGATGAAGTTTTTCATGAGCTCCACCCACTCATTGAGTGTAACAGCATCTGAGGCGTCGCCTCTGAAAATTGGAGGATCTTTAACTTCTCTTTGACGGACTACTTGAATCTGTGATGTACTTGACATGGAGCTTTGGTCAGGTGTGTATCTACTAACATGATCATTCTGGGCATGCTTAGATACAGCTTCTGTTTGACCGTGCAAATTTAAATGTGCAATGATACTGTCTGCTAGTTGCAGACCTACTTGCTGTACTATGTTACCCATCTGACTCATCGAGTCGATGTGCTTATTGGCTGAACAGTTTCAGAACTGGTATGATTCACCTGAATGTGGTTCTCAGTAGAATTTTGAGTGGGAACTGTATTTGCATCTAGTCCCATGCCATTGTTTACACTACACATAATAGAGCTAGGGCTAATGTCTGGGAAGGGAATTGGTGTCGTTAACAGACCTCTCCCTCGACCAACTCTAACAGGAGTGCCCTCATACCGAGATCCAGTCAATCTTGTGTTTTCCATAATCAAGTAATAAGAGCATACAAGCGAGAAAATAAAGAAATAAAAAGTATACTCTGTGTACTACAAATAATGTGATACCTGAATTCAGTAATTGGGTAATTAACCCATTTAAGAATGTCTATTCAAGAGTCTTTTCCTGAGTTTTGTTTAAAGTCCTGAAATAACTAATAAGAGCTTAGCTGAAGGTCCTCTGCAGTGAAGAATGAAGACAGGCCCGCCGGTTCGACATTTTGATGATCTTCGACCACCTTTACTGAAGTCCTGAGTCACGGCACCAATGTGACTCCTCCACCCGGGTCCTACTCGCACACCGCGACAAGCGGGTCTCGGGCATGGGAGGCGGACGCACTAACAAGGAGGCTAAAGGCTGCAACCAGTAGCGTCAGTCACTAGTGCATCTCTTGAGATCAGGGGATCACTTGCACAGCACTTGCCCGCTGGCCTCCATTACACTCACCCCCCAAACCTCACTCCCATCCGGGTCACGGCACCAATGTGACTTTTCTTGTCTTTATCGGACCCGGTTTGTCCCACCCTTCATCAGCACACAGACTCTGGACTTGGATGACGTTATGATTTATTTGAGGCCTGCACACAGAGCAGTAGGAGACAAAATGATAATTCAGTCATTTTCGTAGCTCCACCCACAGCAGTTCTCCATAGCTCTGCTGCTCTTAATTTAACAGTAAACACTATGGTATTATAAACAAAACAGACAAAAATAAAACTGGAATCTGAAATATGGTACATTCTCCATGACAATGAAACAGACTTTAACAATTCAATATTCTTTTTGTTCTGTTTTTTTTCTATTCTTCTTAACCTTATGGCATTGTGATTGTATAAGACATTTTTAAATTTAACAGAAATAACAAGAATATAAAGACTGTATATCAAGGAAAAGGATAGTATGAGGTACATAAATTACATGGCTTACGTCATCCATTTTATAGAACACATATGAGAACTTAATGAAAATATGAAATTTCTTAGTAAAACCATGAATTAAGTGCTTTACAAAACACAGCACAAAACATTTACTCAATACAGAAAAAATTAGTGAACACTATATGATAAAGAAACAGTTACCTGCACACAGAGCAGCAGGAGACAAAATGGTAGTTCAGTGTCGTAGCTCCACCTATTCAGAATACGTTTCACTTTGTTAGCACGTGGAAAAGATGGCGCACATGGAAAAAGAGTACATCAGACGCAAATAACAGGATCAAAATAACATGTATACAAACAGAAAACTCGCTTTACAGATCAATCCATGTCTATGATGTTCATTACTCTTCAAACAGCGTCTAACATTTTACATGAAACAATATTTGTAACTTTTGGTGTTGAGCTACAACAAATGCGACTCACCCACCGCAGTTCTCCATAGCTCTGCTGCAGATTGCGCGAACACGGGGGGGCTGATAGCGCCAGCGGCGCAGCCAATACGAAGCATGATCCCATTAACGTAAGATTTATTTGAAGACCCTTAGCACTGTAATTTTTATATCGTTACACACACACACACAGATATATATATATATATATATATATATATATACACATATATACATATATATATATATATAAATATATGACTGTGTTGGTGATGGTGGAATGATGTACACAGAGTCAGGTAGCTGGTCACTCAGAACTTCCTTTTTTTATTGTCCTGCATAGACACATCTGGGATAAACAGGACCATAGGTTGGTTAAATTGTAGCTTGTAGATGATGCTTGACAGTCAGCAGCAAGGCTTCGTGAGACTGCTGCGCTTACATTTTTCTGAGTGGACGTGAACATATAGTGGACATAAAACTGAATAAAACATACATAACAGAAAATAAAATAAAAACTGTACTTTTTCTTCTGAATTCTCATTGAATCACATTAATATAGTGAAACTGTAAACTCAAGTGACCAATATTTTACATTTTTTTTAGTATGAAAGAAATAGAACAGGAAACCGCAACTCTTGCATGATGCAACACGTAGTTCAGCACGTGCGTGTGTACTAATGCTAGCAGCTAACAATTTACATACAGAACACATCACAAACTGAATAAAACATACCTGGGATAAACAGGACCATAGTTTGGTTAAATTGTAGCTTGTAGATGATGCTTGACAGTCTTAAATGAAATAAACAAAGTTTTAGAGTTTACAAGCAAGCTAATACACACGCTCTTCGTTTTTCGTCACAATTAACACATCAGAGACTCTACTAACAGGACTAGGAGATGACAGAAAAACATAATAATCGTTTGTGTAGCATAATAGTTCAGCTTTGTGCTTGAAAACAATCCAAACTCAGTTAATTAGACAAGAGCGATCATCTAAGCAGTTTACCAGCAGCAAGGCTTCGTGAGACTGCTGCCGATTACATAGCACTGCCCCCTAATATAATAAACGTAATTGGCACAGCGCAACAACCAATGGCAAGTTTTCCCAATTTACGCATGAATTTAACAACCATTTATTTGAACTCCATTACACACACACATATATACACACACATATATATATATATGCGCCTTAATACGCAGACTTTTACTGTAACAGAGGGAGCGAGACGAGAGACGAGCGGATCCATATGCAAACTTTTATTGTAGGGACGAGACATAGACATGGTCAGGCAGACAGGGTCAAACAACGGCAGACAGGTGTTTAGACAGCAAGATGAAGAATAGTCCATAAGCAGGCGAGGGTCGATCAGCGGCGTACGTAATCCAATGGGCGAAGCAGGAGAATGGTCAGACAGGCGAGAGTTACAATAGGCAGGCGGCGAGACTGACAAAACGAAATAACGAGGCTAGGTCACAAGACAGGGAAAAAACAAGGCAAAACAAATGGAAACTAGACACAGGATTACAAGGAAAACGCTTTGTATGAATGCAAACACAATTCAATACTCGGCAGCGTGTAACAGGAAGACCGGGGCTTTTATACTGTCTCTGATTGGTGCAGGTGAAAAGAGCAGTGGCCGATGGATAATGTAGTCCGGGGTGTAGTGCAACAGTCCGTGTGTGCAAACAGAGTGAGAGTGACATCTGGTGGTGAGCGGTCCGCGGCTCACCGACCAGATCCGTAACAATTACTTTAAACCATCAAAATATTGAGCAGCTGCTTTTAAGCCAGAATTATTTCTGGGCACATGACACTACCACTGCAGGGTGTAATACTTTTGTTATCTTATTAATAGATTAAAGGTAAGTATTTCCATTAAAAAAAAAAAAACTCTAAAAGTCTAATTTTAAACAATTTGCTCAGGCCACCTGGGGATACTTCGTCTATCAGCCTACAGCGCGATTCCTGTTTATTAATGTCACACATAGTGTGCGTTTGTACCTAGGTACGTTTTCAGACACACATAGTTATTTAGGTCATTAGGTAAATAAACCTAAGGGTACAGCACCCGACGATCAGGTACACACAGCAATAATCCACTATTGTTAAGCCATTCGATCGATACAATAGATCTGCTTATTCTGGGGGATTTTGTCTCTCTGTTTTGCCCCTATAGGGATGATTACAAGCATCTTATTGTATAGCAGCAGTACGCTTTCCTGCTACAACAGCATGCATATTTAGGTGTTTTGTTATCTCCTTCCAGCTTTGTTGGGGGGTTATTTTATATGCTATTTGTACAGCAGCAGTATGTCTTAAATACTCACAGCACCGTATCAACATGCTTTGGCAATAGCAAGTCCCTGTACTTGCTTGCAGCAGCAGCAGCAATAATCTACAACTACAGCAATAACCAACAGCAGCAGCGTAGCAGATCTATTCCACCAAGACCAAATACATTAACATTATCATTTACATTACCATGCTAAAATCTTCCGAGAGTTGTCATGGAAGAAATACACGTAAACAAGGACCTAAACTAAACAGGAACATCTGGACAAGGATTAACTAATCAGAAACCATGGTAACTAATGAGAACTCATAACAGACAGGACAGGAACTGAACTAAACTGAACATAACCATGACAACTATTTTATTTTAGGACCACTTAATAGAGCAGATCCTGATACAGGGATCTTGAATTTGATTGAATGTCACTGGTTAAAAATAATTAAGTATGAAAAGTCTAATGCCACTTTTTTTTTTTTTTTTTTTTAAAATGAGACTCATTTAATGATACTCTGAATGTCTTAAGTGCTCAAGGCCTGTATTTATCAAGTATCTAAGAATTACTCTCAAAAACACTGCTAAGAATTGACTTAAGTATAAAAAAATTCTTGGCTCAAAGCTGCACTTAAAAGTTAGTTATCAAAGCATCTCAGTCGTAATTTAAGCCAAGTCAGACTGTGTGTCAGTCTTAGAGAAAATTCACAACACTTTGCTTTGCCATAAACAGGATTTTGGATGACGAAATACACACAGACCAATCACTGAACAGATTCCCTTATTTAAGAATATTCTCAGATAAATGTACATTGAATGATTAAATTCCTCATAGGCTTTTACATTCAACACACATTAGACAATAAAGAATTTTCAAGAAAATATGTTATGACAAGGAAATTAAGCATCATCACAACCTTCAGTTTAGGGTTGCGCTGTTGCTGATGCATTCGACGACATATCATTATTTAACTTAATTATTATTATTATTATATTATTATGTCAAAAATATAAGTGGCCATCTTTACTGATGTCGCTTCAGAAATTTGCCGCGCGTGTGGCTGCAATCAGTTCTGGTATCCCTGTGGGAGCCGTAACTCACCGCAGATGTGTGCACTGTAAATAAGGGGATAAGGGGAGATTTATTCATCATACAGCGCAGATAGCTTCACTGATTATAACGGGAGTGTTTTTAAAGAGCATAATACTCGCGCTAGACTGAAGTTGGTTATGATGTTCTTTGGAAATGTAAATGTTCTTTGCTCGTTTTGAATTCGGAAATGGAAATGTAGCCGTTTGATTAACTGCTCATCGCAAAACATGTAAAAAAAAAAAATCCTCCTCTCCTGAAAGTTTTGCACACGTCTCTGTCTCCTCAGCGCTGTCACAAGCCCCTACTGGTAACCACCTGAGAGACCTCTCGAGCTGTCTTAAATAACTGGGAGAGTAAGAGTATTTCTTAGCTTTTAGAAATATGATAACTTGTTTTAATATTTAAGTTTAAAAGTAGGAGTAAATTTCATTCATTCTCAGCACTTAAGACTAACATGGCACTTTGAGAAGCTTGATAAATACAGGCCCAGATCTCTGTTCAGAACATGTGCCAGATGATGGCGGCTTAACCCTTTAACTGCCTGCTCGACCAAATGGTTGAGCACATTTTGAGTCATTATATTTTATTAAGAGGTGTACCTAACTTAACTTAAGCTGATTGAGCCATCTCTACCATCTACGTTATGCCAAAAAAATCCACTAGATGTCATTATGTCAATCAACACTACTTGTGATAACACTTCTTCTCTCATGGATGTCGGAATCAAAGAAATCACTCCTGCCATGTGAACTGTTTTTGGTGAAATTTTGCAAGGTAAGCATATTTTTTTGACATATTACACTGTAGGAGCCCTAACTTTACAAAATTATGTTGCTTGTTGCCATTAAAAACTTCAGTATGTTTTCAATAATTTTTCAAAAATGTGCTCAACCAAACGGTTGATTTGTCACTTTATGGTAAAGGTAGAAATGCTAAGCTAATGTTTTCAAATCATCCATTTCTGCAGTCAGAATGGACTATTCGCTGATAAATATAAACTTCTGATCATTCATAGTTATGAATATGACACAGCTGTTGTTATTTCCTCATGAATATACTTTCATTTCTTGCTTGGGACATTGGGACATTGGGACATTGGCCACTACACTGTGACAAGCGGGGGCGGTGCAACTACTGTCCGAGGGGTGTGTCAAGATGGAAATGCCAAAAATGCAATGTTTTCCTGTGCTTGAACGCAAACCAAGACTGCTTTGCAGCCTTCCACCAGAAATAAGAGGGGGTTCTCATGTTCAGGAAGCAGTCGTGCTGTTGCACCACTTCACATGATGTTGCTGAAGACTGCTGACCAAAAGTGCAAAAATGCAATGTTTTCCTTTGCTTGAATGCAAACCAAGAATGTTTTGCAGTATACCACCAGACATGGGGGGTTCTCTTGTTCAGGAAGAACTTGTGCTGTTGCACAATTTCACATGATGTTGCTGAAATGCTGGGACATTGGCCACTACTGTCCGAAGAGTGTGTCAAGATGGAAATGTCAAGAGATGTTGCTGAAAAGTTTTACAATCACTAGTTTTTTATATTGTTTGAAGGATTGTTTCTAATGTTGGTTTACACTACACAACATTGCTGGTTTACAAAGAAATGTTCATTTATCTAGAAATAAAAATTCAGTTGCACTGCCACACTTGTCGCCTAAAGCCTAAAATGCCATTATATTATTATCTTTTGCTGTTTTTTATTTTATTATTATTATTATTATTATTTTTTTTTTTTTTAATGCAGAAAGAATGTAATGTCTTTTGTTTTGTTACTTTTAGTTATTTGAGTTCTTTTATTTTTGGTTTATTATTAAAAACAAGAAAACATATAATTTCTGTGATAAAATGAAAACCTGAAATATTTTATGGCATACTTCAATGAATAAAGAAGATTCAATATACAATTTTTTTTTTTTATTATAATTTTAAATAAATTAGTGTTATAGTTCATATTTTCAGATTTAGTACTTTAGATAGTACTTTTACCATAAAGTGACATATCAACCGTTTGGTAGAGGCCAATATTTAAAAAATGATGGGATTTATTGAAAAAAAAACATTGAGTGTGGTTATTAGTGACATAAAGAGATAAAAAATGCAAACAAAAAAATTTTCCATTGTCTTTTTCTTGGTGGGGCAGTTAAAGGGTTAATGATGACTCATGGACACAAAACAAAATAGTTCAGCTTTTTTTTTTTTTTTACAGTTCCTGAAAGATTTTGCTTATGTCTTCAACTGGTGGTTAACTCCTAAAAGAAAAAAAAAAAAAATCCCTGAAATACTTCTGGGAAAGTTACATGTTCAGTGGTGTGAAATGCTATAAATTTTATCTAAAAATAATTTTGTCACGCTGTAGCACCATTTCAAATAAAGGGAAAAGTTTTAAAAAGTCTACATGCTTCAACCACCCTTCAATTCAATATAAGTCACTGTGCTTTTAAAGCGGTTTGCAGGACACTGGTGGGCTCAGGTACACTAAAATGCTGAAGACTTTTAATATTTGTCACAGGTTGATCCAGTGGCCACATTTACACTTCCAATCTTTTGATGCCCAATTCTGGCTTTTGTTTTGTTTTGTTTTGTTTTGTTTTTGGACAACCCACTTACCTCTTCTTTACCCATATCAGAAATCTGCATTTACACTACACTTGGCGAAACAAAACAAACAAACAATAAAATGCATTATGATGTCAATAAATCATTTTCAATAGTACATTCAGTTTAATTTATTGACATGGAATTCATAGAAACATTTTTAATGCGATAGTTTCATGCATCAAAATTCAGAAAAACTTTGAGATAGAAACTGGTCTTAGGTTAAGAGACTTACATGCAATACAAATCAACAATATTTAAAAAGAACAATTACTATAAAAACACAGTCATTACCACTAAAACAGACAGCTTAAAAAAAAAATATTGGACAGAATCCTCTCATCACAGCTTTGCTGTGATTAATAAAATCTTCATCTTTAAGCAATGATGTATTAAATCTCCAGTTTTTACTTGGTGGAGTGGCTTCTTATTTACTAGAGTTAAAGATACAGGAGCATGATCGCTGACAGCTATAGGGTGTATCTCTGTGTCTGAAATGTCACTCAGCAGTGAGCTGCTGACTAGGAAATAATCCAGATGAGAGTAAGAGTGATGGACATGTGAGAAGAAAGTATATTCCCTACGGTTGGGGTGAAAAGAATGCCATGCATCGCAAAGTCCATAGTCGCTCATGTACTGTTGACCCCAACTTTGAGATAGAAATTGGTCTTAGGTTAAGAGACTCACATGCAATACAAATCAACAATATTTAAAAAGAACAATTACTATGAAAACACAGTCATTATCACTAAAACACAGCTTAAAATAAATAAATAACTATTGGACAGAATCCTTCAAACCCCCACACAATAATTGAACCTTGTCTAAAATATATATATATATTTTTTCCCAGCCTGTCAGTAACACAGATAACACATGACAGTGTGTATGTGTAGCTATGCTATCATCATTCACAGCCTTTTATTTTTTATGTAATTAATTAATTAATTAATTTTATTTTATATACCTTTTTATTTAACCATACTATGACAGACAAGACCGGGGGCAGAGAAAACAGGAGAGATAATAATAATAATAATAATAATAAAATTTAACATAGAAAAAGGAAGAAGAAAACAAAAAAAAAATTTTTTTTGAAGCAACAGCAGATCAAGACTGTCTGTGAGCACCTGTTTTTACACCAATGTGAATGCTTGTGTGTACACCTGTTTACACACCTGTGTGTGTGAGCGCGCTTGTGTTCATAAGGTTCCTCCATGTAAATGTTTAATAGTGTGTGTGGGAAACCACAGCCCTGTCCCACAAGGCATGAAGCAGACATGGAGGAGACCTGCGCCCCAAACATCCGGAGCCCCCCCAGGGTATGGGAGTCCCAGGAGAACCACCGCAGGGACAACTGCGGCCCCCACCCAGAAAAGGGCAGAGGATAGCCTGGAGGGGGGTCATCTGGCAGCCACAATGCAGACCCCCCACAGGGGGCCGCGGCGGCAAGCCCGCAGGCTCCGCCGGCAGCCGGCCACAACAGGGCAGACCGGCCCCTGGGCCCGGAGAACCAAGGGCCCCCCACCCCCCAGCCGGGGCCCAGCAAAGCCAGGAGGGCCAGGCCCCGCCAAGCGACCGCCGAGAGTGGGCCAGCACTCGTCCGAGCATCCTGCCCCGGAGCAAGAAACCACCAACGCACTGGCGGCCGGGGGCATTCTTCACCGGCAGGGCGTGATGGTGGGGTGGGGGGGCCTGAGATGATGAGTGAGGTGGAGTCTAAGGCCTGACCTGACACATGGACATAGACAAACAGGCACACATCATATACACAAGCATACGTTCCCACCCTCATGCATGCAAACAAATATTTACACACTCGCCCCACATGTAGACACACAAAAATGGACACGGTACCCACACTCACACTCCCCATTTGTACTCTATACTCCTGGATCCAGGCACCACTACCCCCAGAGGGGCAATCAGCGCCAGACCCCAGAGCTGAACCCCCTTCACTTTGGCATGGAGACAGGAAGACCACCCGGTCCCCGCAGCAGCAGAGAAGACCACCAGCCCAGACCCCGACCGTATGGCCAGGTCATCCTTACAGTCCCCGGCCCCGGACAGAGAACAGAGAACAGAGAACAGGGGTGTGAAAGACCCCATGCCTCACCTCACCCGCTCACATGTAGTGTTGGTGTGTATTGTTCTAAAGTGCTTAAAAACAGGGGAGGGGCAAGACACTAACCACCCTCCGCCAGCTTGTGTCAGCTTGGCCCCTCCTAAGAGCCCTCAATGTCTATGTGCAACTTAAAATTGAGAAGTGGGCACCGGCACCAGAGGGAAGGCTGAATGAACAGACCGCCCTCAGAACGCCATTCAATGTGCCCACCCCCAAAGCCCTATATGTATGTTTCATGTGACAGTAAGTAATAAAAGTGTCTAAGTTGTGATATATGATTGAGATGCAGGTGGCCACGAGGAGACAGAGGAGTACCACCTCCCCTGCATCCCAGCGACACCCGCACCTCAAAACCCTACCTGTATGTTGGAGTGGGAGAAGGGAAGCATTAGGGATGGGGAGGAAAGCATCGGAGGGAGCAAAGTACCCCCCCTTTGGAGCCAACTCCCCCGCTGACTCCCATAGGCACCCCCGTTGCCCCAAATCTGCCCAGGGGGGGGGGGCCCAGGCCCATCCAGACCAGGGCCCACGACAGCCTGGGGTGGCCCACCAGACCCCACAGCAGAGGAGAAACTACCCCCACCCCATCATTCAGTCAATTCCCAGACTACAGAAGACAATAGACACCCAGGTTAAGCCCGTCCTCCGCCTCTATTGGATCCCCTCCCTGCAGAGTGGATACTGACAGATGGTAACAACGTCCCCACCAGCTAAAGAGGCTCCCGGATCCACCGTTGCACCGAAGGCCCCCGCACCAGGGCCGGGCCCAAGCGCATGTACCAACCCACGCTCCCGGCGGCACAGCAACCAGGACCCAAACCCCCTAGGCCCAGCCGGAATCCCAGCCCGGAGGCGGCGCGCCCCCAGAACCCCAAGATAGAATGTGCTAGGCCCAGCAACACATAAGTAGGACTATAATTATAATAGTAAATTAATTTGGACACAATTCCTCTATATTTTAGTTAATAAAATCTTCCTCATATTCCCCCTTTGAGACGTTTACGTCTCACCTTCTCCGGAGTGCTGCGTCAAGATCCAGCCTCTTAGTAATTACTACTCAGTGACAAAAATAAAGTCACTATGTTTCATTATCAATTAACTAAATCATGCCACGGCATTCCGGAAGATGTTAAGGCCAAACATCTCCCCTCTTATCTTTTGGCTAGAAGGGAGTAAAAGACCCTGACACCTTAACATATCTTTCCATTAACATAGTTTGTTGAAGCATGTGCGTGCGGTTGGTTCGCCTTGCCTGTGGTTATCACAGTTATGTAGATATATATAGAACAATGAAATTAAAAGTACATAGGAGTAATACTAAACAAAATTAAATCAAAATAAGATACATATCATGTGATATTGAAATAAAACACATATAATAAATGTAGATTACAGATAGATTTGGCTTATTCATCGTCAGAAGAAGTTGAAATCTCATCTGCCAGATGTAATTGCAATGCAGTTTTGTAAAGCAAGTCTTGATAACATTCATGTTGAGTCAGATTCTTTTTTCCGTCATCTTGATACCTTAACATGTCCATTTGTTTATCTGTGGCTTTGATAACTAGGGATTTTAATAATGATAGTATACAGCAAAATAGTAATCCTCCTATTCCGATTGTCACTCCCAAGAGTATTCCTAATTTTGCTAGCCATGCTCCCCATGATCCTAATTTTAAATTAAACCAATCCCATGTTTTTTCATCTCTTCTAGCATTAGTTGCCATTTCTACTTGTAATTCTTTAAGTTTAGCCATGGCTTTTGTAAAAGTTCCTTCAGGTGCTGTATTGTTAGGGATATATTTATAACATAGGTCTCTGAATAAGACGCACACCCCTTCTTTGTCTGCCAACATTAAATTAGGGCTAATCTATTTTGCCATGTCATTTTACTGGTTGCATCTAATTGTTCTCCTAAAGAAATTAATGCTTCGTTGGTATAATTAATGAACCTTTGTTGATTGTAGTATATGTAATTTATCCATTCTGTATTTTTATTTTGTGAAATCCAAATGAATATTGATTCAAAATCTGAAACCTGATTCAAAACTTGACCTTATCTTGTGCTTTGAACTGATCCGGTACACCTCTGGGTTGACCTATTGAATCTATATATACTTTAGGATCTGGTATATAGTTTCTTTTAACTCTGTGATTAATTGTTTCATTTCTCCCTAATGAGGATTTTGAATCCCATTCTATTATATGGAGTTCTTGCACTAATCGTACTCTCGTGCATTTACCTCTCCATCCTAATGGTAGGGCAGACAAAAGTTTCCTTTTTCCGCACATCCAAAAGAAATCAGCTAATGCTATACTTTGGTCCTTATATAGGTCTGCATTAGGTAATGATATAGTTTGATTTTTACAGGTTTTAGCTGGCCAAATTGGTTCGCCTCTGCTTATTCCTGATGCCCGAAGGGGTGGAAAATCTCTAGAATCATCAACACTTCGAAATATTGCTGTATCTATATTCCAAATGACACTGCATTTCCCTTTGAATTGTCCCACATTTACAACACCTGTGGGGTTAACAAAGCACTCATATTCTTTGCTGTAGTCTATGGTGTACCATAGTGGAATCTATACTTGGTCAACTTGTATTTTCAAATCTTCAGTTATATCTAAGCTTCTACATTTAGCTCTCAATCGAGGTATATGCTTGTAGAATGGTTTTTGTTTAGCATTGCTTAGGGAGCCTAGACACTCAGCTGGACAATGAGGTCTGAAGTCTTTTCCTAAATGACAAAAGTTTCTGTTGAATTCAGTACAATGTTCATAAGTGAATGGATTAGGGACTACTATCACTTGGCTCATCAGTGTTTTAGAACAAAATAGGCAGTCTTTTTAGTTTAACGGTTGTGAAAGTTGCCCAATTATCATTAATTGTTTGTGCTGTTTCCCATAAAACATTTAGTTTGGTATCATCTTCCTACATGTCATAATTCTCATCAACATTCCTATGTTGTTTTTCCTACAATCCCGGTTCAGCTGTAGTCGAGATTGAGCTATTATTCCCTTTCTGACCCTATATCTATCATAAGTCTCCCATGTGGACCAAAAATCCTCTAACTTTGCATTCAAGTGTGGTGACCAAGACTCTTGTTGCTTAACTTTCTTTGTCACTTCCCCCTTTCACACAACAGTCAAAACCATGGGCATCTTTCCCCCACATATCATTTTACTTCAAGGGAGAAGTAAAATATCCTGCCTCCCTAATCCTTTTAATATTAAAAGTTCTTTCATGACACAGTTTTACATGTCTTCTTCATTCTCTAATTCTGTCTTTCTTTCTCGTGTTCTCCCTTTTTGTCGGCTCCACATTTCCTTCCCCCTTTTTTCCATTTTCACCAGGGTGACTCTTTGCGAGTCGTTGCAATGGTCTTTCCCTCGTTGGCAAGGGAGGGTCGTTACTAGCACGCCCTTAATCCCTCACTTCATGCTGTGTTTGGTTGTTGGAGCTAGTTGGCGTGTTTTAGGGAGAGAGATGTGGTCCCGTTTTGCTGATCAATGTGATTTTCCCCTTGAGATCATAACTGCATACACTGGTGGGGCAAACCTTCCCTGGCCTTGATAGAACTGCTGTTGCCTGTAAATGGAAACTTTCAGAGTTTTGGTTAGTGATATCAGGTATGTTCATTTTTCATCTGGCCAGTCGTCCTTTTCGGTGAGACCTGTAGAAATGTCAAGTGGGTTGAGGGCTGTCATAGCCCCTTTTTGGTTTCTCATACATCTGTTTGCAATCCATTGTATTAACATAAAGAGCAGGGTTAATACCCCTTTTCTATAATAAAGAATTTGGCTTTATTGAATTGTTTTCATCCTTACTATTTTTGATTAATTTCAGTGTTATTCTCAACAATTTGCTAATTAAGTTTTCTTTTTGTTTTATAAATTTAGTCCCTCTATCACTGGATAAAATTTTTTGGTCTATTTTGCTAAGTGCATAGGCTTTTTAAGCTGGAAAACACTCAACCCACTTCATTAATGTTGACAATCAGAAAGACAATATTTATCCTTTTGACACAGAATCAGCTCCATCCTGGGGTGTTGGAAAAGAAAGTTAGCTGTGGGGTGGACAGAGCAAGCTTCCTTGCTTTGCCTTCCCACATAATACGCTGCGCAAGTGTGGCACTGTTTTTCTTTTCGCCACAACAATAACTTGGTGCTGACCAGGAAACTTAACCAATTCATCCAGGGTCATTTTAAGGGCATAATCTGCCCTGTGGGCCCACATTTTGAATTTTTTGCATACAGCTGTTTTGGCAAATTTAATTGATTTGCCTTAGTGTCTCGTCAGACATCTTCTTTCACTCCATGTCACACCATTGCACACCATCATTCACACGTTTTCGCACCCTTTCACACCCCACTCTTAGGCTAAAATCAATTTTTACTTTTGTGCAACCTCTTTTTTCAACAAAATTTAATAAATTATTTTGTTTGGAATAATTAGCTCAGGTACTGTGCAATTGAGAAAGCCGATTGTAATTTCTCAAATGTCACATGTTTGTCTACTTTGAATTTTAGTCATGCTATCTAAAAAGAGGATTGGAGATCTCCACATGATCTAGGATCCATGGCCAAAATAATTTCTATCTTGTTACCCCCAGTGATGACAACATTTGTGATTTCATAATTTTGGAACTTTGCAGACATATTATTCTTATTTAATCTAGTCCTAGAAAATGACCATTAAACAAAATGGAGTGACCAATATTTTTGTTTTATCAGCCCTATTTTTGTCTGTTAGACGTCTTCTTCATAAGAACTCAGCATTCTTGTTGACGATTCAGTTGTACCTTTCCCTAGTTTAATTAAATAGCGGTGGTTCCTGCCCGTTCTGCTGAAGAACCACACTCAGAGCCTTCGGTCTTGATTTCAGATGATAGACGTTATTTACAAAGAGAATAAAACCGAGAAGTCCTCTGCAGAGCAAATCTAACTAAGTTCTTTGCGTTGCCCCTTTTATACAGCTTTTTAAGGCGTGTTCTATACCTTATGTATATAATAAATTTCTCCCTAGAGTGGAAGAGAGAGGCCCCCCAGACTTGTTTTGGTATAGAATGAGACCCTTGACAGGCCCATATGTTTCTAATTTCTGAGGGTCCACACTGTTTCACCATGCAGGCCTCTGTCTCCCACCAAGGTTTCTAGGCACTATGCCAAATCCAGCTCCATTTTTGTGTGATCAGTAAGTCATGCACTATCTTCTGTCTGTCAGAATTCCTTTTCTTTAAGACCTAAGGCTGGACTGGTAACTGTTGAAAAGCAGATCAAGAATGTTAGTTAAAACACAGAATTCAAAGAACTGCTGTGAGACCAGTGAATAACCAATACTAATTACGCTAATATAATAAACAAATTTGAAGCAGTCTCTATAGTGATCATTAAGTATGCAGCACCTGTGCACTCAATGGGAAGTGATGAAAGTTCTTCTGTGTAGACCATTAGTCTGTTGAAGCTGTTTGACCGTTGCATTAGGTCGTCAGTCTGTGATGGCCTGATGTGGTGTAGGGTCTTTGTTGTTTCTCTGCCTCCTCTCAGTCTGGCTTTCCTGCCACAGTTTTGCATTTCAGGATGTTCTCTTCATCCTCAGGAAAAGTCTCAAGTGAAAGATTCACCTTTTCCTGTTTTGAGTCAGCCTTTCTCCATGCAGAAGTATGCACTCCTCTTTCTGGAGGAGGGTGGAAAGTCCATCTGCTTCTCCCTCTTCTTCTCTCTGCAGCTTTGTCTTTGCCTCTTCACCACACTGGTAGACAGACTCCAGCACATTGCTTCCTTTTTTCCAGGCACTGTTGTCGAAGCCATCTGAAACTCTAACACTCAGAGACCGCATTAATCAAATTGGCCTTAGTCAAACTTGTGTCTGAGCAATTAGCTCTTGATATAAATTTCACTTTCCAGCCAAATCTTTCAATGGTCCTACCATATAAAACATTCATCTGGTTAAAGCAGCAGTTCCCTTATTCTATTTTAGTAAAGCAAGTTCTTCATTGCAGGAAAATAGAAAGCAGTTTTTTCTTTGCAAAATGCAGAAAACAGCAGTAATCTACCTTTATTATCTAGGAATATTACAATTAAACAAAATAATATTTTCTACAATAGCATGACATGCCTATTGTAAAAACCATCATAATTTTCTTTTAAATTCATATAGATGTTCAGCATAATCTAGTAACGGTGAATGAATTTCCCAACCTACATATATTTAATCACCAAAGTTACATTCTTATTGAGAAATGTCTATGGCTTATGTATCAAAATTTCTATTAATTTGGTCACCCAATCTTGCTCTCATTCAACATTCACTCTCCACAAGTTACCTTTTAGTTCATTCAAACCCGAATCTTTGAAACTCTGTAATGGATTATCTTCCATACTGTCTCCCAGGGATAACAAGATACAAATTTTAGACGTCTTCAGACATAATATATACATTTTTAAGCATGTGCACTCTTATTCATCTATTATGATAAATCATTAAATAATAAACGTATATCCTATTTTTATTGGTCTCTTGCTACAATAATCTTCAAAGTCCATATCTTATACCTATTTATAACAAAATTCATATAAGTCACTTTATTATTTAGAGCTCTGCACTCATTTATCCATGTCCTTTTAATTCCAGGGCTAATACATTCACACTGTCCTTTTAATTCCAGGATTCATACATTCACACTGTCCCTTGTTTACAGGTTTCATACATTCATACTGTCCCTTATTTCGGGCTCACGCTCCTCTCAAGCGAGGCAACAACTACGCTTCCTCTCTGTGAAACACAGGAGGGGCCGCAGCCGCCGCTCACAAGATGCAGAGTCTGTTACACAATCAACCCCACACATACACTTAAATAGACTACACTCTTCCTGAGTGACCTGTCAGTTCTACTCGCTCTTTCACTGAAATTTTTCTCAACACAGTAAAAAAGCAGTACTCTGCAGGCTTTTTGCCTACTCCTCCAGCCCTCTGTAACTTCCTAACACCAACAGAGCGTTAACCATAGGACTTAATAAATAACCTTACAAGTTTGCACTCTGTCTTCACTTGAGACCTTAACTCAAGGAAAGGGAACCCTTGCAGTGCCTACCCTTGTAGGACTTTTGCCTAACCTTGTAGGACTTTCTTACCCAGCGCTTCTCTTTTAACTCTTTTAATCTACTTCTACTTAAATATAAAAACCTGAATTCACTGTTCTCCTCAAGTCCAACTCAACAGAAAATACAGATCAATGCATGCATTTAGTGCTTTTGGAATCAAAACCCATTTATTTCAACTCTTTTCCTCCAATTATTACAGTTCGATAAATTTAGAAGGATGTAAAGTGTCTCACCACAAGCAAACTCTGGAAAACAACACAACCTAACTATGTAAGCAAAACTGCTTACCTTTGGCCAAGTTGTTGTGTTGCTCGTCCAGAGTCCGCTCGCCGTGGTCCACCTCGCTGTCCTTTCGAGCATCCTGTTCATGACGCCAATTCTGTTGTGGTCTCCCCTCTTTCCCGTCTAAGAATCACTCTGAGTCTTGGGTTTGGATGCCAAAAGACTTTATTGCCGAGGACAATCAAGCCGAGGACAATCAAGCCGAGTTGTCTATAGAGAACTAAACTTTACTTGGTTGAGGACAGCTTTTATACTGGTCTAGTCACGCAAGCATGTCACCCTAAATCATAGGGGTGGGGGGTCCCTAGGTAAACACTTCCCTGGGAAACAGATGGTTTTCCTTAAGGCCTCTTAGTGGCCTCTAAAATAACATGAAATATAACTCTGCTGGTGGGGCCCTAAAAAAATAATAACCATATGGGCTTGTCTATTTTTCCATACTTATGGGCCTTTTATCAACATAGAATGTGTTAGGCCCAGCAACACATAAGTAGGACTATAATTATAATAGTAAATTAATTTGGACACAATTCCTCTATATTTTAGTTAATAAAATCTTCCTCACCGGCACAGGCCTCCCCAGCAGCGCCACATGTGGCCGCCAGAAAAACAACACCCAAGAGCCACCAACACCCCATCCAGGCCAGGACCGCCCCAGCGCCGAACCCCCGAAGAAACTCACCCCTAGGGAACTCCCAGATGCCCCAAGCCCATATGGCCCCCCCCATGCCAACAACAAAGCCGGACAGAATCGTGACCCCCACTTACACTAGGTGATGGAGCTGATCAAAGGAGCCCAGAGAGATTGATCTAATGTGGCAGCAGAAGCTGTGTCAAGACTAATATAGTCCAACAAATGATCTCTATATTGGTTGATATTAAGATTATTTTTGTGAAAGCCATGTGGATTGTGTTACCTTCTGTAGTGACACCATCTAGGTCGCCCAACAAGCAGACTGACGGAGAGGCTGGAATGGAACATTTAAGACACTTTGATAAGTCTGCACAAATCCTGTACCAGAACCTCTGAACAGGTGGTCAGAACCATAGAGCGTGGATGTAATTGTCAGGTGTATTGCCTTGACAGTGTGAGCAGTTGTTAGAAGCTGTAAACATCCTCCTGAACATCCGATGACCTGTGTAGTGCACTCTATGCAGGATTTTGTATTGTATTAATTGTAAACTGGGATTTCTAATCAGTTCAAAGGTTTTTAAACATATCTGAGACCAGAAATTATGGTCCCACCTGACTGATAGATCTGCCTTCCATTTTGCAATAGGAAGTGATACTGATTCATCTATTTTATAAAGTGTCCTGTATATTTTAGACAGTAATTTAGGGGTTTTGAGATTAAGAAATTCTGCCACACTTGATGGTATTTGGAATTTGATATGATTAGACTTAAATTTCCTTTTTACTATAGATTTAATTTGTTGATATTCTAAAAATCTGTTCTTGTTAATCCCATATTGCTTAACTAATATGTCAAAGGGAATAAAGTCTGTCCCTTCGAATATATGTTCCAGGTATTTAATACCTTTACAACTCCAATCTGTAAAGTTTATCATATTATTGTTTAGTAATATGTCAGGGTTGTTCCAGATGGGAGTACGTTTGCATGGGATTAGTGAAGACTTTTTAGAAACTCTCACCATGCTGTCAGAGAAGAGCTGATACTGATGCTTTTGAAGCATACGTGTTGTTTGATTGAGCTAATGAATGGCAGATCCGAAATCTCTATATTATTGCATAATGCCTGTTCTACATCTAGCCAAGGCTCATCTAAGAGGGTGTGTTTTAACCACCCTGAAATGTGTTGAAGAAAGTTAGGCAGATCTAGTCCTCCTTTACCCTTGGTCTTTTGCAATGTTTTTAAGCTAATATGCAGGGGTTTACCTTTCCAAAGGAATTTAGAGATGGAGGAGTCCAGAGATCTAAACCAGTCAGGTGGTGGTTTGCTCAGGATCATTGCAAATAAATAATTAATTCTTGGTAAAACCATCATTTTTATTGAGGCGACTCTTCCCATGAGTGACATGGGTAGAGACTTCCATCTGGCTAGATCATCTTCTACCGTCTTTAAAAGTGGGATGTGGTTTAATTTAATTAAATCTGCCAGCCTAGGTGAAACATTAATACCTAAATATTTAATATTTCCAGATTGCAGTGGAGTGGAAGAGTTCTGGAAGGAGCAATTAATTGGAAGAACTGTAGATTTTAACCAGTTTATTGAATAATCTGAGACTCTTGAGAAAGAGTTTAATAATGTAATTACCTCAGAGAGAGTGGTTTGTGAATGCTGAAGAAAAAGTTACACATCATCTGCGTAAAGATTGACTTTATGTTTAATGTATTCTTGCATTTAAAGGGGTCATCGGATGCTAAGTTGACTTTTTCATGCTGTTTGAACATTAATGTGTGTTGGCAGTGTATGTACAAATCTACCCTATAATGATAAAAATCCATGCAGCGTTTTTTAATTAATCTGTAAAAATAATATCCCCTTTTTCAAATCGAGCCGTTCTCAGATGCCTGTCTTTGTGGCGTCACACCGACAGATGCTGCTCCCACAATAGTTGATTGACATAAGTGATTTACCTTGAATCAGCTGTACCAGTCCACCCTTTTTGTTTCGATGATGGAGCAGGTATGTAAGTTAGACAAGAATATCTCCGATTGAGAGATTGAGGTGTTGTGTTGCTGGATGTAATAATGAACATAGTGGTCATCATTTACTTCCGACATCTGAGCCGCTGAAGATGCAGTAGATTACGTTTGTTTGTGAAGGGAATGCGCCTCCTGATCTACATATATCCATCTATGTTCATGCGAATCACTCGTGATCCAGCTTCACTTACAGCAGAAGTGAGTATAAGGGTTTTTTATATGAATCTTTGCGATGGCCTTTCCTAATAACATGGTAGTTAGGAAGTTTAGCGGCTAAATGCGGCTAAACGCAGCTAAACGCAGCTAATGTAAACAACACCGTCTTTTCACAAAGAGTAGAGAGGGGTGGGGCGAGCAGAGCTCATTTGCATTTAAAGGAACTGCCCCTTAGAATGACATGATTTTTGCAGAGCTGATTTTGGCAAGGTAAAAAGGGTGTTGTTTTACAAAACCATTAAGAATTTTTAATCAAAGTATATTAGAGACTTTTCATTAAGACCCTAAAGAATCATATCAACTTGTGGAAAATGGGCATCCGATGACCCCTTTAATGCCTTTAATCACTGTAGCCTGTCTAATTGCTGCTGCTAGTGGTTCAATAAAAATTGCGAACAGTGAATGGGAGAGGGGGCATCCCTGCCTGGTGCCCCTCTTAAGACAGAAGCTGGAGGATGTTTGGTCATTTGTCCTGACACATGCTGTTGGAGAGTTATATAATATTTTTAACCAGTTTATGAAAGAGTTTCCAAAACCAAATTTGTGTAAAGCTGCAAATAGAAAATCCCAGTTAACCCTATCAAAAGCTTTTTCTGCATCTAGAGACAATATTGTAATTTGAAGGTTTTTATTGCATGAATAATCTATCAAGTTAAGTAATCTACGTGTATTTGTTGAGGAGTGCCTCCCTTTTATGAAACCAGTTTGGTCGGGATGAATTATGAGAGGGGTAATCTTCTCTATTCTTTTTGAGAGAGCTTTGCAGATTATTTTAATGTCCACATTAATAAGGGATATTGGACGATAGCTGGTAGGCAATACAGGGTCTTTGCCTGGTTTTAGCAATAGACTAATGTTGGCAGAATTCATATTTGGTGGAAGTCTACCATTTTCCTTGGTTTCCTGCAACATTCTGTAGAATGTTGGTGCCAAAATTGGCCAGAATTCTTTATAGAATTCTGCTGGAAAGCCATCTGGACCTGGAGCTTTTTTATTGGGCATACTGTTCAGGGCTTCCTGAAGTTCATCTGATGTCAGTGGAGAGTCCAATGCCATCGCTTGATTGTCTGGTAGTTTCGGAAGAGTTATATTATCAAGAAACTGGTTAATTTCGTCTTTAGACGGGTTTATCTGTGGCGAATATAAAGATTTGTAAAAGTCCCTGAAAATATTGTTTATTCTTTCAGGGTCATATACTGTGTCCCCAGTTAAGTCTTTAACAGCACATATAGTTGTTTTTTCTTTATTTATTTTTAACTGGTTAGCTAGGAATTGACCTGATTTGTTACCATATTCAAATTTGTGCCAGCGAAGTCTTTGTGCTAAGAATTGAGTTTTTTTATTAATAATTTCATTTAATTCTAGTTTTGCTTGACGTATTTTGTTCAGCAATTCCTGTTCCTGGAAGGATACGTAGGCTTCTTCTAGGGATTTGATGGTTTCTTCTAGTTCCTGAATACATTTATTTTCTCTTTTCTTTTTATGTGATGAGAATGAGATTATTCTACCTCTCATCACAGCTTTGCCTGCTTCCCAGAGAACAGATGCTGATGTTCCAGGCAGGTCATTATAGTCTAAATATAAAGCCCATTCTTTCTTGAAATATTTAATAAAATCTTCATCTTTAAGCAATGATGTATTGAATCTCCAGTTTTTACTTGGTGGAGTTGTCACGATACAGACGAAGGCAGAGACGGAAGTAAGTGTAACACAGCAGAGGTGAGTTTATTGAACAGGATTGAAGAGAGTCAATGGTAGTATAGTTTGCAAACAATCTTATCTGAGCAGTCCGGGTAACCAGGTGAGTAATTCCAAAGGAGCAGTAGACATAGACATAGACAGAGTCCATGAGGCAGCAGAGAACACGGGATGTGATCTGTAGACCAGACAAAGTGTCTTTGAACCGTCCGGGTATATATAGGGGTGTGGTAATTGGAAACAGCTGATCGTTAGTACTCAGGTGATTCGGAACGGTTGGGAGGAGCTGCAGGGGGTGTGGCTTGCGTGGGTGACTGAGGTAGGACTCTGACAGGTGTCAGGTCTGATGATAAAGTCCAAGGATGGGCGACTGGATTTTTCAAGTGTTCTTATGGAAATGGAAGATAAGGGACGAATCAGGGACGTTCGCAAACTAAGGTCCTCAGAACGTCCGCCAGCGAACGTTATAAAGCGGACGTGCTGCGGACCTAAACCGACATTTGCAATGTCCGGGGGACGTCCCCTGTTTGCTGGGTTCTTGCCTCCAGAGGGCTGTAACCAGTTCTGTGTGTTATATTGTTGCTGGGCATGACATTTCTTATATTGTACTTTTTGACATCTCCACAACTAATAATTGCAGATGTTGTAAACAATGAGCTTTGTTTGATTATTATTTATGATACACCTGCTTTGTATCACACTCATTTCACAGAAATCCAGCAAGGAATGGCTCTGCTGATTGCAGCCTTTCACAAATACTCAGGAAAGGAGGGAGACAAAACCACTCTGAGCAAAGGCGAGCTCAAGGAACTGCTCAACGCAGAGCTGGGTGACATCCTTGGGGTGAGAGTCACTGCAAACTGTTTTATAAACTGATCAGTTAAAATATAATTTCTCCTTTAATTATGACATTTTAATACAGTTTTATATGTATATACACACTGTATATATAATTCTTATTAAATAATAATCAAAAAAGTTTGCACTGCAATGTCAGGTATGCATAAAAACACGCAACCCGCAAACACGCAAACAGGCATTTTTGGTTGTTGTTTTTGAATCTTTCACATTTGATGCAGATAAGCAGCTTTACATGATTTTTTTTTTTTTTAAACAAACCAAGCGTGACCATATTATTGGTTTTTAGCATGCTTAGATTACTAGAGAATTACCCTGTGCTCTTAAAACATGCAGGAATGCTGAAGTGGTTCCATTATGATTGCAACACAGCGTAAGGCGATATATTCATGGCATCTTTTTCTGATTAATGATATAAAGTTTTCATTGCCTGATAATGGTTTAAGTTGCATAAGCACAGCCACTATGTTAAGACTATGTCTGAAGAACTAGTCTTGCCAACTAGCAGTTAGCCAAGGGGTAATCCATCTTCGTTCTGATTCAAATAAAACATTTTAATGCAACTAAGTTTAAAATGCTCTGCAGTTTATGCAACCAGCCACATTCTGCCAGTTCTAATCTCTCCTCCCACCTGTCTGACTTTCTGCCCACCTGTATTCCAGAGTTTTGCAAAAGATACAAGCACTTAGGCCTTAAAACGAAATTCACAAATTGAGTTTTTAACATAACCACCACTGCATGAAAATGCGCGTTTCCGGACTGTTCACGTCAGCGCACAAACCCGTAAACGGCTTGTTTCCGGCAGTTTCCGTGTATGTGCACTGGCGTTTCTGATTCCTTGACACGGACAGAAACGGACTTTTTTGTGCGCGGCAGTTTTCCAGTCCGCTCACTAACGCGATAAACCCCCAGACACAGACGGAAATGGTGACGCACTCACCGGTAAATTCCTGTGTCGTCCTGTGCACGAGAAGTAAATCCCCCGCAAAATCCAGGGTACAAGCAGTTAAATCTCCGTAAACTGACGATCATACATCTCAGTAAACGTCTGTAGGTTACCGTGCACTTAATATATTTTAAATTCTACTGGCTTTCTTAACAAAAATGCGTCATATGCACTTATAAACGCTGTAAAGAAAGCCACAAACACAGTAAAGTATCAACAAAACTCTTATTTTATTTTTTCAGCAAATGCAGGACTGCAAACATTTAACAGGACTGCAAATATTATTCAACAAATGCAACAGGACTGCTACATTTAACTAATCATTTAGATTGAGAAAAATATTTTGCAAACAGACATATAACAGTTCAAGTAAATCATTAAACTGATTAAACAAAATATTAAAAAAAATAAAAAATATATATACTTATCAGAAACAAACACAATAATGAATACACTTGCAATGGACACTGCAAAGTCAGGGCAGTGATTGCCGCTCCATCTCAGACAGTCACACACACATACTCGACACCACCAGGACCATTCCATTTTTTTTTTCCATTTAATTCTGCCCTTCAGAAGCTACAGATGATACTGTTATGCTCATAAATTGACACACCCCTAGCAGAACATGCAATCATTTTAACCAAAGAGAGATCACGAACATTGCATGCTATTTTTTAGTACTGTACTGAATAAACAGTTTTTACAGATATAAAAGATAATTCCATATACTGAATTAATGAAAAATTAAACTGAATTTATAATAATGAAAATATATAATTTATAAAAAAAGTTCAAAAGTTTACATACACTTGATTTTCATGAGTCCCGTGATGGCTGCAGGTTCTACAATCTTCTTATGCTTACAGTGTTTTGCTTGCTGTTCTTCAGAAAAATTCTCCAAGTCAAGCAAATTCTTTGGTTTTCCAGCATCTTCTGCATATTTGTCCCATCCAACAATGATTTATGATTTTGAGATCCATTGTTTCACTCTGAGGAAAACTGAAGGACTCATACACAACTATTATAAAAGGTGAAAACATTCACTGATGCTCCAGAACGAAACAACACATTAAGAGCTTTTGAACAGGATGATGATGAGTAAATTATATTTGTTCTTCTGGAACTGCCCTTCAGAAGCTAAATAAAATACGGAAACACTTAACTTTTTTTTGCTAAAAGCTTAGCATAGATCATTGAATCAGATTAGACCATTAGATCAAGCAAGATGCTACAGGTCTAATCTGATTCAATGATCTATGCTAAGCTATTAGCAAAAAAAAAGCTAAGTGTTCCTTTAATGCATTGTGTTGCTTTCTTGAGCATCAGTAAATGTGTTTACCTTTTGTAATAGTTATGTATGAGTCCCTCAATTGTCCTCAGTGTGAAAAGAAGATCCGAAATCATACAGTCACTGCTGAAAAGGGTTCAAATGAAAAGATGCTGGAACACCTGAGAATGTGCAGGATCTTGAGGATTTTTCTGAAGAAAAGTGGGCAGTTGAACTGCTCAGGACAAACAAAGGACTCATGAAACACCATCACAAAACAAACATGAAACACTATTCCTTTTTTTAAATCAAGCCCTAAATAATAATAATAATAATAATAATAATAATAATAACTTATTTTGTTTAATAACATTATGCTTATTCTGCAATGTGATGTAAACTTTTGACCACAACCGTATGTGTGAAACAGTGAGTACAGCAGACTAAGTTCAGTGAAATATCAATACCCCTATCTTCCTCTGCCATGTCCTTTCTATTTATGTTGTTGTCACTGGTGGTTCTGTCATATTTTCACAGTCCTTCAGATGAATGGTTGGGACTGGGAACAGAGGATCCTGTGAAAAAATTAAAATAAAAAACACATTTTTTTCTAAATACATTGTACAGTTTTAATTGCGTAAGCATAAAATGGATAGATTAAACATAACATGATAATAAAAATACAATGATAACATTCAGCTATTTTATTAGCTGAATTGTACAGCAATTCTCGAGTCTCATGTTCGGTTAACTTAGTTTTGTTGTGGCCTCGAGATCCTGTGTTGAGGAAACAACATCGATTTCTCGTATATGTAAACAAACCTGCGTGATCATAGCAACCTGGGATTATCAGAGATGGATAAAACCACAGTCTTGAAAATCCATTAACTGATTGAGTCTTCTTATTTAATTATATGTTATTATTATTAAATGTATAAAATCAGTTTATGGACTTACAAGACTGTGGGATAGATAGAAATGTTTTCTTGTAGGCCTATTTTATTTTATGTGCTTTATGTAACATTTATTCATGATAAACTCCTTTCGAATGCTGTCTACATTCTGCAAAACATTCCCACGAGTTAATATGACGTAGCCACAACAAAACTGAGTGAACTGAAGATGTACATAGGAAGGCGTAAGAATAAGAATATTTGGCTTGCTGTCCTCTAGGAATGGAGGTGAGAAAAGTGGCAATATATAGACTTACTCTGATGTTAATTGGTTGGATGATCTGAAAATGTATCTCTTAAACTTTGTTAAAATAAACTTCATTAAGAATATGAAAAAATTAAAAGTTAGTCAAAGTGCTATCTTGCAGATTTAGTAACTAGATAACAAGATAACCTGGGTAAATGAATGGTATTCCAAAAATATTTCTGTGTGCAAATTACCTGATTGATGACTGTTCTTTGAGGAGCAGCAGTTTTCCAGAAGAATGGCAGCACTGACTGTCTGACTTAAAACATATAAATACATTATATAAACATTAAATCACATCATAATAAAACAAAATACATGGTAGATTTCAACACTTAAACTAGAACATAGGCATGAATCAAAAAAGTGAAATTTACAATGTAATTTTTTAATTATGAAAATAATTTTTCAAATTATGATACATTAAAAAATTATGTTGCTAATACACACCATTTCTCCTCAGAGGCTGTCTCGGCTAAATCCAAAGTCAGCTGCAGTGTTTGGAGCCTCTGAAAACAGTTAAGATTTGTCAATGGGAAATATATGTTAACAACTAAAGCACGCTCTCTAAATAAACATTAATTAATACACACATGCATTTTACTAATAGCTAACTATTAAATAGCTAAATAGATAATAGCTTTAAAAAAGAAAAAAAAAAAACTTTTTAAAATTTATGTAGCAGTTGCTAAGTACCAGTTAACATTAGCATTTTACCAGGACAGCTAGATTAAATTAAATTAGCTAATTTTACAGCATGAACCCACTCAAAAATATACATTAAAACACGTAATACTATGTTTTGGTAAATAGACCATTTAAAACGTTTCCGTAAACACTCTCTTACTTTCTTCTGACATAAATCTCTCTGAAAACACTCGAAGGCTGTCACCTCTCTGACTGAAGGCCGCTGAAGCGGGAACAAACGGCTCGAAACAGCACCGGGCTAGAAATACAGTTCGAAAGAAATGATATAGCATGTTATATCTGATAAACATGACGTTATTTAAATGGTTTTATGTATGCATACTAACCTTCGTCTGTGGTAAATCTCTCTGAAAATCTGCGCGGACAGCAACGGAGCAGCTGAAGCGGGAATGAACGACTCTTAACAACGTCATGCTAGAAATACAGTTTCAAAATATTACAACATCGAACAACTTTTAATGTTATGTACTTATAAACATGTTATTTAAAATGGTTTTATATATTCGCACTTACCTTCGTCTGAGGTAAATCTCTCATAAAATACCGGACTCCGTCAGCGCGCGCGCAAACACTGCTGCAGTGAGACAGTGGGGGAGGGGTATGAACAGTGATGCTCAGAGTCGATTCCAAAAAGATTCGATTCACGGGTGTAAAAAATTGAGACTCTCGGGTGATTCAGCTCCAAATGCGAGGCCTGAAATGTCCGTGCGTGGTATAGCTGTGTTCATTACCTCAATCACCAAACTATAACAAACCATACAACACTACCTGCGAATGTGTGGATTTTTATTAATCTCACTCAAATCGTGTGATTCTGTTAATCAAAAGACTCATTTAGATTCATTCAATTCGGATTCATTTAAACTTGCCTACAGATCACTGGTCGATTCATTTTTAATCGATAAACACGCCAAAAAACAGTGCTCGCTCCTTATGACAGTTAACCATGTTTCAAAAAAACATGGTTATTATAGTTAAAAACAAGTGTTTTGGTTGTAAAACTGTGGTTATACAAATATGGCTGTTATACTGGAAATCTCTGAACACGTCTAGTGTGTGCAATCAGAAATATCCTGTATCCGAAAATCTCAGTGCATCGCGAGTGTATGGACGTGTACGGACTCGGCACACATTGCCTGGGAAATTTTCGTACAGGGGTCGTACACCTTAAGTTTCACTGAAATTTCCATTGTCCGATTTATCCCGGAAATTAGTGTTTTCATGCAGCACTATTACACATACTCTTTTTTTAGAACAGAATTATTTGAGTGGTTCCATACAGTTCACTAAAGTGGTTCTCAAGAAACACCCAACTTGCGCTGCCTGTCAAGGGCAGGTCTTGACAGTGGATTTGCCCTATGGCTCAAGTTTAAGGTTTGGGCTGTTGGTGTGCGGTTAGGAGCTGTTTTTTTCAAAAGAGTCTGGCTGCAGACATGCACTCTCAGCGGCGCATGCGCACTCAGACACATGCACTCTCAGCGGCGCATGCGCACTCAGACACATGCACTCTCAGCCGCGCATGCGCACTCAGACACATGCACTCTCAGCGGCGCATGCGCACTCAGACACATGCACTCTCAGCGGCGCATGCGCACTCAGACACATGCACTCTCAGCGGCGCATGCGCACTCAGACACATGCACTCTCAGCCGCGCATGCGCACTCAGACACATGCACTCTCAGCGGCGCATGCGCACTCAGACACATGCACTCTCAGCGGCGCATGCGCACTCAGACACATGCACTCTCAGCCGCGCATGCGCACTCAGACACATGCACTCTCAGCCGCGCATGCGCACTCAGACACATGCACTCTCAGCGGCGCATGCGCACTCAGACACATGCACTCTCAGCCGCGCATGCGCACTCAGACACATGCACTCTCAGCGGCGCATGCGCACTCAGACACATGCACTCAGACACGCATGCTCAATTAGGATACATGCACTCAGACACGCAGCGGTGACAGGAATTATTGTAAGTATATTTATTTAATTTGTACAACTTTAAGTTGATGTAAATTTGTTGTTTTTAATTATTCGGTAAATGTTAGTAAAACTATCCTTATATTTATCTGATATGTGACGCATGCACAGGCCCCTCAACGTTATGCACGTGTTTTAAAATGGAGTAAAGGATTCAACGACCACATTATTGGCATTATTGTAATTTTATTTATTTCATTCGAACAAGATTAAAGAGATGTGAAAGTGTTGTTTTTATTATAAGGTGAATGTTATCAAAAACTATCCTGATATCTAAAGATATATCGCGTCTGTGCTAATTGGGTACCTATTCTTCATACGGTAAATTAGTGAAGAACTGTCTAAATTTAATTTTGTATAGGCGGTGAAAAAATTGAGTGTTGTACTGGGCTGTGACGGGGGGAGTTTACAGGTGACCTGCTCTATATAATTGTTTAGACGAGGTGTTACTTAAAGTTATTTAATATGAAGATGGATTCTTAAAAACAACAAAAGTCAACAATGGTTCTTTAAAATGAGACATACATGAAATACAGCTCAAATAAATTAACAAAAATTAAAAGAATATTAAACAATGATTTTCATTTCTGCCTCCTCAATTTATGCTTACAGATGCATCAATCAGTAGTCTCAGAAGGTGTAAAGCACCTGATACCAAAGTGCACAACTTGCTGCACTTTGTATCATTGCCCCCTGTGCCCTTCTTTGAAGCCAATGACTGAAAATAAAGTCCAGGCTCACTGGGAAGTCCATGTAAAAAATGCAATCATTTTCCAAGGTATGATTAGTGTATTTTAAAATAACAATTTGTCTTTTTGAAGAACTAATATGTATGAGATGCCACTCATGACATATTTCAATCTTACTCTCGACACACTACCAAAATCATTCACACTTGCACTATCAGACTGTCATTCACACACACGCACTATCAAACTCTCATTCACACACACGCACTATCACACTCTCATTCACACACACGCACTATCACACTGTCATTCACACACACGCACTATCACACTCATTCACACACACATGTTGGGTTTACATGTTTTATGGGGACATTCCATAGGCGTAATGGTTTTTATACTGTACAAACCGATTTTCTATCACCCTACACCTACCCTACACCTAAACCTAGCCCTCACAGGAGACTGTGCACACTTTTACTTTCTCAGAAAAACTCATTCTGCATGATTTATAAGCCTGTTTCCTCATAGGATTCCTCACAAATGTCCCCACAAGGCCAAAATTTACTGGTATTATTATCCTTGTGGGGACATTTGTCCCCATAACGTGATGAATACCAGGTGCACACGCACTATCACACTGTATTCACACACACGCTTATCACACTCTCATTCACACACACGCGCTATCAAACTCTCATTCACACACGCTTATCACACTCTCATCACACACGCGCTACACACTCTTCATTCACACACACGCGCTTATCACACCTTCATTCACACACGCCTTATCACACTCTCATTCACACACACGCGCTATCACACATGTTGGGTTTACATGTTTTATGGGGACATTCCATAGGCGTAATGGTTTTTATACTGTACAAACCGTATTTTCTATCGCCCTACACCTACCCTACACCTAAACCTAGCCCTCACAGGAGACTGTGCACACTTTTACTTTCTCAAAAAAACTCACTGTGCATGATTTATAAGCCTGTTTCCTCATGGGGACCTCACAAATGTCCCCACAAGGTCAAAATTTACTGGTATTACTATCCTTGTGGGGACATTTAGTCCCCATAACGTGATGAATACCAGGTGCACACTCTCATTTACACACACGCGCTATCAAACTCTCATTCACACACACACACACACACACACACACACTCAGACTTTCACTCACATGCACTTCAAACTAAACTACACACGCACTGTCAAACTCTCGCACACACTATCAAACTCATTCAAAACTCTCTAAAGTTTGAAATGTCATGAATGGCCTCTCATATACTAACGGTACTTTAAAGTTGGATGTTAGGGGTATTTAATCTTTGTCAAATCTGTTTTGTTTAAATGTTATTTTTTAAATTCTTTTTAATTTCTAGATAAAAGATTATGCAGATGCCATTTGGCCTGCAGAACAGAGGCGCATTACCATTGCCCTACTTGCAGTAAAACTGTTCTTAGGAGAAATGCAATGGAGGCTCACCTGCACAAGTGCTTACCATCATATGTACAACCTCAATTTCCTTCATGCCTAGTCGCTCCAGTGTCATCTGTTATTACAACTGCTCCACAATCCTTCTTATTTGCATCTGCACTGGCACCGGCTCCATGCACGTCCTTACCTGTGCCAGCATCTGCTCCATGCAAGTCCACACCTGTGCCAGCATCTGCTCCATGCAAGTCCACGCCTGTGCCAGCATCCGTATCTGCTCCATGCACGTCCTTGCCTGTTCCAGCCCCTGCATCGGCTCCCTGTAAATCTGCATCGGCTCCATGCATGTCCACACCTGTGCCAGCATCTGCTCCATGCAAGTCCACACCCGTGCCAGCATCTGCTCCATGCAAGTCCACGCCTGTGCCAGCATCTGCATCACCGCTCCATGCACATCCCATTCCAGCAGCATCTGCTCCATGTAAAGTCCACGCCTGTGCCAGCATCTGCATCGACTCCATGCATGTCCACACCTGTGCCAGCATCTGCTCCATGCAAGTCCACGCCTGTAGCTAGCAGATCTGCTCCATGTAAGTCCATCGCTTCTGTGCCAGCATCTGCTCCATGTAAGTCCACGCCTGTGCCAGCATCTGCTCCATGCAAGTCCACGCCTGTGCTAGCATCTGCTCCATGCAAAGCTCCACTTGTGCCAGCATCTGCTCCATGTAAGTCCACGCCTGTGCTAAGCAGCATCTGCTCCATGTAAGCCCACTGTGCCAGCATCTGCTCCAGCAGTCCACACCTGTGCCAGCATCTGCTCCATGCAAGTCCACGCCTGTGCCAGCATCCGTATCTGCTCCATGCACGTCCTTGCCTGTTCCAGCCCCTGCATCGGCTCCCTGTAAATCTGCATCGGCTCCATGCATGTCCACACCTGTGCCAGCATCTGCTCCATGCAAGTCCACACCCGTGCCAGCATCTGCTCCATGCAAGTCCACGCCTGTGCCAGCATCTGCATCGGTTCCATGCACATCCACACCTGTGCCAGCATCTGTATCAACTCCTTGTAAATCCACACCTGCACTAGATCTGTGTAAACCTACACCTTCACAGTCTTCATTTACTGCCTCTAAAAATCATAAAAGGAGTAAATGCCCACACTGTTCAGTGGTTATACTAAAGAAAAACCTGAACATGCACATTCAACGGAAACACACTGACCACTCAAAAGATATAACAATGCAGTCACATCTGTCTAGTGTGTGCATTGACATATCAAATGGAGTGTCAGCTGTTCAGAGGAGTGGCCATGGTTTTTCTGTGCCAGTGCATGTTCAAAAAAAGACTTGGGGCAAACATCATCAAGTTAGGTGCGAGTTACAGGAGTGCTGGCAATACCAGCAGCTTGCTTACAGGAGTGGACACACTTTTAGTCTATGTGAACACCTCCGTTCACTGGACTATTGTTATGACACGGTTTTTGAGGAGCACCTGGATCCTAGTCTTCTTGATGAGATGATCAAACTCAAATTTTTTGGAGAAGCCAAGAAGGCAGTCTGTCTGAAGAGACAGAAAGAAGCACAGACAGCACATGTACCGTTTTCAGTGTTAGTTGCTTTAGGTGACTCTCACACGCAGATCACTCTTTCTATACATGAGCCTATGATCCATCACTACAGCCGTCTTGAAAGAGTTATGGTCACATACAATTCAGCTGCTGGAACTTGGCATTGCCCCTGTGCAAAGCCCCGGATGTCCTGCCCTCACAAAAACATTGCTAAATGGCACTTGTTTCAAACTAATAAACAGCTGTTTGCAGCAGAGAAACCATTGAAAGCAATTGACTCCACAGTTCCACAGCTATCAGAAGACCTCACCTGTGCTCCCCAGTTTGACCTGCACCGCACTGTGAAATATATTTACTCCAAGAAGAAAATTCCATCTACTCCTTTACAAGAAGTAGCCCAACCAAAAACATCACCTGTGTTTCCATCAAGTTTCCTTCCTGTGGAGAGCAGCTGTGTGATGTGTGATGGAAATACAGCACTTGAAACGCCGGTATTAATAACAAGAAATGCCAAAATTGTCACCATGACTGGAGTCATTAATGGTAATTTTACATAAATGAGAATATAATTATTTGAGAATTACAGACATGTGCTTGACGTGTACAACTGTTATTTAATATTTGCCCATTTGTAGCAGTCTCAACTTACACTCAAAGATGCTCAGGGTGTCGCATGATCTACAGATATCAGGAATGGCGTGATGGGCTCCACAATTTTAACGACTTCATTCTTCTGAGTCTTGAACTTTGTCTATATCTTAGACAAAGTTTACAGGTTTGTTTGTATCATTGTGTTAAATGATATTCAAAAATGAATATGGTTTCAGTAAGCAATTCATAAACACTCTCCATTCCACTCTCAATCTTTATCTGTTCCAGAGTCATGTTTCCGTCTCCAGGGCTATTGATACTTTGGAGAGCCTTCGCAGAGTGAAATACCCAAACCGAGACACTGTACTCCATGCTTACTGTCATTTTGAGGCCTTAACAGACATTGATTACACATATTCTTGTGTAAACTGTGGTTACCACCCCCCTGTGGTAATTATGGATTTGCATAAGAAAGGCGTTTTCAGCATGGCAGGTAAGAGTGAATTTTTTTTCTTTTAAGTCTGTGTAACACAATTTAGAGAATTGTTTCTGAACACGATAACTTACAAAACCGCTCCGTTACCTCATTTAAATTAAGCTGTTAGAGGAAGCATCCATTCAGGTTGTAGCAGTATTTGACAGTTAGGAGAGACAGCAGCTTTCCCGTGAGTGAGCATAGTTTCAGTGCCTATGGTGGATATGCCCGGCAGCATTTCAGAGCAGAGAATGCTGCTTTTTTTTTTTTTTAAATTCTGATATTCTTATTTTATTTAGTTGACAGGTTTTTTTAACATTCAAATTTGGCTGGGTTGTTAATAACAATGTCTGCTGTGTCAAACTCAGAACACATATTTCATGTTACTTTACACAAACTTATGTTTTTAAAACCGAAAAGGGAGTTTAGTATATTTTTTTTTTTCAATACAGTGAGTGGCCTGAAAGAGCCACCATCAGAGTTCAAAGGGGAAGTAAACATTGAGGAGTTTTGGCAGTCAGTGGATCTAGAGATGATTGCACGTGGTTTTGTTCCCAGTAAGTAATTAAATGCAGGTACATTGCCTTTTTATTTTTTTTTATACATGCTTGCTCAATGTTCCTTTAAGGAAAGTAATTTCACTCTGTGGCCATCTTTGAAAAACGTCTCAGGTTACGTATGTAACCCCGGTTCCCCGAGGGAACGAGACGCTGCGTCGAAACGCTAGGGGAACGCCTCCAGCGTGACCACGCTCTGAAACACGTGTGCAACAGTCCAATGGAGAAGCGAGACGTCACAGGCGGGGTGACGTAGAGACCAGGAAGCTTAAAAGCACGTGCAGTGCATGCAGCCGGCAGCTTCTGAATAGAGAAGCAAGCGCTGCAGGGATGCCAGAAGTATGGCCCGAGACGCAGCGTCTCGTTCCCTCGGGGAACCATGGGTTACATACGTAACCTGAGACGTTCCCCTTCAGGAACTCGAGCTGCGTCGAAACGCTAGGGGAACGAGATGCCCACGCCACCAGACTTCAAATCCCTGCCCAGTGTGAAAGAGCACAGCTAGGGTGAGAGAAAAAGAGCCAAGTGGCACAAGTCCAGGAAAGAACCTTAAAGTCAAAGGGGTGGACATTCCACAGCATTCTGAAGCCAACTTAAGAGGAGAGAGCCTTGACCCCCAAGAAGGGAGGGTCAGAGGACTCAAAGCTATGAAATAGCATCCCGACCACACTTAGCAAGCTACACCTGGCCAGAGGCCTAGCCCTCAGCGCACCGCGGAGGAAACGTGTAACGAGGGGGTTCCTACCCACTGAGGAGCCACCCAGAGGGGCGTAGTAGGCCGAAATAGCCGCCACGTAGACCATCAGGGTGGAGTGGGCAAACCCTGTGGAGAACCGATCCTGCAGAAACCTCAGCACTGTACCAACTGGGCAGTTAACTGAGTCCTGCTGGCGGTCTCCACACCATGAAGTGAAAGGTTTCCACTTCAGGGCGTACAATTTCCTTGAGGAGGGAGCTCTGGATTGGAGAATGGTCTCAACAACCTCAGTTGAGGGACCGGGAGCTATGAGGTGTGCCCCCCAGGCGCCACACCCACAAATTCCAAAACTCTGGCTCCTGGGAGCAAAGCGATCAGGGGAAAAGCGTACAGACGAAGCCTCGGCCACATCTGTACTATGGCATCCAGCCCCCGTGGAGCTGGATAAGTCAGAGAGCACCAGTGGTGACATTGCGCATTCTTCTTAGTCGCGAAGAGGTCCACCTGAGCCTGGCCAAACTCTTCAAATCTGCTTCACCACCTCACGGTGAAGCATCCATTCCCCGGGCCTCAGCCCCTGCCTCGACAGGATGTCTGCTCCCATATTGAGATGCCCAGGAACATGAACCGCTCTCAGCGAGAGGAGTTTGTCCTGGGACCACACAAGGATCTGGTGCGCCAGCTTGTATAAGGGGCGCGAACGCAGACCTCCCTAGCGGTAGACGTAATAGACCACCGCTGTGTTGTCGGTGCGAATCAACACATGGTGGCCTATTAGGTCCGGGAAAAAGTGTTTCAACGCTCGAAACACGGCCAGCATCTCCAGGCAGCTGATGTGCCAAGTGAGATGGCGACTGCTCCACAGACCGCGGGCGGGGTGGCCACTCATGACTGCACCCCAACCGGTGAGAGACGCATCCGTCGCTAGCGTTACGCGGCGACAAGGAGCTCCTAACACCGGGCCCTGAGACAAGAACCAAGGCTTCTTCCACATGTCTAAGGCACGTAGGCATTGCCGTGTGACCTTGATCATGCAGAACGGGTTTCCCCTCGGGGAGAACCCCCTGGTCTTGAGCCACCACTGAAGGGGTCTCATGTACAGCAGGCCAAAGGAATCACGTTGGACGCTGCTGCCATCAGACCCAGCAGTTGCTGGAACTGCTTCACAGTGAGTGACCGGCCTAGCTTCACTCTCTTGACTGCAGTGAGGATCGACTCGATCCGAGCAGGAGACAAACGTGCCTGCATCGTGGTCGAATCCCACACCACGCCCAGAAAAGTGGTCCTCTGTAGTGGAGAAAGCACACTTTTCTTGGCGTTCAGTCTCAACCCCAGCGCCTTCATGTGAGCGAGAACGACATCTCGATGCCGAACTGCCACCATCTCCGACTGGGCTAGGATCAGCCAATCGTCGATGTAGTTGAGTATGCGGATGCCCTGGAGTCGCAGAGGAGCCAGAGCTGCATCCACACACTTCGTAAAAGTGCGGGGGGAGAGTGCTAGGCCGAACGGAAGAACCCGATATTGGTAAGCTTCGCCCCTGAAAGCAAACCTCAGGAACTTCCTGTGTTGAGGAAGGATGGAGACGTGAAAATATGCGTCTTTTAGATCTATCGTGACAAACCAGTCCACGGACCTGATCTGAGACACGACTTGCTTGATGGTGAGCATCTTGAACTTCAGTCGCTTGACTGAGCGGTTCAGCAGACGCAGATCTAAAATGAGACGCAGGCCCCCATCCTTCTTCGGAACAATGAAGTATCGGCTGTAGAACCCAGACTCTCTTACGTGAGGAGGGACCACCTCAGTGGTCTCCTTCCTCAAGAGAGTTTCTACTTCTTGTTCCATTACCAGACCCTGCTCAGGGCTCACCACAGTGGAGACCCCGTAAAAAGGTGGCGGCGGAGCGCCAAATTGAATGCGATAGCCTTGCTCTACAGTGCGCAGGACCCAAGCAGATACATTTGGCAGTAGTTTCCACGCTGCCAAATAATCTACTAAGGGAACCAGTCTCTCGAGACTGGCCTCTGGTATGAGCTGCTAGTTCGGTGTCCTGAAACGGATGACCGGCAGGAGACAGCCGAACTAGCTGCTGTAGAGACCCCCGCAGGGGTGGCGAGCTCCCCAGCTCCGCTACGTTTCCGGGCGGAAGACTGAGGTGTGGGCTCGCTGGAGACTGCTGCGCCCTGAAGCACCAGCAGGGTTGGCAGGCTAATCTCGACTCGATCCGAGCAGGAAATAGACATGCCTGCATCGTGGTCGATCCCACACCATGCCTAGATAAGTGGTTCTCTGTAATGGAGAAAGCACACTTTTCTCTGCATTCAGTCACAACCCCAGTTCTTCCATATGGGCGAGAACGACATCTCGATGCCGCACCGCCCATGCTCAGAATGAGCTAATACTGAAAAAAGGTCAATAAGGTTAAGTATGCAGATGCCCAGCAGCCACCTTTTTTTTTTTTTAAATTATTATTTTATTTATTTATTTAGGCAGCATCCACACACTTAGCGAAAGTACAGGGTGAGAGTGTAGTAAATAAATGTATTCATTTATGAATGAACACAGCCCACCCCCTCGAGGGCGGATTGTACATGCTCAGCTCCCGAACAAACCACACATAAATCGCTTGAATCCCCGTTCTTGCTATTTATTTATTCTTGAAAAGCGAGAGCAGGAGAAACGAGCGATCTAATATGTAGTCAGCTCATATGCGGACAGCATCAATCTCCTCGGAGAAAGACAGCCGCAGCAGCGCGAGCTCTCACTCAGAGGGGGAAGAACCGCAGCGCGGGCTTCCGAGCCCCGAGAGAGAGCGCTAGATCTAAGGAGAAAGGCAGAGAAAGGGCGGAACCGTCTCTAACCCGTTCACAGATCTATGCTGCGATCCCCACGGCCGTAGTCGCCGCTCTGCCTCGGCAAAAGCGGGACCCGTGCCGCGGGGAAGCTCACGAAGACTCCCTCCTCGAAGAGAGTCCTCCGAGAGCGAGCGTGCGCAGCGAAAGTGCGGGCTGTCAACTCCCTCGAGAGCTGACGCAGCCCGCTTCGCCGCGAGCTCTCATTCAAAGGGGGAAGTACCGCAGCGCGGGCTTCCGAACCTAGAAAGAGAGCGCTAGATCTAGAGGGAAAGGCAGAGATAGGGCGGACCCGTCTCTAACCCGTCCGTAGATCTATGTGCGATCCCCACGGCCGCGGTCGCCGCTCTGCCTCGGCAAAAGCGGGACCCGAGCCGCGGGGAAGTTCACGAGGGCTCCCTCCTCGAAGAGAGCCCTCCGGGAACGAAGCGTGCGCAGCGAGTGTGCGGGCAGTCAGCCCCCTCGGGAGCTGACACAGCCTGCTTCGCCGCGAGCTCTCATTCAAAGGGGGAAGTACCGCAGCGCGGGCTTCCGAACCCAGAGAGAGAGCGCTAGATCTAGGGAGAAAGGCAGAGATAGGGCGGACCCGTCTCTAACCCGTCCGTAGATCTATATGCGATCCCCACGATCACGGCCGCCGCCCTGCCTCGGCAGAAGCGGAAGCTGAGCCGCGGGGAACGCAAACGCGGGCAGTCAGCTCCCTCGGGAACTGACTCCCATGCTTCGCTCCCAAACAGACAACAAATAGGCTGTGTGTATCGCCACCCGAAATAGCGCAGGCAGAGAGAACACAGTCTAAATGCCGCTGCTTATATTCGTAAGAATGCTTTGTAGGACATAGTGACACTCTCAAATAAAAGCTGTGCGAACTAGCACAAAAAACAGAGTGACACACAAACACACACACAGAGCGCTTGCTGAAAGACAGAAGCTGCCGGCTGCATGCACTGCACGTGCTTTTAAGCTTCCTGGTCTCTACGTCACCCCGCCTGTGACGTCTCGCTTCTCCATTGGACTGTTGCACACGTGTTTCAGAGCGTGGTCACGCTGGAGGCGTTCCCCTAGCGTTTCGACGCAGCTCGAGTTCCTGAAGGGGAACCTCTTTTAGGAATGCACTGGAAGCTCCTGTCTCTTTAAATGGGGAAACGTCAAGTTCTCCAAAACTGTTCGCTAATCTTACAATTAAATGTTATATTTGAAATCATCAATTGCAGAGCAATTTTTTGCAGACCTGAGAAAAAACAACTACTTTCTCAATAATATGGCTCCTTCGACCCACATTTTCATTATGCGAAACATTATCCACCACAAAAACACATCGGCAAACCAGAAGCTGTTGGAGGGACAGCTACAGCGTGGTCACATACCTCACAGCGTTGAAAATGTGGTCCTATCTGACTTTGGACAAGCTATTTTGAGTCTGTATCCATTCTGTATTTCTGTTAGTTCTAATCACTGCTATTGATAATAAATTTGCAGATCTAATCTTGTTTTTTTGTCATCTTCTGTCTTCTGTCTTTCTCAGCCCCACATTCCACTGACAAGCAAATTTCTGGCTTGGAGTTGGAACCTGAACATGAGTCAGCATTGAAAGATTCACAAGATTCTTTTTTTTTTTTTTCTTTCTTTCTTTTACTTCTTTTGTTTCTTGCTAATTCTTGCTAAATTTGTTTATCTTAAAATATGCAGAAGTGTGTGGACCTCAATGCGAAGAAGTCACAAACTGCAAAAACATTACTGCCTGCAGAACATCATGGTCTTTATCATACCATTCAGCTCAGAAAGAACTGGTTAGTTTCACAAGATGAACAATACAACAATTCTGCAGTTAAGTTTTTGTTTAACCTTGGGTTTCCAAATATTGCAAATTTATTAGCTCAACTACATACTGGACATAGAAAGGCCTGGGAATGAGCTGATTGTTAGAACAGCAAAAGCGTGCCTGACCCGTGCTGATTTTTGGACCTTGGGCTTAAACAGAGACATGGAGTCTACCGTAAGATATTGATTGGTTTTACATTTATGATAATATTTTTTTAAAATGTATTGTTACAAGTGTTTCCTCAATTTAATTACATGGTCTATCTGAATGCTTGATTCTGATTGGCTGGCAGGTGTTGCACGGTTAGCTGTGCATCAAATGGTTTTAATACTTTGTGTCAGGTGGTTCTTTGCCTCCACATTGTGCATTTAAAATCGCTTAATGCACAGCTAGGCATGTATTATCTCTTACATGTAATATCTGTTTCTCTAGATTGGAAATGGTTGCTTTCAACTGATTGACAGAATTGCACAGTCAAAGGTACTTTATAATCTATTGAAGTTGTCTAATTGTCAAATTAAGATTAGCCAGGTTTTTTTTTTTAATTCTACACACAATATTCTGCAGGAAAAGGACATTCATATTGTTGACCTGTATACTGTACCAACATGGCTACCCCCAAACAACTGTGATCCAATGTTATCTATACCTGTAAGTATGCACTTTCCCATTCCCAGTTATGCTCATATATCATATATTTTGACTTAGAATCTTTCATCACTGCTCTAGGATGATGCTCACTTAAAAGATGCAGTGGTGATTCCCATATGGACACCAGGACACTACCAGCTGTGTGCACGTAATGAAAACCTTATGATTTAGAAAGTTACAGATTACAGTAGTCAACATTTGAAGTGGATCAAAAAAAGTTAAATTAAAGCTGTCCTAAGACAAGAACGAGTATTTGATGAAAGGTTTTGACCCACTTCAAATGTTGACTACTGTATAGCATTTTGATAATTGTATGAAAACATTGTCATATTTACTTTAAATGCAGTAATATGCATGTTAATAGAGTTTCAGTATAAGTTTGATTTTAAATGAATTTTTTCAGGTTTTGAAACCAGCACAGAGAGTGATTCTCTATCTAGATTCTAAATGTGCTGAGACACCACATGGATTTGGTGCCCAGACATACAAGTCACTGTTGAGGTCTTTAGATAAAATCATTAAATGCAGGTTCTGTTGTTTAGAGATGGTCACGTTCTTATGACCTTTCTCTGTTCAAGTTTACTCATTAAGTCAATCTGTTCAATTGTTGTTGTTTTTTTTTTTTTTGTATGTTGCATAGAAGCTGTTCTTATTTTCTATTATAAAGCAGGTTTCTCAGACCTTTTGCATCAGGACCCCTCTTTTTTTCATTTTAAAGGTACAGATGACAGAAAAAAATTGTAATTCACTCAGCACCATCACATTCAAATTCATATAATTGATTTTCGTAGGTGTTACAGAATCTCTGGTGTGTCATTTGTAAGCTTCTGCTAGTGGTCTGAGAACTCTGTAGATCGAAGGTGTCAAAACTCAGTTCCGACCCTGCTCCAATACACAAACCATGTAGTTTTCAAATAAGCCAGAAGGATGTGATTGGCTGGATCAGCTGGATGTTTAATTAGGTTTGAAGCTAAATACTGTAGAACTTTTGCCCTCCAGGAACTGAGTTTTTCACCCCCTGCTGTTGTTATTGATTCTGCTGTTGAGAGCTGGGTTTTTTTTGACCAGTCTCTCTTCTGCAAGTTGATTATAAATTGAGAGTTCAGTTGTTTGCTTGAGCTTGAAAGTTTCTTTCTTTTGTGAGCATTTCTAGAGCAGATTTCTCATACTGGGGTTCTCAGTGTTATTTTGTTGTAAAGCAAAAATTAAACAGTTTTCAAAGATTATAGATGTCTGGTCTACCTGAAACAGACCCCAATTTGAGAGACACTGTTGTAGATATTGATGTATGCGGAAAGGTTGTTTTTCTGCAAATATGTATGCAAGTAATAACCTTGCGCATACATAAGCATGTACAGCCTTACATTTTGACAGCGATTATAATAAAGTATTTTGTCCTTTGCATTCTTGACAGGGACATTGCATATAGGATAATTCCCAAAACATGGACTGAAAAAACAGGCCTTGATTTACAGGTTGGCTATCTAAATCTAATCTATCATCTATCTAAATCTCATCTGTCATCTATCATCTATCTAAATCTAATCTATGTATGAAATTGTGCTTATTCTCTCCTTTTATTATATTTAAGGGTTTTCCAGGACAACCATATGGAAATGACTGTGGTGTATTTATGTTGATGGTAAGATGTACAATATGTTTGTGGTTAATTTGTGTTTTTCCCCTAACACATACTTGTCTTTCAATTATAGTCTGCATTGTACATAGTTCTGGATGCCCCATTTGACTACACAATTGTAAGTATTATTATAGTTTTCAATAACATTGAGACTGTGTAACTTCCAAAGGGCATTAACATTTATGTTTTGAGCAGCTGGACATGGCAGAGCTGAGGAAATGGTGGTGCGTCATGTTAATGGAGAATTTCGGACTGGAACGGTAAAGAATTGTTTTTTTTGGCTTTTAAATGTATAAAGCTTTTATGAGAAAGAGAAATTATGTACATGTTCAATCACTATTTTCTAGACATGGGAAATTGTTTGCCCATTATACTGAGGAGTCCAAAGCCTTCATGAGAGGTGATCAGCAGCCTGTATTTAGGTTGCGAAAAAGGAGGTTTGAAGAAATCTCTCAGGTAAAAGCACATACTGGGGAATTATAAGGTTAAAAATGGCATGTTTTCATAACAAACTAAGTAAACTTGTGCTGTATTTTTCCCACTAACAGGAAGAGCCTTTTCACGTACAGGTAACTTGTACATATTACTTTGTAGCTCCTTAGGAAAAGTACCAGTTATCTTAAAAAGGTAGTACTGAAGGTAATGGGCTCAAACTCAAAATTCATGTTTTCTAGGTAGATGAAACCAGTCTCACCCTCGAGTTTGCACCGGAAAAGCTGGTGGTTCAGTCTCCACGAAAAGTAGGTGTTGTTAGAGGGATTGCAGCCATTGTTCAGCATATTTGTATATATCCTCTTTTGCATTGTTGTTTCTTAGGTGCGTGTCATGTCGGATCTTAAGACTGCTAGTCAGTGGTGCATGGAGAACTCGGGAGATCTTCTTGGCTCAATTCAGCTTCCTCGTATATTGTGCATGGAAGATAAAGAAGCTGCTGAGGCCTTGGACCGGTTCTTCAGTGCAGAGTTCATCAAGGATGATCTTGTAGAGCCACTAATATTTGTTTTTGAATTTATGCAAGACATGCATAAATTTTTAGAGCATGTGGTGGACAACTTGAATCTGAGAATCTTTAGTCGAACACAAAATTGAAGAAATTGAACAGTTGGGCATTTTTTTTAATGTAATGATTTTATATTATAATAGTATAATCAATAATCTTTATTTTATCTATGTATTAAAATTGTTGACAACAGCAACTTTACATTTTTCACAATGCCATGTTATTATTTAGTAAAGTTAACAATCACCAACGACTGTGTGTTGAATTGTTTTCCTGGTGTGTTTTGGAAGCATATTAACACTTGAATGTGACAGCAGCAGACTTGGACTTTTAATCTAAGATCTAATACGTCATTATAACATTTTAAATATACAGTAGTCAACATTTGAAGTGGATTAAAAAAGTTAATCAAAGTTGTCCTAAGACAAGAACAGGTATTGTTTTGGTTTTAGGATAAATTTGATGAAAGATTTTGATCCACTTCTAATGTTTACTTTATATATACACATACACATAAAATTCTCATTCTGTAATGAAGGAATATAAACTGTTAATCAAAGATTTAATAATTCATAATGCAATTTGTAGTCAACACTTGAAGTGAATCAAAACCTTTAATCAAAGTTGTCCTAAATCCAAAACAATACTCATTCTTGTCTTGCATGACAACTTTAATTAACTTGTTTGATCCACTTCAAATGTTGAATACTGCATAATGTTTACGTTTTATATAATTGTCTTAAGTCAAATTTTTTTTTAAGCTGGAGGAATATGTGTATAAGAAAAAGTTTTATTTTTTTGCCAATATGCGCATCTTTTACATAGGCACATATGTAGGCATAGGCATATAAGTAATCTGACATTATTAGAGTAGAATGAATGTTTATTATTAGTGTTTGTACTAGCATTTTATATAAATCCGGGCCATGACCAGAAACAACAGTCTTTGCTCTTTAAAAAACAGGATTTTCCAGTCCACCTTAACAGGAAGGTAATTTATTTCGTGCTTTTAGTTTATAAACAGCATTTTGACGTGCTTCCGCCTTCGACCTACTGCAGAGAGAGCATGCGTGAACCTGAGTGTATAATTGCGCATGCGCGGATGAGAGTGCATCGTGTCTGCAGCCAGACCCTTCTCGTTTTTTTGCAAACTGGATAATTAAGTAAACAAAAGTTTAAGAGGATGAACAATAGGTGAGAGAGAGCATAGACCAGAGTAGGACAAAAAAAAAAAAAGTTAACACAGGTGCATTTGTGTGTCACGGGTTGAGATGGTGGGAGGGATGAATTTGGGGTGTGGTACTTGCATATAACACTCAATCTGTTCCATCAGCTGTCACCTTTGTCTCTCGATTTCTTGTACTTCTCGTCTGCCCTGAACCCAAGAAACACCATGTCAGGTAAAAGACTTTTTATTTTATGTATTATTATTATTATTTTTTTTTTTGTAATTCTTATATGAATCCATGATTTGCACTCACAGAAACAGTCTTATTTTTAGCGTTTAATTTTACATTAATCACCAATAGGACAAAAACACAAGCAATTTGGCTCAACTGCGTTAACCTTCATTTCTTTTACTGAAATGTGTTACTGCTTAAAATGAACAAATGCATCTCGCTGTTGCACTACTAATTTAATGAATTAGAAATGTGTGGATTCCCTGCCTTCATTTTCTGATTTTTTGAAGGTGGGTTTGTATATGTTAAATGTTTTTCAGCCCTTAATTGATTGGCCGATATGTCTTTTATTCATTTTAAGGTAGTAGTTTAAGAGTGTTGGGAAGACAAGAAGAAGAGGCAGTTGGTGGTGGATGAATGAGCATTGACAAAAATCCCTCTCTTTCTCTCTCTCTCTTCTCTCTTCTGTCTTAAGGGTATGTTCAGGGTGTCAGCCACAATCCTCTTGCTCTTAAAACTGTCATTTTTTTTATCCATCCTTTTCTGAAAGCTCCCATTCTTCAGACAGTTAAGATCCACCCCTTCTCTGCCTTCTGCTTGACTCAACAGGCCGTAACCAGTTCTGTGTGTTATATTGTTGCTGGGCATGACATTTCATATATTGTACTTTTGACATCTCAACTACCTATACTTTTGGACGTTCTAAGCAATAGGCTTTATTTGATTATTATTAATATTATTATTTATGACACAACTGCTTTGTATCACACCCATTTCACAGACCTCCAGAAAGGAATGGCCATGTTGATTGCAGTCTTTCACAAATACTCAGGAAAGGAGGGAGACAAACTTACCCTGAGCAAAGCCGAACTCAAGGAACTGCTCACTACAGAGATGGATGACATCTGTGGGGTGAGAGTCACTGCAAAACTGTTTAATAAACTGACCAGTTGAAATATGATTTCTCTTTTCATTATGATATTTTTAATGAAAAATTGTTCATTTAAAAATTAGGTTTTCAAATTGCTTTGTTTTATAATTATTATTTTTTCATTAAATAATAACATAATTAAAATTGTATTTATTTATTGTTTTGTATTCATTCTCATAATAATTGCATTGTGAGCTAATACTGATGGCGTTTAATTCGAATCACTGTACTGACATTATCTCTGCTTACACTTTTGTGTATGTTGTGAGGCACTCGGGGGGAGAGTCACTGCAAAACTGTTTAATAAACTGACCAGTTAAAATATAATTTCTCTTTTCATTATGACATTTTAATAGTGTGTGTGTGTATATATATATATATATATATATATTTTTTTTTTTTTTTCTTAAATAATAACAATCGAAAAAGTTGAATTCTTTTGTATTCTATCTCATAATAAATATATTGTGCTGTTTAATTCGCATTACTGTACTGACAGTATCTCTGATTACACTTTTGTTTTTGTTAAAGACATCTAAGGAGAAGATATTTAAGGATCTGGATGCAGATAGAAGTGGCACTGTGGACTTCAAGGAGTACGTCACCTTGGCTGCTTCCATCACTATGTGTTGCAGTGAATTTTTCCAAAAAAAATAACCTTGTCCTTACAGAAAGGGTTTATCTGTAAAGCTATGGTATGTCTGAAACCAAAAATAAAGTTTTTTAATGTTTTGAATTAAATCTGTATTCTTACAATACGTGGGTGTGAGTGTTCATATCTGTAAATGTGTGTTTATGGTATTGGTGGCTGCAGCTTACATACACGTTATTCCTCTGGACATATTAGAACTATGCTTCATTTCCATATGGAAACATTCACCTACCTCCGACACTCCTTATAACACAATACTGACATACAATGAATTGCCAAATGACAGACTGCAGTAACTTATGCTATACACAGTGCGTATACAGTATAACCTGCAGGAAACTTACAATACAAAACAATACCACACCCCACCAAAAGGGGTCTCACATGCATTAGTGAGAGAGCTGTATATTTTTGTAGTAAATGTCATGATTGTGACATGTTAGTTGCTTTATACAGAAAAAAAAGGTACAAACTGACACTGTACCTTTAAAGTTCCAATAGGCATAATTTAAGGGGAAAATAAGCTATTTTTGGAAAATGCAACACCTCAGTGACATCTTTTTCTGTAGCCTATAAACTGCAGAAATATTATAGAGGTGTCTCGAACGACTCATGTCGCAGTTCTATTAAAATTCCAGTAGTAGAGTATTTAAATTATTTGAAGTGTGTTCGAAATCAGTGGTTAATATTCCATCAGTGTGAATTGTTAGGAAGATTTGATACTGACGTTGTCCATCTGTGCATGTCGCGTCATTTGAATACGTCGATGAAGATCCCAGCAAACAGGGGACGTCCCCCGGATGTTGCGAACGTCGGTTTAGGTCCGGAGTATACGTTCGGTGTTTGGTCCGCTTTATAACGTTCGATGTCAAACGTTCTGAGGACGTCCGGATTTGGTCCGCTTTGTAACGTTCGCTCACGGATGTTCTGAGGACGGTCACTTACGTCCGCATTTTATCTGTAAATGTCCCATTAGTGGTCTTCTACTGACATCTAGTGGTTATAGTTGCAATTTCATGGCGTTAAAGACAGATCCATTGTTTTTAACCTTTATAACTGTTACATTGCCTTTTTTGGCTAATGTTGATAAAATTGTATGCTTGTTTAGAATCATATGATGATGATTTTACTTAGGTTTGTGAAATTGTGTTTTCTTTTAGGATTTATAGATTTTTGGGTACAGTAGATCATGATCTTATTATTAAGTGGTCCTGTTTTTACTGACTAAATGCAAATGTTCAACATTTTTTTGATAATGGTTGATCTAGAGGGTCCAGAGAATGTTACTATAGTGGTTTTATGGATTTTGAGTTTAAAACCTAGGACTAGAAAAGTAGTTTTTTGTTTTTTGTTTTTTTAAATAATATAACATATTTAAAGAACAGTTGGATTGACAGCAATGGTCCTGGAGGCAAAGTTGTTCAGAATGAGGACATCTATTATATGATATGAAGAGCTAGTGGTTGTGTGAATATATTTGCATGTTTTTAGCAAGTTGAGGCCAATTACCATAGAAATTTTGTTTTTGAAGCCTTTTTAACTGTTATAGTGCCAACTATGGTCTGATCTTCATGAAACTTTGCATGCCTGTTTAGCATCATAAAAGGTTGTGTGGATTTAAGATGTAGTCCAATGCAAAATTTATGGCTAACACACTAAAACACATCCATGATGGAGAATACACTCACAAACAGAAATTAAATAGTTAAACTGTTATATTAATGTCCATTAAGCATTACTACACACACACACACACACACACACACACACATTTTGTTGCACATAAGAGATTTGTGTATTAAATAGTAGGTGACAAAATGTTTAGTGCAAGTCTTTTTTAAGATTTTATATATAATTTTTTTAGGTTTCACTGTAATCATAATCTTGTATTATTGTCAAATATGATATATGTGTTTAAATGAAGTGTTAAACTTTATCAAAATGTGATTTGAAATGTTATAACAGTGATTTAGTCTTTGCATGAATTGAAATGAATGGAAAACAATCTGTGAATAGCACTGTTCATTTCAATGAGCCATTAGTGGTCTTCTACTGCCATCTAGTGGTTATAGTTGTAATTTCATGACATTTTAAAGAGCGATGCATTGTTTTTAAGCTTTATAACTGTTACATTGCCTTTTTTTTGCCTGATGTCTTTAAAATGCAGGCTTGTTTAGAATCATATGATGATGATTTGACTTAGGTTTGTGAAATTTTTTTTTCTTTTAGGTTTTATAGACTCGGGTACAGTAGATCATGATCTTATTTTTAAGTGGCTATCTAAATGGCAGGGATGTGACGAGACCAGTCGGATTTCGCGAGATCTCGTGACAGTATCCTCCCACAACATTTTGCCATGTTTACATTAGAGCTGCACTATTAATCCTTAAAATATTGAGGTGTCGATTCAAACAGCCAAGCGATCTTATTCCTAAATGACAACGAGTTATCTATGTCTATTAGGACTGTTTCACATCGCCAGTGTCAGTGGAGCGTGAGAAGCAGGTTTTGTCGCTGCCCATGTTAATGAATCAGAAGGTCGGAGTAAATGTGAACGCAGAAAGAGCAACACAAACAGTCTTTTCAACCACATTATAATCATTATTTCTGTGTTACAGATATTTAAATAATAGAAGTACTGGGATAAAAGTTTATAGTTTGGGTATAAACACTTATTGTCTACAGTAGCGATAAAAACGAAAGTATTTTAACACGTGTATCTATTGTAACGCTTATCCTCTTCCGCCAGGAGGTGGCGACAACTGCCCGTTTAAAAAAAAAGTATGTCATTAAATCATTCATTCAGGAGATTTCAATAGTCAAACAAGTCTTAATGAAGTGAGACACTGTCTCCTTTATTGAATGTTTTTTTTTTTATTTTGTTTAAATGAATATATGTTTTTAAAAGACTTAAGCAATGAACAGTTTGTCAGAACCACTAGTAAATTGTTATTTTGTTTAGTTTTCTAATCTTTTTTCTCCAGAATCGTGAGAGAATCGTAATCTCCCATTTATAAAAAACAACTAGGATTGTCAATTTATCCAGAATCATGAAGCTCTTGTCTATTACTGCATATTATTAATTAAAATTGAAGTTTAATTTCATAAAGTTCAAAATGCACCTTAATTTTTTTGCATTTTGTGTTTTTCAGTTGAATAAAAGACTATTTTCCCTATATATTTCATCATTGAGGATTTCTTAAGAAAAGTTTAAAAATCTCGTCTCGTCTCGTTCTCGTGAACCCAAAAGTTACACCCACTTAGTGTCTCGTCACACCCCTACTAAATGGCTATCTAAATGCAAATGTTTAACTTTTTTTTTTGGATAAATGTTTATCTAGAGAGTCCAGGCAATTTTACTGCAGTGGTTTTATTGATTTTGAGTCAAACACCTAGAACTAGTTCCCAAAAGTAGGTTTTTTAAATAATATGAAATATTTAAAAAACAGTTGGTTTGACATTAATGGTCCAAGAGTCAAAGTTGTTCATCATTAGGAGATCTATCAAATGATATGAAGATCTAGTGTTTGTGTGAATATATGAGCATTTAGTCATTTGAAGCCATTTACCATACACAGCTTGTGTTTTTGAAGCCTTTTTAACTGTTATAGCGCCACCTATGGTGCGATCTTCACGAAACTTTGCATGCTTGTTAAGAATCATCTGACACATGATCTCACCAATTTTCGTAAAGTTTTGAGTTTTCGTTTAGGTTTGATAGGCTTTTGGGTATATGTGGCCACGCCCCTTTTGTAAATGACCCCGTTATAGCTAACCGAAGGACAAAATTCAACATTTTTTTGATAATTATTGATCTAGAGAGTTCAGAGAATATTACTGCAGTGGTTTGATCGAGATTAAGCGAAAAACCTAGGACTAGTTTGCAAAAGTAGGTTTTTAGCATATTTGTGAATATTTAATGAACGGTTTGATTGACAGCAATGGTTCTTGAGGCAAAGTTGTTCATCATGAGGAGATCTATCCAATGATATGCATATTGTGTGGATTTGTGAAACACCACGTGATTACAGAGCCATAAAACTCGTTAGCGCCAACTAGTGGCCGATTTCTTTCAAAATTCTTACAGACCTTTAGGGCCATGAGTCGAACATGCCCAGTGAGTTTCGTTCCGATCGGCCTCCGTTAACCTTGTCTAATAGGTGCTCAAAATTCATTGGTCGATGGCGGCCATGTTTTTTGAGATACGCAAATATTCTCATAGACCCTTATGGCACATTGGACAGAGACACTGCATACCAATTTTCAGGTCGATTGGACTGACGGTTGCGAAGTTACAGCCATTTTTATGTTTTTTCTGTATTATAGCGCCACCAAGTGGTCAAGCTCCGCAATTTTTTGGATTTGACCAAAGGCTGAGATTTTACATATATGTTCCGAGTTTGGTGATGATATGTCATTCTGTTCCAAAGTTATAGCCATTTTACTAAAAGGGGCCCCACCTCTTTTGAACGTTTTGGCGCCCCTTTGCGACTGTGAGTCAAAAGTTTAACTTTTTTTTGATAATTATTGATCTACGGAGTCTGGAGAACTGTGCTGCAGTGGTTTGATCGAGATTGAGTGAATAACCTAGGACTAGTTTGCAAAAGTAGGTTTTTCACATATTTGTGAATATGTAATAAACGACTTGATTGACAGCAGTGGTTCTTGAGGCAAAGTTGCTCAGTATGAGGAGATCTATCATATGGTATGAAGTTTTAGTGTTTCTGTGATTATATGAGCATGTTACAGCAATTTAAGGCAATTTAATTTTGAAATTTCGTGTTGTTGAAGCCTTTTTAACTGTCATAGCGCCACCTATGGTCCGATCTCCATGAAATTTTACATGCTTCTTAAGAGTCATCTGACACATGTTTTCACCAACTTTTGTAAAGTTTTGAGTTTTTGTTTAGGTTTTATAGGCTTTTGGGTATATGTGGCCACGCCCCTTTTCTAAATGACCCCGTTATAGCTACCCAAAGGACAAAATTCCACATTTTTTTGATAATTATTGATCTAGAGAGTCTGGAGAACTGCGCTGCAGTGGTTTGATCGAGATTGAGCGAAAAACCTAGGACTAGTTCGCAAAAGTAGGTTTTTCACATATTTGTGAATAATTAATGAATGATTTGATTGACAGCAATGGTTCTTGAGGCAAAGTTGCTCAGCATGTGGAGATCTATCAAATGATATGCATATTGTGTGGATGTGTGAAACACCACGTGAGTGAGGCACGTTAGAGAGGCAAAAAACTCGTTAGCGCCAACTAGTGGCCGATTTGTTTCAAAATTCTTACAGACCTTTAGGGCCATGAGTCGAACATGCCCAGTGAGTTTCGTTCCGATCGGCCTTCGTTAACCTTGTCTAATGGGTGCTCAAACTTCGTTGGCCGATGGCGGCCATGTTTTTTGAGATACGCCAATGTCCTCATAGACCCTTATGGCACATTGGACAGAGACACTGCATACCAATTTTCAAGTCGATCAGACTAACGATTGCATAGTTATAGTCAATTTATGTTTTTTCAGGCTTATAGCGCCATCAAGTGGCAGAGCTGTGCAATTTTTGTTATTTGACCAAAGATTGAGCTTATACACATGTGTACCGAGTTTGGTGAAGATATCTCATTTGGTTCATGAGTTATAGCCATTTTAGTAAAAATGGTCCTCCACCTGACAAACTTTTTGGGGCCCCTTCGCAACGATGAGTCAAAATTTCAACTTTTTTTTGATAATTATTGATATTCAGTGTCCAGAGAACATTTCTGCACTGGTTTGGTTCCGATCGGGCGAAAAACCTAGGACTAGTTCGCAAAAGTAGGTTTCGGACATTCGGCCATTTTGCGGAAAAACCGGGCTTCGTACGAAAAATCTGCGCCAGTGCACTTTTGTGCGTATTGACCCAAGGATCACAACGATGTAAATTTTTTGAGTCTACGACAAGAATTGTACGAGCTACGGCCAGAAATGCGAAAAAAGTTAGTTCAGCGCTACCCGCTCGAACCCCTAATAAAAAAAATCCTAACAATTACAATAGGGTTTCAGCGCTACGCGCTCGAACCCCTAAATATAGCTGCAAGCAGCAATTACCGGGGTTCGAGCATTAAGGCCTTTTAGGTGGTATGCAAAGTTGTTCAGAATGAGGGGATATATCATACAGATGTAAGTGTAAGATCTAGTGTTTGTGTGAATAGATGAGCATTTTTTAACAATTTGAGGCCATTTACCATAGAAATCTTGTTTTTAAAGCCTTTTTAACTGTTATTGCGCCACCTATGCTCTGATCTCCATGAAGCTTTGCATGCTTATTAAGAATCATCTGACACAGGTTTTCTCCAATTTTCGTAACATTTTGAGTTTTCGTTTTGGTTTTATAAGCTTTTGGGTATATGTGGCCACGCCGTATTGTAAATACCCCCATTACATCTAACCGAAGGACAAAATTCAACATTTTTTTGATAATTATTGATCTATAGAGTCCAGAGAATATTACTGCAGTGGTTTGATCGAGATTGAGTGATGTTGTGAATTTTTTCTTAGAGACCAGGAGACGTTTTTGGATATCTTGAAGCAGAAGTTTCTCTTTATTCAGATACTCGCTGCTCTGCACTGCAGTCTTCAAAAAGTCTGACAATATCTCAGCACAGCAAAGTATATAGGTTTGAAGGAGGCGGAGTACATAGAGGTGGAATCAATCTAAACAAAGCATGCAAATGTGATACAGGAAATCAGCCCAGTAAAAGATTTTTCCCAGCCTTGATCTATTTAGCATACAAGTGTCATTCAAATGCAAAGGTGCTAAACAAAAGGCATGGTTGTACCTTGAGCTTAGAATTCACACTTAACTTGGGAAAACCTGCCAGATGCTCAGGAAATGTATAAAGACAAAAGGTTATCGTCTCAGGGCTTGGGCTGTCTGCTAAATCACAATATACATAACCTTTTAGAAATTTGTAATCCAACAATTCCTCCTTTGAGAGTTCTAAAAAAAAACTCTCATAAAATACAAATTTAGACACTTAAAAAGTTCTGTGTTGGTTGTTTGTAGTGATGAAAAGCATGCTGACACAGAAACAAACATGCTTCTAGGGTCCGTGAAGTTCTTACGGGTAATAGTCTTTTCTGGTTGGAACTGTTGTTTCCTCATGATGGTCATGAGTCATTTGTTGAATGAAACACTTGATACTGTGGACGCATAGATAGTATACCAGTAGGAAGAATAGCAGCAGAATTGCTATTTCCTTGATCCACAGCCAGGGTTTACCTAACAGTTCTCCGAACCATGAAGAATTATCTTCAGTCATTTGGTGTAGTTTTTCTGAAAGATCAAGAATGTCTTGTTGGACTTTGTTCATGCAAACGTTCTTTCCAGCAAACAAGGCATTTCTTGACATATTCATCAGTTCTAAGAATATGTTGTTTCTGGAGTCTATAGCTTGTGCGATGTTCACGATGATTACTAGAACGGCAATCTTGATCATGTTGATGGATGACTGAAGTTCTTTCATTTAATTCTCTGCGTTGTGTTTTTTTTTTTTTATGTTCTGTCTTCCGTGACAGTTGGCTCGGCAGTGGGTCTAGTTGTCCTTTAAAGTTTGTAGCTTCATACACAGGTGAGGGGGTCGATGTGTATGGGTCTCGGGACAGCCATCAAGGGGTATCTGCACAGAGTAAGAAAGAAAACAAAAGACGACAGAGCAGTATTTGTTGTAAAAGGCTGCAAACAATAGAGTTGTAGCCTCTGTTCAATCTGAGTCTAGTCTTGTTGTTCCTTCTTTCCCTAGTTCTTAATTCCCGTGACACCTAAAGAACAGTGAGGTAAGGATGGACTAGTGGATGGGGAAGGCCTATGAGGAAGTCTTCACCTCAGGGTTGGCCCCCGAAGCCTGTTGCATTCGGTTCTTCCCTGGGCTCCTCACTGATCTGTGTGTCCTATCCTATCCCTGTAGGTGGGGGAACAACTTTACAGTGTGACACATGAGTCCAGGTTTTCCTTCCCTGACACAAAACTGCAGCTGCTGTGATCAACATCACTTGATGTGGTCCGTGCCACTTAGGCTCTAATGGTTTGTTTTTGAATGACTTTATCATAACCCACTGACCTGGGATGATTGTGTGTCCACCTTCTGGTGGATTCTGCCAACATGACTCAACTCTTTCTCTGGAACTCTGTACTGCCTTTGTAAGGTTTTCACAATAAGTGATCAGGGCATCTGAGGCAATGTGCACATCAGCATTTCTAAGATCAATTGCACCTGGCATCTGCATTGGGCGTCCTGTAATAATCTCATGAGGGCTTAGACCTACTGATCTGTTAGGTGATGCTCTCAGACTACACAATACCGCTGGCAGCGCTTCGACCCATACTACTCCTTCCTGATGCATTTTGCTTAGCCTGGTTTTGATTGATCTGTTTGCACGTTCGACTTGCGCCGATGCTTGTGGTCTATGAGGACAGTGAAGATTCCACTTAATTTTCAACATTTTAGACACTTCCTTGACTACCTGTCCTGTGAAGTGGGTTCCTTGATCTGAGTCAATGCTATCTGGTAATCCCCATCTGGGAATGAAATCAGTGACAAGACATTTAGCAGTATGTGCAGCTGTGGCACGCCCTGTTGGATAAGCTTCTATCCATCTTGAGAACTTGTCTATTACTATCAAAACGTCAGTTTTTCCCTTACAAGGAGGCAATGATATGTAATCAACTTGTAGGTGACGAAACGGTCCTGGTGGAGCTGGGGTATGTGTTGCTGGTGTAGTTGCTGCTGGCACATCATTATTTTTTTGACATGTAACGCATCTCTTGACTGTTTCAGTGGCTACATTTCTGAATTTTGGATTCCACCATTGATTTGAGAACCTGTGATTCATTGTTGCTGGACCACTGTGACCCAAATTGTGTATTTGTTGAGCCAAATATGGCAGCAGTGATTCGGGAGCAACATATTTTCCTCCTTTGGTCCAGCAACCAGATGAATCCACTGTGGCTCCTTTGTCTAACCATGTCCATGCTTCATATAAAGGAACGTCTTTGTACAGATCAATGATTGATTCAGGAGGCAGAATTGTCTTCTGTGCTGTACTACCTGAACACACCTGTACATTTGCATATGAACAAGCCTGTTTAGCAGCTACATCAGCAAGAGCATTACCTTTAGCTTCCGTAGTATTAGTTGTGAGATGTGCTTTCACTTTGATCACAGCTAATTTCTTTGGAAGTTTCATGGCAAACATTAGATCTTTCACTAATCCAGCATGCTTAATGGGTGATCCAGCAGAAGTTAAAAACTGTCTACTTTGCCAAATGATACCAAAATCATGAATTACCCCAAAAGCATACCTGGAATCAGTGTAGATATTTGCAGTTGATCCTGACGCTAGCGTGCATGCTCTAGTTAAGGCTACTAGTTCTGCAGCTTGAGCTGAAAAATGATCTGGAAGACGACCTGAAGCTACGACTTCAGTGGTAGAAGTTACTGCATAACCTGCTCTTCTGTTACCTTCAATAACTTGAGCTGAACCATCAACATACAACTCCAATTCTGCATTATCTATGGGAGTTTCTGTTATTTCACTTGTAGGTGTGTATGTAAGCGTAACACAATCATGAGCCATTTCCCCTTCATCCTCTAAGACAACTTCAGTCATTGCAGACATCATACATGAGGATGGGTTTGTGACTGGTGCACGCTGTAAAACAATGTTCGGGGCTGTGAGGGTTGTTAACCAATTTCCCCAACGAGAGGAGGTGACAGAAGTGACTTTTGCTTGATTCATTAGTGCAGACACTGCATGAGGGCATCTTACATTTACAGTCTGTCCTAACACCATTCCTGATGATGCCTGAAGAGCTAGATGAACTGCCTGTACTGCTCTGAGACATGGGCCCATACCTTGAGCGACTATGTCAAGTTTGCCAGAATAGTAATGAATTGGGCGTAAATTGCCCCCATGATCTTGCATTAGACATGCAGTCATAAAGCCTAAGTGTTCATGAACATAAAGCACAAAGGGCCTATCAGATTGGGCAATTCCTAATGCTGGCGCTTGACATAATGCTCTCTTCAAATCATTGAAAGCTTTGAGGTGAATTTCTTCCATACAAACTGTATCGGAATCTCTAACCTGACCTTTCAACAAGTCATAGAGTGGCTGAGCAATCGAGGCATAGTCTTCAATCCAAGGTCTACAGTAACCTGCTGTTCCTAAAAATGATCTTAGTGTTTTAATGTTAGTAGGCGGAGGTATTGCTTTGACTGAAGCGGCTCGATCCTGTGTAATGGATCTATTTCCTGTACCAATTGTTTGACCCAGAAATGTAACTTGATTTTTAGCAATTTGAGCTTTGTGAAAGCTACATTTATGTCCTTTTTTCTGCAAATAGTCCAACAATGCTGTCAATTCAGTTTGATGTACCTCATGATCTGTTGAGGCAAATAAAATATCATCGATATATTGAATCATAGTGGACTGTTTGACTGGACATTCTGGGTCACACAAATCACGTCTGAGAGCCTGATGGTATATGGTTGGGGAATTTTGAAATCCCTGGGGCAAACGTGTCCACTGATATTGTTCATAGTCAACTGTGAAAGCTAACCATGGCTGGCTGTCAGCGTGCAAGGGTACAGAAAAGAATCCATTAGACATATCAATTACTGAAAAAACCTTACAATCTAATGGTAAGCCATTACAAATTGTAGATGGATCGGCTACTAGGGGGGTGATTTTTTCAGTATGCTTATTGGCTACTCTGTAGTCTATTGTGAGTCTCCATGACCCATTGGCTTTCTTGATGGGCCATATGGGTGAATTACAGGGACTGTTGGTTTTAACGAGCACTCCTTGCTTCAGCAATTTTTCTACAATAGGTTTGACTCCCTGTATAGCTTCCTTACTGATTGGGTATTGTTTGGTAACAGGAGGGGCGGTTCCTGTTAATTTGGCTGGTTCTACACCAGTGAGAAACCCGCAATCATCTTTGTCTTTAGCCCAAATTGGATGATTCTGTAAGAAAGCATACTCAGGAGTGATTGCATTACTGGTAGAAACTTGTGTTGAAGCAATTTTTATGCTAGCAGATTCTGAGGACATGTCTAATGTTAGATGTACTTGTCTCAGTAGATCCATGCCTAGAATTGCACCTGTATTTAATGGAGCACATAACAATTTTGTAGTCAGAGTTTTCGGGCCTAATTGTACCTCTATGGGTGGAGTTTCATACAAAACAGAATCTTCACCTACTACACCAGTTAAACAAAGTTTAGTTTTCTTGTACGGAATGTTTAAATCTTTAGCCAATTTTGTAGGAACTACTGTGATTTCTGCACCTGTATCAAGCAAAAAGTCAATCTCTTTCTCTTGTATGCTACCTTTCACAAAAATTCTTTTGTCATTGTGATGTATTACAGGGGAAAGGTAGCTACTCACAGCCCCAACAATTAGTTTTTTTCCTGCTCTTTTTGTGCTCTTAGAAGAGCCTGAGCGAGCTGTCCTAACGTTTCACTGGTCACTGGTGGAACTACTACAGGGTTGTAGGCGGGCTGAGAAGGAGCAGAATTATGCATAGCATTTCTTTTATTATCTTGCAACTTCTTCCTACACTCTTTCTCCCAATGTCCTAGTTTTCCACAATAATTGCATTTCCCTTCTTTTTTAGACCATCTCTTGTCTCGATTTGTTGTGCTAAACGTAGCTGCTGCTACTCTTACTTTTGCCTTAACATCAGAATCTCTTTCCCAAGTAGCTAACGTGTCTAAGTTACTTCTGAGAGTTTTGTTAGACCAAGTTAGATCTAGGAATGGCAAGGCTTTTCTGTACTCAGCTACAAGGCCATCTGACCAGATGCGGACTAAGGGTCCCTTGTCATCTAGCACACTTTCAGGATCATCAACTATTCCACTGTAAGTTACAGCTGACTGGCAAAACTTCTCAGTGTATTCACTTACAGTTTCCTCTTTCTTTTGTACACAGTTAATGATTCTGGACCAGTCTATTTTGGGTCCCATAATATTCTTTAGGATTTTCAAAACACCTTCTCTCAAATCCGCTTTACTGGCATGTCGTAGTTCAGAAGTAACAGCAGACTCAAAACTGTTGAATTCAGATTCAGTTAGAATTTGTGACATCAGCTGTGTGACTTCTACTAACGACATGTCGTAGAGACGCATTTTGCTAATCAGTGCTCTTCTAAATTCACAAAAATTTGTGCGTGCTGAGGGTAAGCCCTGGGACAATCTCTCTATATCTTTAGGTTCCAGCATTTTTGCAATTGCTTGAACCTGGACAACAGCAGAGTTGGGAGGAACACTTTCAATTCCCTCAATTCCCTGAGATCTTCTCCTAGCACCACATACCTTCACTGAATCTACAGGCACATCAGTTACTGATTGGATGGCTACATCTGTTTCAAAGAAAGCTTGTAAGTCAGGATAAAGGTTATCAGGCTGACTAACTTCCATATCAGTTTTTTCTAAAGCTTTGTTGCGGTTCAATTTCTTAGTCAAAGCGGATATTCTAGCCCGAAGCTCTTTGTTCTGTTCCTCTAGCTCTGAGTTACGCTGAGACTGTTGTGTAGCTAGCGCTAAACCAAATTCTCTGTGGCAGCAGATAATGCCTTTTACATTTTTCTTACGAATACATGCTCCAAGTACTTTTTTACACTCATCTACAGACCAAGTCTTGTCTGGATGGATCTCATATTTCTTAGTCAATTCTTGTCTAACTTTTTCAGTTACTATTAGGTTCATTTGCACTCCTAACAGTGATTTGAATTCGCTATCTGACCACAAAGGAGTTGCGAGACCACCTTTTTCAGTTGTGGGGATCAGCCTAGCGTTCTTTCTAACCATTTTGTGAGTTTCTTTGTTACCACACAATCACAACACTAAAACTTCTCTGATCAACAGAGGGTACGCTTGTTAACACAGATCAACTATAGTTAACCTTTCCTGAATTAACAGAAGACAACACAAACTACTAGCACTTTACACTAGTCTTCTCTGCCTAAACAGAGGGTAACAGATATTAGCACTTTACGCTAAACTTCTCTCTCTGAAGAGAGGATCAACAATTCTTCTCTGCCGAAACAAAGGATAACAGATATTAGCACGTAATGCTAATCTTCTCTACCTAAAATAGAGGATAAACAATTCTTCTCTGCCGAAACAAAGGATAACAGATATTAGCACGTAATGCTAATCTTCTCTACCTGAAATAGAGGATAACTGATATTAGCACGTAATGCTAATCTTCTCTACCTGAAATAGAGGATAACTGATATTAGCACGTAATGCTAATCTTCTCTACCTGAAATAGAGGATAACTTGTCTGTTAAACAAACCCTGCAGCTGTTTGTTAACACTTCTCTGGCGGCGCAGAGGATAACCACATGTACTGGCTTCTAATGGTTCTTTTGGATAGAGTGATACTCACCAACCCTTGGTACAGAAAGATTCAGTCTGGAACGAAGTCAGATCTTTGTTGAGCTTGTTGAGCTTCAATCTGGATTCAGGTGAGGAGCTCTATCCGGGTCACGGCACCAAAACTGTTGTGAATTTTTTCTTAGAGACCAGGAGACGTTTTTGGATATCTTGAAGCAGAAGTTTCTCTTTATTCAGATACTCGCTGCTCTGCACTGCAGTCTTCAAAAAAGTCTGACAATATCTCAGCACAGCAAAGTATATAGGTTTGAAGGAGGCGGAGTACATAGAGGTGGAATCAATCTAAACAAAGCATGCAAATGTGATACAGGAAATCAGCCCAGTAAAAGATTTTTCCCAGCCTTGATCTATTTAGCATACAAGTGTCATTCAAATGCAAAGGTGCTAAACAAAAGGCACAGTTGTACCTTGAGCTTAGACTTCACACTTAACTTGGGAAACCTGCCAGATGCTCAGGAAATGTATAAAGACAAAAGGTTATCGTCTCAGGGCTTGGGCTGTCTGCTAAATCACAATATACATAACCTTTTAGAAATTTGTAATCCAACAGTGAAAACCCAGGGACTAGTTCGCAAAAGTAAGTTTTTAACATATTTGTGAATATTTAATGAACGATTTGATTGACAGCAATGGTTCTTGAGGCAAAGTTGTTCATCATGAGGAGATCTATCAAATGGTATGCATACTGTGTGGATTTGTGAAACACCACGTGATTACAGAGCCATAAAACTCGTTAGCGCCAACTAGTGGCCGATTTGTTTCAAAATTCTTACAGACCTTTAGGGCCATGAGTCGAACATGCCCAGTGAGTTTCGTTCCGATCGGCCTCCGTTAACCTTGTCTAATAGGTGCTCAAAATTCATTGGTCGATGGCGGCCATGTTTTTTGAGATACGCAAATGTTCTCATAGACCCTTATGGCACATTGGACAGAGACACTGCATACCAATTTTCAGGTTGATTGGACTGACGGTTGCGAAGTTATAGCCATTTTTATGTTTTTTCTCTATTATAGCGCCACCAAGTGGTCAAGCTCCGCAATTTTTTGGATTTCACCAAAGGCTGAGCTTTTACATTGGTGTTCTGAGTTTGGTGATGATATGTCATTCTGTTCCAAAGTTACAGCCATTTTTCTAAAAGTGGCCCCGCCTCTTTTGAACGCTTTGGCGCCCCTTTGCGACCGTGAGTCAAAAGTTCAATTTTTTTTTGATAATTATTAATCTAGAGAGTCTGGAGAACTGTGCTGCAGTGGTTTGATCGAGATCGAGTGAATAACCTAGGACTAGTTCGCAAAAGTAGGTTTTTCACATATTTGTGAATATGTAATAAACGACTTGATTGACAGCAATGGTTCTTGAGGCAAAGTTGCTCAGCATGAGAAGATCTATCATATGGTATGAAGATCTTGTGTTTCTGTGATTATATGAGCATGTTATAGCAATTTAAGGCTATTTATTTTTGAAATTTTGTGTTTTTGAAGCCTTTTAAATGTCATAGCGCCACCTATGGTCCGATCTCCATAAAATTTTACATGCTTGTTAAGAGTCATCTGACACATGTTTTCTCCAACTTTTGTAAAGTTTTGAGTTTTTGTTTAGGTTTTATAGGCTTTTGGATATATGTGGCCACGCCCCTTTTCTAAATGACCCCGTTATAGCTGACCGAAGGACAAAATTCCACATTTTTTTGATAATTATTGATCTAGAGAGTCCAGAGAATATTACTGCAGTGGTTTGATCGAGATTGAGTGAAAAACCTAGGACTAGTTCGCAAAAGTAGGTTTTTCACATATTTGTGAATAATTAATGAATGATTTGATTGACAGCAATGGTTCTTGAGGCAAAGTTGCTCAGCATGTGGAGATCTATCAAATGATATGCATATTGTGTGGATGTGTGAAACACCACGTGAGTGAGGCACGTTAGAGAGGCAAAAAACTCGTTAGCGCCAACTAGTGGCCGATTTCTTTCAAAATTCTTACAGACCTTTAGGGCCATGAGTCGAATATGCCCAGTGAGTTTCGTTCCGATCGGCCTCCGTTAACCTTGTCTAATGGGTGCTCAAACTTCGTTGGCCGATGGCGGCCATGTTTTTTGAGATACGCCAATGTCCTCATAGACCCTTATGGCACATTGGACAGAGACACTGCATACCAATTTTCAGGTCGATCAGACTAACGATTGCATAGTTATAGTCAATTTATGTTTTTTCAGGCTTATAGCGCCATCAAGTGGCAGAGCTGTGCAATTTTTTTATTTGACCAAAGATTGAGCTTATACACATGTGTACCGAGTTTGGTGAAGATATCTCATTTGGTTCATGAGTTATAGCCATTTTAGTAAAAATGGTCCTCCACCTGACAAACTTTTTGGGGCCCCTTCGCAACGATGAGTCAAAATTTCAACTTTTTTTTGATAATTATTGATATTCAGTGTCCAGAGAACATTTCTGCAATGGTTTGGTTCCGATCTGGCGAAAAACCTAGGACTAGTTCGCAAAAGTAGGTTTCGGACATTCGGCCATTTTGCGGAAAAACCGGGCTTCGTACGAAAAATCTGCGCCAGTGCACTTTTGTGCGTATTGACCCAAGGATCGCAACGATGTAAATTTTTTGAGTCTACGACAAGAATTGTACGAGCTAGGGCCAAAAATGCGAAAAAAGTTAGTTTTTTGCGCTGTAGCGCCACCTTTAGGCCGATTTGGGCGAGACTTTGTATCTGAGTAGCGAGCAAGACTACTACGATCTGACCAAGTTTCAGCTCTCTAGGCCTTACGGTTTGGTCTGCACGATCAGTTTTACCGGAGAAGAATAATAATAATAAAAATCCTTACAATTACAATAGGGTTTCAGTGCTACGCACTCGAACCCCTAAATATAGCTGCAAGCAGCAATTACCGGGGTTCGAACATTAAGGCCTTTCAGGTGGTATGCAAAGTTGTTCAGAATGAGGGGATGTATCATACAGATGTAAGTGTAAGATCTAGTGTTTGTGTGAATAGATGAGCATTTTTTAACAATCTGAGGCCATTTACCATAGAAATCTTATTTTTAAAGCCTTTTTAACTGTTATAGCGCCACCTATAGTCCGATCTGCATGAAACTTTGCATGCTTGTTAAGAATCATCTGACATATGTTTTGAGTTTTTGTTTTGGTTTTATAAGCTTTTGGGTATATGTGGCCACGCCCCTATTGTAAATGGCCCCATTACAGCTAACCGAAGGACAAAATTTCACATTTTTTTGATAATTATTGATCTAGAGAGTCCAGAGAATATGACTGCAGTGGTTTGATCGAGATTGAGTGAAAAACCTAGGACTAGTTCGCAAAAGTAGGTTTTTCACATATTTGTGAATAATTAATGAACGGATTGATTGACTGCAATGGTTCTTGAGGCAAAGTTGCTCAGCATTTGGAGATCTATCCAATGATATGCAAATTGTGTGGATGTGTGAAACACCACGTGATTACAGGGGCAAAAAACTCGTTAGCGCCAACTAGTGGCCGATTTCTTTCAAAATTCTTACAGACCTTTAGTACCATGAGTCGAACATGCCCAGTGAGTTTCGTTCCGATCGGCCTCCGTTAACCTTGTCTAATGGGTGCTCAAAGTTCATTGGACGATGGCGGCCATGTTTTTTGAGATACGCCAATGGCCTTATAGACCCTTATGGCACATTGGACAGAGACACTGCATACCAATTTTCAGGTTGATTGGACTGACGGTTGCGAAGTTATAGCCATTTTTATGTTTTTTCAGGCTTATAGCGCCACCAAGTGGCAGAGCTGTGCAATTTTTTTTATTTGACCAAAGATTAAGCTTATACACATGTGTACAGAGTTTGGTGTAGATATCTCATTCCATTCAAAAGTTATAGCCAAATGTAGCAATTGGCTACCTTTAGCATCGAACATTTTGGCATTCCTATTCGACCGTAAGTCAAAATTTCAACTTTTTTTTGATAATTATTGATATTCACTGTCCAGAGAATATTTCAGCACTGGTTTCGTTCCGATCGGCCAAAAAACCTAGGACTAGTTCGCAAAAGTAGGTTTCGGATATAACGCCATTTTGCGGAAAAACGGTACGTCCTAGAGCAACAAACACCGCAGAGCAATTTTGTGCGTATTGACCCAAGGATTGCAACGATGTAAAGTTTTTGAGTCTACGACAAAAATTGTATGAGCTACGGCCAAAAATGTAAAAAAAGTTCGTTTTTTGCGCTGTAGCGCCACCTTTAGGCCGATTTGGGCGAGGCTTTGGATCTGAGTAGCGAGCAAGACTACTACGATCTGACCAAGTTTCAGCTCTCTAGGCCTTACGGTTTGGGCTGCACGATCAGTTTTACCGGAGAAGAATAATAATAATAAATATAGCTGCAAGCAGCAATTACCGGGGTTCGAGCATTTAAGGCCTTTAAGGTGGTATGCAAAGTCGTTCAAAATTTGGAGATTTGTCATATGATATAAAGATCTAGTGTTTGTGTGAATATATGAGCATTTTTTAAATAATTTGAGACCATTTACCATAGAAATCCTGTCTTTTTGAAGCTTATAGAGCCATCTATGGTCTGATCTCCATGAAACATTTCATGATTGTTAAGAGTCATCTGACACATGTTCTCACCAATTTTCATAACATTTTGAGTTTTCGTTTAGGTTTTATAGGCTTTTGAGTATATGTGGCCACACACCTTTTGAAAATGACCCTGTTATAGCTAACCGAAGGACAAATTTCAACATTTTTTTGATAATTATTGATCTAGAGAGTCCAGAGAATATTACTGCCATGGTTTGATCGAGACTGAGTGAAAACCCTAGGACTAGTTCACAAAAGTAGGTTTTTAACATAATTGTGAATATTTAATGAACGATTTGATTGACAGCAATGGTTCTTGAGGCAAAGTTGTTCATCATGAGGAGATCTATCAAATGATATGAAGATCTAGTGTTTGTGTGGATATAAGTGCATTTATTTAGCCATTTGAAGCCATTTACCATACACAGCTTATGTTTTTGAAGTCTTTTTAACTGTTATACCGCCACCTATGTTCCGATCTTCACAAAACTTTGCATGCTTATTAAGAGTCACCTGACACATGATCTCACCAATTTTTGTAAATTTTTGAGTTTTTGTTTAGGATTGATAGGCTTTTGGGTATATGTGGCCATACCACTATTGTAAATGGCCCCATTACAGCTAACCAAAGGACAAAATTCAACATTTTTTTGATAATTATTGATCTAGAGAGTCCAGAGAATATGACTGCAGTGGTTTGATCGAGATTGAGTGAAAAACCTAGGACTAGTTCGCAAAAGTATGTTTTTCACATATTTGTGAATAATTAATGAACGGTTTGTTTGACAGCAATGGTTCTTGAGGCAAAGTTGCTCAGCATTTGGAGATCTATCAAATGATATGCATATTGTGTGGATGTGTGAAACACCACGTGATTACAGAGGCAAGAAATCTCGTTAGCACCAACTAGTGGCCGATTTCTTTCAAAATTCTTACAGACCTTTAGGGCCATGAGTCGAACATGCCCAGTGAGTTTCGTTCCGATCGGCCTCTGTTAACCTTGTCTAATAGGTGCTCAAATTTCATTGGCTGATGGCAGCCATGTTTTTTGAGATGCGCCAATGTCCTCATAGACCCTTATGGCACATTGGACAGAGACACTGCATACCAATTTTCAGATCGATCAGACCAACAATTGCATAGTTATAGTCATTTTCATGTTTTTTCCACCTTATAGCGCCACCAAGTGGGCAAGCCCCGCAATTGTTTTGATTTGACCAAAGATTGAGCTTGTACATATGTGTACCGAGTTTGGTGATGATATGTCATTCCGTTCAAAAGTTATAGCCATTTTAGTAAAAATGGCCCCGCCTCTTTCGAACGTTTTGGCGCCCCGTTGCGATCGTGAGTCAAAATTTCAACTTTTTTTTGATAATTATTGATCTTCACTCTCCAGAGAACATTTCTGCACTGGTTTGGTTCCGATTGGTCGAAAAACCTAGGACTAGTTCGCAAAAGTAGGGTTTTAACAAATTTCAAAATGGCGGAAAAATTTGCATACCGGAAATGAAATCGGAGATAGCCATTTTGTTTTGATTGAGCCAAGGATTCCAATGATATAAGACACTTCAGTGTTCGACAAACGGTTTAGGAGTTATGATCGATTTCACAATTTTTTTCGCTGTAGCGCCACCTATAGGCCGATTGGGGTGAGTCTTTGTCAGAACGTCCCCTCAGGGAGCTCTACCTTCTGGCCAAGTTTCAGCTCTCTAGGCCTTACGGTTTGGTATGCACGATCAGTTTTAGCGGAAAAGAATAATAATAATAATCCTGACAATTACAATAGGGTTTCAGCACTGCGTGCTCGAACCCCTAAATATAGCTGCAAGCAGCAATTACCGGGGTTCGAGCATTTAAGGCCTTTGAGGTGGTATGCAAATTTGTTCAGAATGAGGTGATATATCATACAGACAGAAGTGTAAGATCTAGTGTGTGTGTGAATAGATGAGCATTTTTTAACAATTTGAGGCCATTTACCATAGAAATCTTGTTTTTAAAGGCTTTTTAACTGTTATAGCGCCACCTATTCTCCGATCTCCATGAAACTTTGCATGCTTGTTAAGAATCATCTGACACATGATTGCTCCAATTTTCATAACGTTTTGAGTTTTTGTTTAGGTTTTATAGGCTTTTGGAAATATGTGGCCACTCCCCTTTTGTAAATGACCCCGTTATAGCTAACCAAAGGACAAAATTCAACATGTTTTTGATAATTATTGATCTAGAGAGTCCAGAGAACATTACTGCAGTGGTTTTATCGAGATTGAGTGAAAAACCTAGGACTAGTTCGCAAAAGTAGGTTTTTCACATATTTGTGAATAATTAATGAACGGTTTGATTGACAGCAATGGTTCTTGAGGCAAAGTTGTTCATCATGAGGAGATCTATCAAGTGATATGCATATTGTGTGGATGTGTGAAACACCACGTGATTACAGAGGCAAGAAATTTGTTAGCGCCAACTAGTGGCCGATTTCTTTTAAAATTCTTACAGACCTTTAGGACCATGAGTCGAACATGCCCAGTGAGTTTTGTTCCGATCGGCCTCAGTTAACCTTGTCTAATAGGTGCTCAAAATTCATAGATCGATGGCGGCCATGTTTTTTGAGATACGCCAATGTTCTCATAGACCCTTATGGCACATTGGACAGAGACACTGCATACCATTTTTCAGGTTTATTGGACTGACGGTTGCGACGTTATAGCCATTTTTATATTTTTTCTCTATTATAGCGCCCCCAAGTGGTCAAGCTCCGCAATTTTTTGGATTTGACCAAAGGCTGAGCTTTTACATAAGTGTTCTCAGTTTGGTGATGATATGTCATTCTGTTCCAAAGTTACAGCCTTTTTACTAAAAGTGGCCCCGCCTCTTTTGAACGTTCTGGCGCCCCTTTGCGACTGTGAGTCAAAAGTTTAACTTTTTTTTCATAATTATTGATCTAGGGAGTCTGGAGAACTGTGCTGCAGTGGTTTGATCGAGATCGAGTGAATAACCTAGGACTAGTTGGCAAAAGTGGGTTTTTCACATATTTGTGAATATGTAATAAACGACTTGATTGACAGCAATGGTTCTTGAGGCAAAGTTGCTCAGCATGAGCAGATCTATCATATGGTATGAAGTTCTAGTGTTTCTGTGATTATATGAGCATGTTATAGCAATTTAAGGCAATTTACTTTTGAAATTTCGTGTTGTGGAAGCCTTTTTAACTGTCATAGCGCCACCTATGGTCCCATCTCCATGAAATTTTACATGCTTGTTAAGAGTCATCTGACACATGTTTTCTCCAACTTTTGTAAAGGTTTGAGTTTTTGTTTAGGTTTGATAGGCTTTTGGGTATATGTGGCCACGCCCCTTTTCTAAATGACCCCGTTATAGCTACCCAAAGGACAAAATTCCACATTTTTTTTGATAATTATTGATCTAGAGAGTCTGGAGAACTGCGCTGCAGTGGTTTGTTCGAGATTGAGCGAAAAACCTAGGACTAGTTCGCAAAAGTAGGTTTTTCACATATTTGTGAATAATTATTGAATGATTTGATTGACAGCAATGGTGCTTGAGGCAAAGTTGCTCAGCATGTGGAGATCTATCAAATGATATGCATATTGTGTGGATGTGTGAAACGCCACGCGAGTGAGGCATGTTAGAGAGGCAAAAAAGTCGTTAGCGCCAACTAGTGGCCGATTTCTTTCAAAATTCTTACAGACCTTTAGGGCCATGAGTCGAACATGCCCAGTGAGGTTCGTTCCGATTGACCTTCGTTAACCTTGTCTAATGGGTGCTCAAACTTCATTGGCCGATGGCAGCCATGTTTTTTGAGATACGCCAATGTCCTCATAGACCCTTATGGCACATTGGACAGAGACCCTGCATACCAATTTTCAGGTCGATCGGACTAACGATTGCATAGTTATAGTCATTTTATTGTTTTTCAGGCTTTTAGCGCCACCAAGTGGCAGAGCTGTGCAATTTTTTTTATTTGACCAAAGATTGAGCTTGTACATAAGTGTGTCAAGTTTCGTAATGATATGCCATTTGGTTCCTGAGTTATAGCCATTTTAGTAAAAATGGTCCTCCACCTGACAAACTTTTTGGGGCCCCTTCGCAACGATGAGTCAAAATTTCAACTTTTTTTTGATAATTATTGATATTCAGTGTCAAGAGAACATTTCTGCACTGGTTTGGTTCCGATCGGGCGAAAAACCTAGGACTAGTTCGCAAAAGTAGGTTTCGGACATTCGGCCATTTTGCGGAAAAAACGGGCTTCGTACGAAAAATCTGCGCCAGTGCACTTTTGTGCGTATTGACCCAAGGATCGCAACGATGTAAAGTTTTTGAGTCTACGACAAAAAATGTACGAGCTACGGCCAAAAATGCGAAAAAAGTTAGTTTTTTGCGCTGTAGCGCCACCTTTGGGCCGATTGGGCCGGTTCTTTGCGCCTGAGTAGCGAGGAGGACTACTACCTTCTGACCAAGTTTCAGCTCTCTAGGCCTTACGGTTTGGGCTGCACGATCAGTTCTAGGGAATAATAATAATAATAATAATAATAAATATAGCTGCAAGCAGCAATTACCGGGGTTCGAGCATTTAAGGCCTTTGAGGTGGTATGCAAATTTGTTCAGAATGAGGTGATATATCATACAGACAGAAGTGTAAGATCTAGTGTTTGTGTGAATAGATGAGCATTTTTTAACAATTTGAGGCCATTTACCATGTTTTGAAAGCATTTTTAACTGTTATTGCGCCACCTATGCTCTGATCTCCATGAAGCTTTGCATGCTTGTTAAGAATCATCTGACAAAGGTTTTCTCCAATTTTCGTAACATTTTGAGTTTTCGTTTTGGTTTTATAAGCTTTTGGGTATATGTGGCCACGCCCTATTTTAAATACCCCGATTACATCTAACCGAAGGACAAAATTCAACATTTTTTTGATAATTATTGATCTAGAGTGTCCAGAGAATATTACTGCAATGGTTTGGTCGAGATTGAGCAAAAAACCTAGGACTAGTTCGCAAAAGTACGTTTTTCACATATTTGTGAATATTTAATGAACGACTTGAATGACAGCAATGGTTCTTGAAACAAAGTTGTTCATCATGAGGAGATCTATCAAATGATATAAAGATCTAGTGTTTGTGTAAATATAAGTGCATATATTTAGCCGTTAGAAGCCATTTACCATACACAGCTTGTGTTTTTGAAGCCTTTTTAACTGTTATAGCGCCACCTATGGTCCGATCTTCACGAAACTTTGCATGCTTATTAAGAGTCATCTGTCACATGTTCTCACCACGTTTCGTAAAGTTTTGAGTTTTTGTTTAGGTTTTATAAGCTTTTGGGTATTTTTGGCCACGCCCCTTTTCTAAATGACCCCGTTATGGCTAACCAAATGACAAAATTTCACATTTTTTTGATAATTATTGATCTAGAGAGTCTGGAGAACTGCGCTACAGTGGTTTGATCGAGACTGAGCAAAAAACCTAGGACTAGTTCGCAAAAGTAGTTTTTTAACATATTTGTGAATAATTAATGAAAGGTTTGATTGACAGCAATGGTTCTTGAGGCAAAGTTGCTCAGCATGAGGTGATCTATCAAATGATGTGCATATTGTGTAGATGTGTGGAACACCATGTGTGTACAGAGGCAAAAAAACTTGTTAGCGCCAACTAGTGGCCGATTTCTTTCAAAATTCTTACAGACCTTTAGGGCCGTGAGTCGAACATGCCCACCGAGTTTTGTTCCAATCGACCTCTGTTAACCTTGTCAAATAGGTGCTCAAACTTCATTGGCCAATGGCGGTCATGTTTCTTGAGATACGCCAATGCCCTCATAGACGCTTGTGCCCCTTTGGTCCAAGAGACTGCATACCAATTTTCAAGTCAATCGGACTAACGGCGGTGTATTCATAGCCAATAATATGTTTTTTCAGTTTTATAGCGCCACCAAGTGGTCAAGCTCCGCAATTTTTTTGATTTGACCAAAGATTAAGCTTCTACATATGTGTACCAAGTTTGGTGAAGATATCTCATTCCTTTCAAAAGTTATAGCCATTTTAGTAAAAGTGGCCCTGTCACTTTGGAACGTTTTGGTGGCCCTTTGTGACCGTGAGTGAAAAGTTCAACTTTTTTTTGATAATTATTAATATTCAGTGTCCAGAGAATATTTCTGCACTGGTTTGGTTCCGATTGGGTGAAAAACCTAGGACTAGTTCGCAAAAGTAGGTTTCGGATTCACGTCCATTTTTCGGGGTCAACCGTGCGTCGCAGCTCAAAAATTTCGCACTCCACTTTTGTTCGGGCTGACCTAAGGAACGCAACGATGTAAAGTTTTGGAGTCTGCGACAAACGGTTTACGAGCTTAGGCCAATAAACTGATAAATTTTAGTTTTTTGCGCTGTAGCGCCACCTTTAGGCCGATTAGGCTCAGTCTTTGTCAGAATGTCCCCACAGGTAGCTCTACCTTCTGGCCAAGTTTCAAGTCTCTAGGCCTTACGGTTTGGGCTGCCCATTCAGTTTTAGGGGAAAAAAAAAATTATCCTATCAATTACAAATAGATAATATAGCTGCAAGCAGCAATTATCGGGGTTCGAGCCTTTTAAGGTCTTTAAGGTGGTATGCTTAGGGTCTAGGCCAACCTGGAATCATGGCTGACAGTAAAACACATCCAAAATGGAGAATATGCTCACAGAAATACACACAGAAACGAAAAGTTTAAACTAATATATTAATACTGAATAAACATGTTTACACACATAGAGACATACATGCATACACATTTTCTTGTACAGATATTTGAAATAAATGATATGGGCCAACACTTTTACTTGCAAGTATTCTCTTTGTAACAGTTTGTCTTTTTCAGATTTCAATTTAATCATAATGTGGTATAATTGTAAAAAACTGATATGTCTGTATGAACAAAATTGTAAGCTTTGCCTAAATGTGATTTTAAATGTTATAACAGTGATTTTATAAGTGTTAATTGATCATCAAACCTATTAAAAGCAGTTGTGTTCAGCTGAATAAGCCCATTAGTGGTCTTCTACTGACATCTAGTGGTTATTATTGCAATTTCATGCAATGTCTCATACAAACACTGAGATTTTAAACATCATAACTATTATAGTGTTATTTTTGCCCAGTCTCTCTTGAATTTTGCATATTTGTTTAGAATGAGATTATTTGTCATTTTTGTCACAGTTTTGAGACGTTGCAAGCTTTCTTTTAAAAATGTTAGGCTTTTGGGTACAGTAGATTTAAAGAACATATTTAAAGAACAGTTGGATTGACAGCAATGGTCTTAGACAAAAAATTGTTGAGAATGAGGAGATCTATCATATGGTATGAAGATCTAGTGTTTGTGTGAAAAAATGAGCATTTTTTAGCAATTTGAGGCCAATTACAATAGAAATGTTGTGTTTTTGAAGCCTTTTTAACTGTTATAGCGCCACCTATAATCTGATGCTATGGTTACTATGGTTTTAGGATGTAGTCCAACCCAAAATATATGGCTAACACTACAGCACATCTATGATGGACAATACAATCACAAACACAGAATATGAAATAGTTAAACTATTATATTAAAGTTCATTAAGCATTATTACACACACACACACACACACACACACACACACACACACACATTTTGCTGCACATAAGAGATTTGTGTATTAAATGGTAGGTGACAAAATGTTTAGTGCAAGTCTTTTTAAGATTTTATATATAGTTTTCAGGTTTCACTGTAATCATACTCTTGTATTATTGTCAAATATGATATATGTGTTTAAATGAAGTGTTAAACTTTGACTAAATGTGATTTGAAATGTTATATAGTGATTTAGTCTTTGCATGAATTGAAATGAATGGAAAATCTGTGAATAGCACTGTTCATTTCAATGAGGCATTAGTGGTCTTCTACTGCCATCTAGTGGTTATAGTTGTAATTTCATGACATTTTAAAGAGCGATGCATAGTTTTTAAGCTTTATAACTGTTACATTGCCTTTTTTGCCTGATGTCTTTAAAATGCAGGCTTTTTTAGAATCATATGATGATGATTTGACTTAGGTTTGTGAAATTTTCTTTTCTTTTAGGTTTTATAGACTCGGGTACAGTAGATCATGATCTTATTATTAAGTGGCTATCTAAATGGTAGGGATGTGACGAGACCAGTCGGATTTCGCGAGATCTCGTGACAGTATCCTCCCACAACATTTTGCCATGTTTACATTAGAGCTGCACTATTAATCCTTAAAATATCGAGGTGTCGATTCAAACACCCACGCGATCTTATTCCTAAATGACAACGAGTTATCTATGTCTATTAGGACTGTTTCACATCGCCAGTGTCAGTGGAGCGTGAGAAGCAGGTTTTGTCGCTGCCATGTTAATGAATCAGAAGATCGGAGTAAATGTGAACGCAGAAAGAGCAACACAAACAGTCTTTTCAACCACATTATAATCATTATTTGTGTTACAGATATTTAAATAATAGAAGTACTGGGATAAAAGTTTATAGTTTGGGTATAAACACTTATTGTCTACAGTAGCGATAAAAACGAAAGTATTTTAACGTGTATCTATTGTAACGCTTATCCTCTTCCGCCAGGAGGTGGCGACAACTGCCCGTTTAAAAAAAAAGGTATGTCATTAAATCATTCATTCAGGAAATTTCAATAGTCAAACAAGTCTTAATGAAGTGATACACTGTCTCCTTTATTGAATGTTTTTTTTTTTTTATTTTGTTTAAATGAATATATGTTTTTAAAAGACTTAAGCAATGAAGTTTGTCATTTGCCATTGACCATACACCTTTTTAACTGTTATAGCGCCACCTATGGTCCGATCTTCACGAAACTTTGCATGCTTCTTAAGAGTCATCTGACACATGTTTTCACCAATTTTCGTAAAGTTTTGAGTTTTTGTTTAGTTTTGATAGGCTTTTGGGTATATGTGGCCACGCCCCTGTTGTAAATGACCCCGTTATAGCTAACCGAAGCACAAAATTCAACATTTTTTTGATAATTATTGATCTAGAGAGTCCAGAGAATATTACTGCAGTGGTTTGATCGAGATTAAGCGAAAAACTTAGGACTAGTTCGCAAAAGTAGGTTTTTAACATATTTGTGAATAATTAATGAACGGTTTGATTGACAGCAATGGTTCTTGAGGCAAAGTTGTTCATCATGAGGAGATCTATCAAATGATATGAAGATCTAGTGTTTGTGTGAATATACTAGCATTTATTTAGCCATTTGAAGCCATTTACCATACACAGCTTGTGTTTTTGAAGCCTTTTTAACTGTTATAGCGGCACCAATGGTCTGATTTTCACGAAACTTTGCATGCTTGTTAAGAGTCACCTGACACATATTTTCTCCAACTTTTGTAAAGTTTTGAGTTTTTGTTTAGGTTTGATAGGCTTTTGGATATATGTGGCCCCGCCCCTTTTATAAATTACCCCGTTATAGCTAACCAAAGGACAAAATTCAACATTTTTTTGATAATTATTGATCTGGAGAGTCCAGAGAATATTACTGCAGTGGTTTGATCGAGATTGATTGAAAAACCTAGGACTAGTTCGCAAAAGTAGGTTTTTAACATATTTTTGAATATTTAATGAACGATTTGATTGACAGCAATGGTTCTTGAGGCAAAGTTGTTCAGCATGAGGAGATCTATCAAATGATATGCATATTGTATCGATGTGTTAAACACCACGTGATTACAGAGGCAAAAAACTCGTTAGCGCCAACTAGTGGCCGATTTCTTTCAAAATTCTTACAGACCTTTAGGGCCATGAGTCGAACATGCCCAGTGAGTTTCGTTCCGATTGACCTTCGTTAACCTTGTCTAATAGGTGCTCAAACTTCGTTGGCCGATGGCAGCCATGTTTTTTGAGATACGCCAATGTCCTCATAGACCCTTATGGCACATTGGACAAGGACACTGCATACCAAGTTTTAGGTGGATCGGACTAATGGTTGCGTAGTTATAGCCATTTTCGTGTTTTTTACCCTTATAGCGCCAACAAGTGGCAGAGCTGTGTAATTTTTTTTATTTTACCAAAGATTGAGCTTATACACATGTGTACCGAGTTTGGTGAAGATACCTCATTTGGTTCCTGAGTTACAGCCATTTTAGTAAAAATGGCCCCCCACCTGACAAACTTTGTGGGGCCCCTTCACAACAATGAGTCAAAATTTCAACTTTTTTTGATAATTATTGATCTTCACTGTCCAGTGAACATTTCTGCACTGGTTTGGTTCCGATCGGGCGAAAAACCTAGGACTAGTTCACAAAAGTAGGTTTTGGACATGATTAAAATTTGCGGGAAAACGGGGCCTCCAGGACCCCAAATCACAGGGGGGTTTTTCAATTTGTATTGACCCAAGGATTCCAAATATCTAATTTTTTTGAGTCTACGACAAGCGGTTTAGGAGTTATGAGCACTTTCGCGTTTTGGTTCACTATAGCGCCACCTATGGGCCGTTTGGGCTCATACTTTGATAGGTTCTCCCTAAATTGAGGTCTACCGTCTGGCCAAGTTTGAAGTCTCTAGGACTTACGGTTTGGTCTGCACGATCAGTTTTACGGCAGAAAAATAATAATAAAAATAATAATAAAAATCCTAACAATTACAATAGGGTTTCAGTGCTACGCACTCGAACCCCTAAATATAGCTGCAAGCAGCAATTACCGGGGTTCGAGCATTTAAGGCCTCTGAGGTGGTATGCACATTTGTTCAGAATGAGACGATATATCATACAGATGTAAGTGTAAGATCTAGTGTTTGTGTGAATAGATGAGCATTTTTTAACAATTTGAGGCCATTTACCATAGAAATCTTGTTTTTAAAGCCTTTTTAACTGTTTTTGCGCCACCTATGCTCCGATCTCCATGAAACTTTGCATGCTTGTTAAGAGTCACCTGTCACATGTTCTCATCAATTTTTGTCTATCAAATGATATGCATATTGTGTGGATGTGTGAAACACCACGTGATTACAGAGCCATAAAACTCGTTAGCGCCAGCTAGTGGCCGATTTCTTTCAAAATTCTTACAGACGTTCAGGGCCATGAGTCGAACATGCCCAGTGAGTTTCGTTCCGGTCGGCCTCCGTTAACCTTGTCTAATAGGTGCTCAAACTTCATTGGCCAATGGCGGCCATGTTTTTTGAGATACGCCAATGTCCTTATAGACCCTTATGGCACATTGGACAGAGACACTGCATACCAATTTTCAAGTCGATCGGACCAAAGATTGCATAGTTATAGTCATTTTTATGTTTTTTCAGGCTTATAGCGCCACCAAGTGGCAGAGCTGTGCAATTTTTTTTATTTGACCAAAGATTCAGCGTATACACATGTGTACCGAGTTTGGTGAAGATACCTCATTTGGTTCATGAGTTATAGCCATTTTAGTAAAAATGGCCCCCCACCTGACAAACTTTTTGGGGCCCTTTCGCAACGATGAGTCAAAATTTGAGATTTTTTTGATAATTATTGGTATTCACTGTCCAGAGAACATTTCTGCACTGGTTTGGTTCCAATCGGGCGAAAAACCTAGGACTAGTTCGCAAAAGTAGGTTTCAGATATAATGCCATTTTGCGGAAAAACGGTACGTCCTAGAGCACAAATCGCACCTGTGCACTTTTGTGCGTATTGACCCAAGGATTGCAACGATGTAAAGTTTTTGAGTCTACGACAAAAATTGTATGAGCTACGGCCAAAAATGTAAAAAAAGTTAGTTTTTTGCGCTGTAGCGCCACCTTTAGGCCGATTTTGGCGAGGCTTTGGATCTGAGTAGCGAGCAAGACTACTACGATCTGACCAAGTTTCAGCTCTCTAGGCCTTACGGTTTGGGCTGCACGATCAGTTTTACCGGAGAAGAATAATAATAATAAAAATCCTTACAATTACAATAGGGTTTCAGCACTACGTGCTCGAACCCCTAATAATAAAAAAAATCCTAACAATTACAATAGGGTTTCAGCGCTACGCGCTCGAACCCCTAAAAATATAGCTGCAAGCAGCAATTATCGGGGTTCGAGCATTTTAAGGTCTTTAAGGTGGTATGCTTAGGGTCTAGGCCAACCTGGATTCATGGCTGACAGTAAAACACATCCAAAATGGAGAATATGCTCACAGAAATACACACACAGAAACGAAAAGTTTAAACTAATATATTAATACTCAATAAACATGTTTACACACACACAGACATACATGCATACACATTTTCTTGTACAGATATTTGAAATAAATGATATGGGCCAACACTTTTACTTGCAAGTATTCTCTTTGTAACAGTTTGTGTCTTTTTCAGATTTCACTGTAATCATAATGTGGCATAATTGTCAAATGTAATACATCTGTATAAATGAAGTGGTAAAGTTTTACTAAATGTGATTTGAAATGATATAACATTGATTTAGTATCATCTTTGTATGAAATTAAAGCTTGAAACCATGAAAATGCACTGTTCTAGTCATTTCAGTGACCCATTAGTGGTCTTCTACTGCCATCTAGTGGTTATAGTTGCAATTTCACGTTTTAAAGAGAGATCCATTACTTTTAAGCTTTATAACTGTTACATGGCCTTTTTTGCCTAATGTCTATGAAATGTATGTTTGTTTAAAATCGTATGATGATGATTTTACTTAGGTTTGTGAAATTTTGTTTTCTTTTAGGTTTTATAGACTTTTGGGTACAGTAGCTCATGATCATCTTATTAAGTGGCCACATCCATGATGGAGAATACACTCACAAACAGAAATTAAATAGTTAAACTGTTATATTAATGTTCATTAAGCATTACTGCACACACACAAACACACACATTTTGTTGCACATAAGAGATTTGTGTATTAAATGGTAGGTGACAAAATGTTTAGTGCAAGTCTTTTTAAGATTTTATATATAATTTTCAGGTTTCACTGTAATCATAATCTTGTATTATTGTCAAATATGATATATGTGTTTAAATGAAGTGTTAAACTTTGACTAAATGTGATTTGAAATGTTATAACAGTGATTTAGTCTTTGCATGAAGTGAAATGAATGGAAAACAATCTGTGAATAGCACTGTTGTAGTCATTTCAATGCGCCATTAGTGGTCTCCTACTGCCATCTAGTGGTTATAGTTGTAATTTCATGACATTTTAAAGAGAGCATTGTTTTTAAGCTTTATAATTGTTACATTGCCTTTTTTTGCCTGATGTCTTTAAAATGCAGGCTTGTTTAAAATCATATGATGATGATTTGACTTAGGTTTGTGAAATTTTCTTTTCTTTTAGGTTTTATAGACTCATGATCTTATTATTAAGTGGCTATCTAAATGGTAGGGATGTGACAAGACCAGTCGGATTTCACGAGATCTCGTGACAGTATCCTCCCACAACATTTTGCCATGTTTACATTAGAGCTGCACTATTAATCCTTAAAATATTGAGGTGTCGATTCAAACACCCACGCAATCTTATTCCTAAATGACAATGAGTTATCTATGTCTATTAGGACTGTTTCACATCGCCAGTGTCAGTGGAGCGTGAGAAGCAGGTTTTGTCGCTGCCCATGGTAATGAATCAGAAGGTCGGAGTAAATGTGAACGCAGAAAGAGCAAGACAAACAGTGTTTTCAACCACATTATAATCATTATTTCTGTGTTACAGATATTTAAATAGAAGAAGTACTGGGATAAAAGTTTATAGTTTGGGTATAAACACTTATTGTCTACAGTAGCGATCAAAACCAAAGTATTTTAACACGTGTATCTATTGTAACGCTTATCCTCTTCCGCCAGGAGGTGGCGACAACTGCCCGTTTAAAAAAAAAAAGTATGTCATTGAATCATTCATTCAGGAAATTTCAATGGTCAAACAAGTCTTAATGAAGTGAGACACTGTGTCCTTTATTGAATGCTTTTTTTTTTATTTTGTTTAAATGAATATATGTTTTTAAAAGACTTTACCACTAGTAAATTGTTATTTTGTTTAGTTTTCTAATCTTTTTTCTCCAGAATCGTGAGAGAATCGTAATCTCCCATTTATAAAAAACAACTAGGATTCTCAATTTATCCAGAATCATGAAGCTCTTGTTTAAATGTTGTTTATTACTGCATATTATTCATTAAAACTTAAGTTTAATTTCATAAAGTTCAAAATGCACCTTAATTTTTTTGCATTTTTTGTTTTTTTTTAGTTGAATAAAAGACTATTTTCCCTATATATTTCATCATTGAGGATTTCTTAAGAAAAGTTTAAAAATCTCATCTCGTCTCGTTCTCGTGAACCCAATCTCGTGCCTCGTCTCGTCTCATGGGATTAGTGTCTCGTCACACCCCTACTAAATGGCTAAATGGCTAAATCTAAATGCAAATGTTTAACATTTTTTTTTGATAAATGTTTATCTAGAGAGTCCAGGCAATTTTACTGCAGTGGTTTTATTGATTTTGAGTCAAACACCTAGAACTAGTTCCCAAAAGTAGGTTTTTTAAATAATATGAAATATTTAAAAAACAGTTGGTTTGACATTAATGGTCCAAGAGTCAAAGTTGTTCATCATTAGGAGATCTATCAAATGATATGAAGATCTAGTGTTTGTGTGAATATATGAGCATTTAGTCATTTGAAGCCATTTACCATACACAGCTTGTGTTTTTGAAGCCTTTTTAACTGTTATAGCGCCACCTATGGTGCGATCTTCACGAAACTTTGCATGCTTATTAAGAGTCATCTGTCACATGTTCTCACCACTTTTCGTAAAGTTTTGAGTTTTTGTTTAGGTTTTATAAGCTTTTGGGTATTTTTGGCCACGCCCCTTTTCTAAATGACCCCGTTATGGCTAACCAAATGACAAAATTTCACATTTTTTTGATAATTATTGATCTAGAGAGTCTGGAGAACTGCGCTGCAGTGGTTTGATCGAGATTGAGCGAAAAACCTAGGACTAGTTCGCAAAAGTAGGGTTTTAACATATTTGTGAATAATTAATGAAAGGTTTGATTGACAGCAATGGTTCTTGAGGCAAAGTTGCTCAGCATGAGGAGATCTATCAAATGATATGCATATTGTGTGGATGTGTGAAACACCATGTGTGTACAGAGGCAAAAAAACTTGTTAGCGACAACTAGTGGCCGATTTCTTTCAAAATTCTTACAGACCTTTAGGACCATGAGTCAAACATGCCCAGTGAGTTTCGTTCCGATCAGCCTCCATTAACCTTGTCTAATAGGTGCTCAAACTTCATTGGTCAATTGCGGCCATGTTTTTCAAGATAAGCAAATGTCCTCGTAGATCCTTATGCCACATTGGACTAAGACACTGCATACCAATTTTCAGATCGATTGGACTGACGGTTGCGTAGTTATAGCCATTTTTAAGTATTTTTGCTCTTATAGCGCCACCAAGTGGTCAAGCTCGGCAATTTTTTTGGAATATACCACAGATTTAGCTTGTACACATGTGTGCTGAGTTTGGTGATGATATGTCATTCTGTTCAAAAGTTATAGCCATTTTAGTAAAAGTGACCCTGCCTCTTTCGAACGTTTTGGCACCCCTTTACAGCCGTGAGTCAAAAGTTTAACTTTTTTTTGATAATTATTGATCTAGAGAGTCCAGAGAATATTACTGCAGTGGTTTGGTCAAGATTGAGCGAAAAACCTAGGACTAGTTCGCAAAAGTAGGTTTTTAACATATTGGTGAATATTTAATGAACGATTTGATTGACAGCAATGGTTCTTGAGGCAAAGTTGTTCATCAAGAGGAGATCTATCGAATGATATGAAGATCTAGTGTTTGTGTGAATATATGAGCATTTATTTAGCCATTTGAAGCCATTTACCATACACAGCTTGTGTTTTTGAAGCCTTTCTACCTGTTATAGTGCCACCTATGGTCCGATCTTCACAAATCTTTGCATGCTTGTTAAGAGTCACCTGACACATGTTCTCACCAATTTTTGTAAAGTTTTGAGTTTTTGTTTAGGTTTTATAGGCTTTTGGGTATATGTGGCCACGCCCCTTTTGTAAATAACACCGTTATAGCTAACCGAAGGACAAAATTCCACATTTTTTTGATAATTATTGATCTAGAGAGTCCAGAGAATATTACTGCAGTGGTTTGATCGAGATTGAGCGAAAAACCTAAGACTAGTTCGCAAAAGTAGGTTTTTAACATATTTCTGAATATTTAATGAACGATTTGATTGACAGCAATGGTTCTTGAGGCAAAATTGTTCATCATGAGGAGATCTATCAAATGATATACATATTGTGTGGATGTGTAAAACACCACGTGATTACAGAGCCATAAAACTCGTTAGCGCCAACTAGTGGCCGATTTGTTTCAAAATTCTTACAGACCTTTAGGACCATGAGTCGAACATACCCAGTGAGTTTCGTTCCTATCGGCCTCTGTTAACCTTGTCTAATAGGTGCTCAAACTTTGTTGGCCGATGGCGGCCATGTTTTTTGAGATACGCCATTGTCCTTATAGACCCTTATGGCACATTGGACAGAGACACTGTATACCAATTTTCAGGTCGATCGGACCAACGATTGTATAGTTATAGTCATTTTTATGTTTTTTCAGGCTTATAGCGCCACCAAGTGGCAGAGCTGTGCAATTTTTTTGATTTGACCAAAGATTGAGCTTCTACACATGTGTACCGAGTTTGGTGAAGATATCTCATTTGGTTCATGAGTTATAGCCATTTTAGTAAAGATGGCCCTCCCCCTGACAAACTTTTTGGGGCCCCTTCGCAGCGATGTGTCAAAATTTAACATTTTTTTGATAATTATTGATATTCACTGTTCAGAGAACATTTCTGCACTGGTTTGGTTCCGATCGGGCGAAAAACCTAGGACTAGTTCGCAAAAGTAGGTTTCAGATATAACGCCATTTTGCGGAAAAACGGTACGTCCCAGACCACAAATCGCGCCTGTGCACTTTTGTGCGTAGTGACCCAAGGATTGCAACGATGTAAAGTTTTTGAGTCTACGACAAAAATTGTACGAGCTACGGCCAAAAATGTAAAAAAAGTTCGTTTTTTGCGCTGTAGCGCCACCTTTAGGCCGATTTGGGCGAGACTTTGTATCTGAGTAGCGAGCAAGACTACTACGATCTGACCAAGTTTCAGCTCTCTAGGCCTTACGGTTTGGGCTGCACGATCAGTTTTACCGGAGAAGAATAATAATAAATATAGCTGCAAGCAGCAATTACCGGGGTTCGAGCATTTAAGGCCTTTAAGGTGGTATGCAAAGTTGTTCAGAATGAGGGGATATATCATACAGATGTATGTGTAAGATCTAATGTTTGTGTGAATAGTTGAGCATTTTTTAACAATTTGAGGCCATTTACTATAGAAATCTTGTTTTTAAAGCCTTTTTAACTGTTATAGCGCCACCTATGCTCCGATCTCCATGAAACTTTGCATGCTTGTTAAGAATCATCTGACACATGTTTTCTCCAATTTTCGTAACGTTTTGAGTTTTCGTTTTGGTTTTATAAGCTTTTGGGTATATGTGTCCATGCCCCTATTGTAAATGGCCCCATTACAGCTAACCGAAGGACAAAATTCAACATTTTTTTGATAATTATTGATCTAGAGAGTCCAGGGAATATGACTGCAGTGGTTTGATCGAGATTGAGCGAAAAACCTAGGACTAGTTCGCAAAAGTAGGTTTTTGACATATTTTTGAATAATTAATGATCGATTTGATTGACAGCAATGGTTCTTGAGGCAAAGTTGTTCATCATGAGGAGATCTATCAAATGATGTGCATATTGTGTGGATGTGTGAAACGCCACGCGATTCCAGAGCCATAAAACTCATTAGCGCCAACTAGGGGCCGATTTCTTTCAAAATTCTTACAGACCTTTAGGGCCATGAGTCAAACATGGCCAGTGAGTTTCGTTCTAATTGACCTTCGTTAACCTTGTCTAATAGGACCTCAAATTCGTTGGTCGATTGCAGCCATGTTTTTCAAGATACACAAATGTCCTCATAGACCCTTATGCCACATTGGACTAAGACACTGCACACCAATTTTCAGATCGATTGGACTGACAGTTGTGTAGTTATAGCCATTTTTATGTATTTTTGCTCTTATAGCGCCACCAAGTGGTCAAGCTTCGCAGTTTTTTGGATTTTACTACAGATTTAGCTTTTACACATGTGTTCTGAGTTTGGTGATGATATGTCATTCTGTTCAAAAGTTACGGCCATTTTAGTAAAAGTGGCCCCGCCTCTTTTGAACGTTTTGGCGCCCCTTTGCGACCGCGAGTCAAAAGTTTAACTTTTTTTTGATAATTATTGATCTAGGGAGTCTGGAGAACTGTGCTGCAGTGGTTTGATCGAGATTGAGCAAAAAACCTAGGACTAGTTCGCAAAAGTAGGTTTTTCACATATTTGTGAATATGTTATAAATGACTTGATTGACAGCAATGGTTCTTGAGGCAAAGTTGCTCAGCATGAGGAGATCTATCATATGGTATGAAGATCTAGTGTTTCTGTGATTATATGAGCATGTTATAGCAATTTAAGGCAATTTACTTTTGAAATTTCGTGTTTTTGAAGCCTTTTTAACTGTCATAGCGCCACCTGTGGTCCAATCTCCATGGAATTGTATATGCTTACTAAGAGTCATCTGATACATGTTTTCTCCAACTTTTGTAAAGTTTTGAGTTTTTGTTTAGGTTTTATAGGCTTTTGGGTATATGTGGCCACGCCCCTTTTCTAAATGCTATAGCTATAGCTACCCAAAGGACAAAATTCAACATTTTTTTGATAATTATTGATCTAGAGAGTCCAGAGAATATTACTGCAGTGGTTTGATCGAAATTGAGCAAAAAACCTAGGACTAGTTCGCAAAAGTAGGTTTTTCACATATTTGTGAATAATTAATGAATGATTTGATTGACAGCAATGGTTCTTGAGGCAAAGTTGTTCATCATGAGGAGATCTATCAAATGATATGCATATTGTGTGGATGTGTGAAACACCACGCGATTACAGAGCCATAAAACTCGTTAGCGCCAACTAGTGGCCGATTTCTTTCAAAATTCTTACAGACCTTTAGGGCCATGAGTCAAACATGGCCAGTGAGTTTCGTTCCGATCGGCCTCCGTTAACCTTGTCTAATAGGTGCTCAAACTTCTTTGGCCGATGGTGGCCATGTTTTTTGAGATACGCCAATGTCCTCATAGACCCTTATGGCACATTGGACAGAGACACCGCATACCAATTTTCAGATCAATCAGACCAACGATTGCATAGTTATAGTCACTTTTAGGTTTTTTCAGGCTTATAGCGCCACCAAGTGGCAGAGCTGTGCAATTTTTTTTATTTGACCAAAGATTGAGCTTATATATATGTGTACCGAGTTTGGTGAAGATATCTCATTCCGTTCATAAGTTATAGCCAAAAGTATCAATTCGCTAACTTTAGCATCGAACGTTTTGGCATTCCTATTCGACCGTAAGTCAAAATTTCAAATTTTTTTTGATAATTATTGATATTCACTGTCCAGAGAATATTTCAGCAGTGGTTTGGTTCCGATCCATCAAAAAACCTAGGACTAGTTCGCAAAAGTAGGTTTCGGACATAACGCCATTTTGCGGAAAAACCGGGCTTCGTACGAAAAATCTGCGCCAGTGCACTTTTGTGCGTATTGACCCAAGGATTGCAACGATGTAAAGTTTTTGAGTCTACGACAAAAATTGTATGAGCTACGGCCAAAAATGTAAAAAAAGTTAGTTTTTTGCGCTGTAGCGCCACCTTTAGGCCGATTTGGGCGAGGCTTTGGATCTGAGTAGCGAGCAAGACTACTACGATCTGACCAAGTTTCAACTCTCTAGGCCTTACGGTTTGGGCTGCACGATCAGTTTTACCGGAGAAGAATAATAATAATAAAAATCCTTACAATTACAATAGGGTTTCAGCACTACGTGCTCGAACCCCTAATAATAAAAATCCTTACAATTACAATAGGGTTTCAGTGCTACGCACTCGAACCCCTAAATATAGCTGCAAGCAGCAATTACCGGGGTTCGAGCATTAAGGCCTTTTAGGTGGTATGCAAAGTTGTTCAGAATGAGGGGATATATCATACAGATGTAAGTGTAAGATCTAGTGTTTGTGTGAATAGATGAGCATTTTTTAACAATTTGAGGCCATTTACCATAAAAATCTTGTTTTTAAAGCCTTTTTAGCTTTTATAGCGCCACCTATGCTCCGATCTCCATGAAACTTTGCATGCTTGTTAAGAATCATCTGACACATGTTTTCACCAATTTTTGTAAAGTTTTGAGTTTTCGTTTTGGTTTTATAGGCTTTTGGGTATATGTGGCCACACCCCTTTTGTAAATTAACCCAGTTATAGCTAACCAAAGGAAAAAAATCAACATTTTTTTGATAATTATTGATCTGGAGAGTCCAGAGAATATTACTGCAGTGGTTTGATCGAGATTGAGCAAAAAACCTAGGACTAGTTCGCAAAAGTAGGTTTTTCACATATTTGTGAATAATTAATGAACGATTTGATTGACAGCAATGGTTTTTGAGGCAAAGTTGTTCATCATGAGGAGATCTATCAAATGATATGCATATTGTGTGGATGTGTGAAACACCACGTGATTACAGAGCCATAGAATTCGTTAGCGCCAACTAGTGGCCGATTTGTTTCAAAATTCTTACAGACCTTTATGGCCATGAGTCAAACATGCCCAGTGAGTTTCGTTCCTATCGGCCTCTGTTAACCTTGTCTAATAGGTGCTCAAACTTCATTGGCCGATGGCGGCCATGTTTTTTGAGATACGCCATTGTCCTTATAGACCCTTATGGCACATTGGACAGAGACACTGCATACCAATTTTCAGGTCGATCGGACCAACGATTGTATAGTTATAGTCATTTTTATGTTTTTTCAGGCTTATAGCGCCACCAAGTGGCAGAGCTGTGCAATTTTTTTTATTTGACCAAAGATTGAGCTCATACACATGAGTACCGAGTTTGGTGAAGATATCTCATTTGGTTCATGAGTTATAGCCATTTTAGTAAAGATGGCCCTCCACCTGACAAACTTTTTGGGGCCCCTTCGCAGCGATGTGTCAAAATTTAACATTTTTTTGATAATTATTGATATTCACTGTCCAGAGAACATTTCTGCACTGGTTTGGTTCCGATCGGGCGAAAAACCTAGGACTAGTTCGCAAAAGTAGGTTTCAGATATAACGCCATTTTGCGGAAAAACGGTACGTCCCAGACCACAAATCGCGCCTGTGCACTTTTGTGCGTATTGACCCAAGGATTGCAACGATGTAAAGTTTTTGAGTCTACGACAAAAATTGTACGAGCTACGGCCAAAAATGTAAAAAAAGTTCGTTTTTTGCGCTGTAGCGCCACCTTTAGGCCGATTTGGGCGAGACTTTGTATCTGAGTAGCGAGCAAGACTACTACGATCTGACCAAGTTTCAGCTCTCTAGGCCTTACGGTTTGGGCTGCACGATCAGTTTTACCGGAGAAGAATAATAATAATAAAAATCCTTACAATTACAATAGGGTTTCAGTGCTACGCACTCGAACCCCTAATAATAATAAAAAAAATCCTAACAATTACAATAGGGTTTCAGCGCTACGCGCTCGAACCCCTAAAAAATCCTAACAATTACAATAGGGTTTCAGCGCTTCACCTTTTCGAACCCTAAAAAAATCCACCCACAATTACAATGGGGTTTCAATTACTTTCGCACTCAGACCTAATAATAAAAAATCTAACAATTACAATGGGGTTTCAGCTATTCTGTAACGGACTAATAATAATAATAATAATAATAAAAATCACAATTGTGGGGTTTCAGCTCAGCTGAACCCTAAAAAATCCTTACAATTACAATAGGGGTTTCAGAGGTGCTAGCACTCGAGACCTAATAAAATCTAACAATTACAATAGAGGGTTTCAGTGCCTCCTTTTCGAACCCCTAAAAATCCTTACAATTACAATAGGGTTTCAGCACTGCGTGCTCAAACCCCTAAAAATCCTAACAATTACAATAGGGTTTCAGTGCTACGCACTCGAACCCCTAATAAAAATCTTTACAATTACAATAGGGTTTCAGTGCTACGCACTCGAACCCCTAATAAAAATCTTTACAATTACAATAGGGTTTCAGTGCTACGCACTCGAACCCCTAATAATAAAAATCCTTACAATTACAATAGGGTTTCAGTGCTACGCACTCGAACCCCTAAAAATCCTAACAATTACAATAGGGTTTCAGCGCTACGCGCTCGAACCCCTAATAAATGTTTCTTGAACAGCAAATCAGCATATAAGAAAGATTTCTGCAGGATCATGTGACACTGAAGACTGGAGTAATTATGCTGTAAATTCAGCTTTTTGTCTGTATCACAATATATTACATATTTACAATATATTCACATAGAAAACAGTTATTTTAAATAGTTTAAATATTTCACAATATGCATTGCATAATTCATAATTTTGAAAACTCTGATTATTCCAAGGTCTATTCTAAAACATGATTGGTTGGTGTTAAGTAAAGCAATGAGTGTTTGCACAAGTGAGGTGTTAGTGTGAGGCACTGACGAATTAGTGTGGCATTTTGATTGGTTGTGTTTGAAAAAGAAAATCAAGATAATTCCTGTTAGATTCTTGTGTGTTACATAAAGAATTGTGTGTTGTGTTTTGCAAAAAGTGTTTTATGAAGTTTTATGAGTCAAAGGCCAAGAATTAGTGTATGGTTTTGCAGATTTGGTGTGTGGTTCTGGTGTTTGAGTGTCAGGTTTTAGAAACTGTGTGACAAGTAAAGATTTTGTGTGTAAGCCGTTGAAAACTGTAAGTGAGGTCTTTTTGTAGCTGGCTGATTGGTGTTCCATTTTGTAAGTAAGTATTTTCAGGTGTGTGTCTAAGTATTTTCAATTGCCCAATGTGTTTTGTATTTTGAATAGTTGTGTTTTCCCAATGGTACCCTGAGATTTCATTTTTGAACAAAGTGTCTTATGTATGAAATAGTGTGTAGTGTGCAGGAGCAAGTGTGTTGTAGAAAGGAGCAAGTGTGTTGCAGAATTGCAACTAAAGTGCTAAGCAGCACTTTTGTTTAAGGTATGGTTACACTTTGTTTAAGGTATAGTAACAACAACTTCAAGTTATGTTACTTTGGTTTAAGCATGTGTCTACAGTGTTCAAGCAATGGGTAAAAACTGTAATAATAGTAATAATAATAATAATAATAAATGTTTTTTGAGCAAATCAGAATATTTGAATGATTTCTGAAGGATCATGTGACTGGAGTAATGATGCTAAAAATTCAGCTTTGAAATCACAGGAATAAATTGCATTTTAAAATATATTCAAATATAAAACAGTGATTTTAAATAGTAAAAATAATAATAAAAAATTACTGTATTTGCTCTACTTTGGATCAAATAAATGCAGGCTTGGTGAGCAGAAGAGTATTCTTTAAAAAACAATATCTTACTGTTCAAAAACTTTTGACTTTTGACTATTTCTTTTCTTTCGTACTGTGTAATACTTTATTCACAACCACAAATGCTTACAGTAAAAAAAAAATCTTGGTTACAATCTTGCTTTCTTGTTTACTGTGAATTTTTCAACATCTCTCTGCCAATTACTTTCAATCTTGTACAGAAATGTACATAGGAGCTCATGAAAGAAGAGCTTTAGCTTTTGAATCACTGTGTGTACATGATATATTCACAAATATAATATTAAGGTAAAGGTGTTAGCAACCTAAGACAAATGTTTGCTTTTGAGATGTGTTTGTGATATTTTGAATGCAGTGATTCATTTTGCAAGAGATGTAAGGCATTTTGCATTTTGTGTGTGCAATTCTTGCATTTGTGTGTGAAGTTTTAAAAAATAGAGGCAAAGTTTTGAAAATGTGTGTAAGCAGTTGAAAAAAATGCACAGAAGGCACGGGTGCATCTGAGAGGTACAGAAGAGTGTGAATATGAGTGTGAAAAAAAAAATATATATATATATACATATATATACACTGTGTAAAGAATTATTAGGCATGTTGATATTCTGGTCATTTTTTTTTTTCCAAACACATTTTACCAATTCCAAACCACATAAGTCTTAATAACTACTGTCAATTTTGTATTTAATCATTTATATGTGATATATAATTGTCCGTGAAGGCTGGAAGTGAAAAACTGCCTTAAATTCAGGTGTGCATAATTATTAGGCATGTTTTCTTTTACAGATAAAATGAGCCAAAAATGATTTTTAACCCAGACTGAAAAGTCCAAATTATTAAATGCCCATGAGAAGAATGCAATACTAATGCATTATAAGAATTTGCAAAGTTAAGGCTTGACCGTTGGACAGCGAAATGCTTGTTGAGTCTGCATGGTCAGAAAAAAACAGGTGGAGAAGAAAAGATGCATGTTAACTGCAAAAGAATTAGGAATTAGGGTGAAGAATTAGGTGTGACACCATCAAGAACCGTTTCCAGTTCTCCAGCGCCACCATTTTCCAGAACTGCAACCTACCTGGAGTCTTCAGAAGTACAATGTGTCAGGTTCTCAGAGACTTTGCTTGGTAAAAAATCCTAAAAAATGCCCCTGACTTAATAAGAATAACAAGCTGACGTGTTGTGAAATACATGGAGACAGTTTTTTTTCTTTTATAGGCTTTATAGACAGACAGGTTGAGAGTGACTCCAGTACATTTTGGGAGTTCATGTTTAGTCTCCTATCCTGAAAAGTCTGACTTGCAGAGATGGACTAAAATGAACTCCCAAAACTTACTGCCAGATTTTGGAAGATAAATTCTTGAATCAGAGGTACAAAAGAATGTGATGCTTGTCCTTCAAGAGTCACTCTCAACTTATATGTCTATAAAGCCTATAACAAAAAAAAAAACTGTCTTCATGTATTTCACAACACGTCAGCTTGTTATTCTTATTAAGTCAGGGGCATTTTTTAGGATTTTTTACCAAGCAAATTCTCTGAGAACCTGACACATTGTACTTCTGAAGACTCCAGGTAGGTTGCAGTTCTGGAAAATGGTGGCGCTGGAGACTAAACGGTTCCTGATGGTGTCACACCTAATTCTTCACCTTAATTCCTAATTCTTTTGCAGTTAACATGCATCTTTTCTTCTCCACCTGTTTTTTCTGACCATGCAGACTCAACAAGCATTTCACTGTCCAGTGGTCAAGCCTTAACTTTGCAAATTCTTGTAATGCATTAGTATTGCATTCTTCTCATGGGCATTTAATAATTTGGACTTTTCAGTCTGGGTTAAATATCTTTTTTGGCTCATTTTATCTGTAAAAGAAAACATGCCTAAAAATTATGCACACCTGAATATGAGTTTTTCACTTCCAGCCTTCACGGACAATTATATATCACATATAAATGATTAAATTAAAAATTGACAGTAGTTATTAAGACTGATGTGGTTTGGAATTGGTAAAATGTGTTTGGAAAAAAAATATGACCAGAATATCAACATGCCTAATAATTCTGCACACAGTGTATATATATATATATATATAGATAGATAGATAGATAGATAGATAGATATCCTTGGATTTTTGGATCCATCAGTATAAACCTGAACAAACATTTTATTTATTGTTTGTAGCCTATCTACATGATGGCTGCAATATTTCCCAAATCCTTTATCTACTTCCGTTAACTCCAGAATATAGAAATCAATGGACTCTGCAGAAAACTTCCATGTAAACCACTTAAGTTTAATCCGTTTTTCTTTCCAGCATACTTTAAGTACACTTATTGTTGGGTCTGTGTCTTCTGACTGTCTTTTAAGATTTACCCAGACAGTTCATGATTATTAATTGTTTGCTTCTGATTTGCAGCGGCATTTCACACAAATTTAACCTGAAAAGCAGACACAGGGGTTAGCACTACAACAAAGTCTCAAAACTTGAGCTTGCATCATATCCAACTACTTTAATGAGGTTTTTGCTGTTGAAACATCAGTTCTTCTATAGTCTAATCAATGTGCTCTCCATTTATGTTCCTGTTAAACATCTTATCACATTCAAATCTTTTTTTTTTTAAATTTAGTCACTATTTTAAGCTTCACTTTAATGTGCTTCTAGAACATTTTCAATTACAATTCAGCTCATTAGAAATGTATACTGTTAGTTTGTTATAAAGCTATTTTTTTCAGCATTCTAAAATGGTACCAAATAACATAACACACATCTAAACACTTTCAAATTTAGAAAACATTAATGGTACTATATCCTGTGTTAATTACAATAATACATTCCTTGAGTACATTTTAAAAAGTACAACAGCATCATGGTTGTAGCTGGGGGCCAGGAATGTCCCCTCCCCTCTAGCGACTTAACTAAATATTTTTTGTAGCATTTGGGCCAATCAGACACACAATTGTTCATTAGATTTACCAAATCAATTATTCATTAGATTAACAAATAAGTTAAATAGTGTGCTGTGTAGTGGAGTGACTCAGTCATTAGGTTTGTGCTCCTTTCCGACTGTGAAAGACTAAAATCTGTTCCAGTCGATGAAAACAGTCATTAAATGTGTTGAGGTAATGAGATCTCAACAAAATCACACACTGTGATTTTCTGACACTCAGATTTTTCTTCTTAGCTAGAGACTCAGGAGCTCTCTAAATTTCAGAAGTGATCTCAATAACTTTACAAAGCGTGCACCATGTCAAATGCCTCAGTATGAGCTCAAACAATTCTACCATATAATATGTATTATAGTTTTTCTGAAATGCTAAAACACATTTTTTGAAATCCTCACTCATTTTCTCAAAACCTTAAACGCAAATCCAAATGTTCAAACTAAATTCACAGAACCCCTGACTCTTCTGGCAAAATCAGACAATCACTTAAAAACCATTTCACCTGTGCTCACAATCAAACAAAGCTTTCAAATAATTTACACATTAGTCAATACTATACGCACTACATATCATTCACTACATCAAGAAATAGAGTGTCCAGTGCATGTAGTTACACAGTGTCCAGTGCATGCAGTTACAAAAAAATTATGTATTTCTTTTTGTTTAATTACTGTATATAGTAATTATTCAGCAATAAAAAAGATACATAAACATACACACAATCAAAAGAAATCACACCTAAGTTCAGTGAATATACCAAAAAAAAGTTAGTGGTATAATGCCAACATAGTGGTATAACCTAAAACACTGTCTAATACTTGATGGCTGTTCTGTCAATTCTTCGTCATCAGTTAGGAACCTAGGTGTGCTATTTGATGGCAATCTTTCCTTTGAAAACCACATCTCTAGTATTTGCAAAACTGCATTTTTCCATCTCAAAAATATATCTAAATTACGACCTATGCTCTCAATGTCAAATGCTGAAACATTAATTTTTACTTTTATGACCTCAAGATTAGATTATTGTAATGCTTTATTGGGTGGTTGTTCTGCTCGCTTAATAAACAAACTCCAGCTGGTCCAAAATGCAGCAGCTAGAGTTCTTACTAGAACCAAAAAGTATGATCATATTAGCCCGGTTCTGTCAACACTACACTGGCTCCCTATTAAACATAGATTTTAAAATCTTGCTAATTACTTATAAAGCCCTGAATGGTTTAGCTCCTCAGTACCTGAGCGAGCTCTTATCGCATTATAGTCCCTCACATCCGCTGCGTTCTCAAAACTCTGGCAATTTGATAATACCTAGAATATCAAAATCAACCGCAGGCGGCAGATAATTTTCTTATCTAGCGCCCAAACTCTGGAACAATTTACCCAACACTGTTCGGGACGCAGACACACTCTGTCAGTTTAAATCTAAATTAACTACCTTTACCTGAAAATTGAGTGTTTATTGTTGCCCTTTTGCATTTTTGATGTACTATTTCCTATTTAATACTGTACAGCCGCCTTATCACAATTCTGTATTGTTAAAGGCGGTATATAAATAAAGGTGACTTGACTTGACTTGATAGATAGATATGTACACACGCACACATATCACTGTAAAAAATGATTTTGGAGTTTTAGTCAGGTGGACAAGTGAAATCATGTCCTGTCAACCTACAGTGCCCCACTACACAATAGGACGAGTTGGAACAACTTCAACTTAAAGAGAAACTGAAAACTTTAAATAACATGTTCATATAACTCATGATGACGTACTGTTTTAACGAAGTTGAGAAAAACGCGCTATCCGCCATTTTCTGCACGAAAAGTTGCTGATCATACAAGAAAAGACGAAGGAGCCTGCATCTGAACGAAAACAGATGGACTTTATGGACTGCAAATAATGAATTGAGTAAGTATACCTTGATTTGTGCTTTCTTTAATGTTAATTTAGGCTTGTTTCGCTCACCGGGGGTGTTTTGATTTCAGGCAATCACATTTTGCGAACTAGTACAACTTGATTACTGATAGGTTACGCCATTAAGTTCGAAAGTTCACTGACATGCTATGCTGAGAGAACTGATGAACACGAACAGCTGATACTGAGCATGCGTTACATAATTTGGCGAAATGTAAGTTAATAACAAATAAAACGTACGCCTGCTATTTACTTTTGTATGCACGTTGTTATGCTTTATGAGCTTGTTTCTGTACAAAGCTAATGAAGACTAGTTCAGACTATCTATTAGACTTGTAAAACATCTGTTTGCACATCCTTATGTGCTTTTGCAAAACGCTAATGTAAGAAACTTTTCCAAGATGACGATGATGATGATGATTTAACTTAAGTTTTGATTACAAATTACTCTATTTGAATGGGTTTGAGCGTATTGTCATCCGCTGGGACGGCATCATTACGTGAGTAAGTAAAAGAACTGGTGAACCGTTTTTTTTTAACCGGTTCATTGAAACGAACGGCCGAAAGAACCGGGTCACGGAAAAGAACCGGACTTCCCATCACTATTACAATTGTGGATCAAGTTATATTGATAAATAGATAAAACAGTGTAAAGTTTTATATAAGTGACTTTTGAGCGTGTTCATTGGATCTCCTAATCGTTATTTTTTTTATCTTAGAAACACGAATGACCAGTAATATCTAAAGCACCGCTGTCAGTCCATATTTGTGTTTAATACAAATATCCTGCATTATGTTTTAATTTAGTACTGTTAAGGACTGTCACTGAGACCCTGGCATTTTTATAGATCAGCAAAGAATTCACCTGGCTTGTGCCTTGTGTTTTTTGAAGGCCAAGATGATCATCTCTCAAAGCTGATACAGTTTTTCAGGTCAAAGCGTGATGAGGACATTCAAGATATGACTTCAATATTAAAGAGCCTTGATAAGGATTTGAGTCTATTTATGTTAAAGCAGTCTTTCTCTCCCCAAAATGACAATTCTGTGATCATTTACTCACTTTCATGTTTGTCCAAACCTCTATGATCTTTTTTCTTCTATGGATCATAAAACTAGTGAACTAGTGACATCTTTTCATACAATGACTTCAGAGTAAGTGTCTAAAAAGTAACTTATGATTTGTGCGTCATATTACAAGACTTTCAAAATCATACAATATTTTTGTATCATGAAAACATAAAAATTAAAGTCTTTATTTACAAGAATGTTTGATTGTATTAGCTTCTACATAAATATCAAACCTCATTGGTTCTTGCAAGTCTTTTGATCACGTCATTACATAAGAACTAATGAGGTTTGATGTTGTTGTATTATGTCATAGTAACATCAAATCTGATATGATCACTTCATTACACAAAGTTATTATCAGAAAACTTTTAAAATAGGCAACATGACTAATCCACTACTTTTACTGCATTTTTTTATAGTGTTGACTTGTCCTTTATAGAGCTTAACAGCTTAATACTGATAATTTCCATTGTATGGAATGAAGATATTAATATTTTTGCATGTGTTTGGAGTGGCATGTTAGTGAGTAAATGACAGTTATCATCTTTGGTAACCTATCCTTTTAAGATTTTTAAAGTGTTACAAAGTGCGTGGTACATCCACTATTAAATCTTATTTTGGTGCTGAACAAGAAGGTAACAAACAACTGTTGTTGCATCACATCACTGGTGATTTATTTACAACAAATGTATATGCATAAAAAGCATCAAAAACAGAGGGAGAGGGAGAAAAGATAAATGAATAAAGAAAAACAAAAGATTGAACAAATAAAGCTGGTACTTTAACCATCCTATATTTTACAGACAACAACCAAAGGATGAGGACAGCAGCATGACTGGGCCTGCCATGGTACATGCAAGAGACTCCTTCAAAAATCATTAAGAGATATGCAAGGTAAGCTGAAACATGTAAGGACCTTAAAACGGCATTTTAAAATGAAAACAATCCTCGTCTACACTGGTGTTTTCGCTGCATTTCAGAAACGATCTCCGTCTACACTACACAACTGAAAATGCATGTCACATGACCATTCATGCAAGTACAATCATAGCTATGTATAGGTAGATTCCCTATTATTTAAATGGCAGATGTGTCTACGTGCTTGAAGCGGTCGAATGGGGAATCTACCTATACATATCTATGGTGTACAACAATGAGCATGATGTTATTGTTTACACAGTCATCAAGGATACACAGAGTAAATGTGGGCAGCCACGCCATCATTTTAAAAAGTCTCAGTTTTGGTCCATTTACACTGACATGCAACCCCAGAGTTTTCAAACCAAAACGGGGTCTGCAGCATTTTCGAAAGTCTCCATTCTTGAGGGTAAAAAACACCAGAGTAGTGTAAACGGTAACACTTTATTTTGATAGTCTACTTTAGACATTCTACTAACAGTAAGTAATTTTGCAACTGCATGTCAACTAGTCATTAGAGTATTAGTAGACTGTCTGCTTACAGTTTTTTACAATCGCTATGACAGTTTTTTTCAATACATTTAACAAGTTTCCTAAACTCTTAATGCACCAACACACCTAAAACACACAATTGGCAAAATGGTTAATTTCATGCTCAAAATCACACATTGTAAACTAAACCCCAAAACTAATTTTCAAAATACAATAATAAACTAACACAATACACTATGTCTAACAAAACACTGCAAACATGTTTTACAGTTTTTCTCATTTGCTAAGACACGCTCAGTGAAACTGGGATTCACTTGATCGTCATCATCACATTCTTAGCACAGGAGAAGTCTTCTCTTTCAAATGCCTTAACACTTTTTCATTTGTTTCACACATTTTTCACACCCTTTGTCAAAACAGTCACCACAGATCTCATTGAAAGATCCCAAACTCCATTGGATTCACTGTGTTGAACAAAAGGAAAACATCTATTACAGTTTTTTTCAATTGCTAACATCCCTTTGTCCAATCTGTAGTCACATTTTCAAAACTCTAAACACAATTAGCACAACATCTCTCTGTTGTGGCCATACCATTAACACAATTCATGTTGTTTTCACACAATATTCAGTCAATTTATAAGTTTCTAAAATGCTTACATTTTCTTTTCACACAAGCTTACTTCATACCAAAATCATAGATCTTTCTTATCTTTTTTACAAATGCTTAAACACATCATGTCAGAAATGAAGATCTAATGTTCCAAACCTTAAATACAGTATAAAGCTTCTACTTCTGCAACAACAGCAGCTCAAAAGTATTGAAAAATATTTCTATACTGTAGGGGATCTACAGAAGTCAATTTTGCTCAAAGGGAATCATTTAAGATTGAACAGAATCTCCGTTTTACAGCGGATCAATGAATCGGTCAGTGATTCATTGAGCGAGCCGTATAACATCAACTCTACTGGATACTAATATCAAAAATATAGTGAAAACACTATTTCTTAGCACGGTAACAAGGTCGGCAGTTTAAGACATTAATTTATAAGCACAAAACACAAGATACTTCTCTTTTCAATATGAATAGGAATTTATTGGAAAAACCTAAGACATATAAACTAATCTAACACATAGACGCGCATTCACACATTCATACAAGTTGCAGAAAGAGAGAGAGATGAGGAAAGAATGAGTTTAGAAGAGTGAAAATGTGAAATCACAAGTTTATAGCATAAGTATATGCAATTGCTTAGACCTGAACAACCATCAATCATTTAATTAACCCTCGCGTTGAGTTTCTTAATGAGGTTATTAAACTTTATATTAAGTGCACCAGTTCAGCTAGAATCTGGAGGTTGTACTTGCGTTGCCTTTGTGTTAAGGGGTTTCCTTTGATGACGTCGTTGCAGAAAGGGGTTCCCAAAGGTTGCTGATTGGTTGGAAGTCCGTGGTCATTGGAAGTGATGTCTTGGGCGTTGGCTGGAGGATGGAGTTGTGTACGCTGGTTGAAGTTTTGAGGCGGGCACGAAGTCTGAGACACGGCTTAGCGGCAAAACTTAACTTAGAACCCGAAACTCTCAACGGAAAGAAAAGATTAAAGTAAAAGAAAGAAATGTGACGGTCTCCTCATGTTTTCACTAGAGGAGTGGCTGGCGTGCAAGCCAGGAAACGTTCAAAGAACGCAAAAAGCATGGCGAAGACCAATAGCTAAAAGCTAAAAGCTAAAAGCTAAAAGCAACGGCTAAAAGCATGGCTAGGAGCGATGGAAATAGCAAAAAGCCCAAACTAAAAGCAAAATTTGATGGTGTCCTGTGGTTTTAAACTCAGCTTTGGACACATCCCAAAATGGTGTCTTGACCAATTAGATGTTGTCTTAACTCGGGATATTGCTATGTTTCTCCTCCCAAAACATAAATCAGCACGTTATCTTATCAGTCACATGGTCAGAATTTTCCCGCTCTTGCAGAGTATAATTTAGCCATGATTCCTATAACATGAATACAACGCATTTGACAATGAATTGATTGGTGGAAACATTCAAAGCATGAATTTTCAAACTCATACATACCAAACATGAATATAAACCCTTAAGCTATTCAATAGTTATTAAAAAGGACATACACAACGAGTGATTAGAACATAATAGACAAATGTGTGGGTGACATACATAGTAGGGAGTTATTCAATGGTCTGATGTTCATTCATAAGTCCTTTTAAGCATAATTTTGGTGCATATTTAGGTAAAATGGACAGTCTCTGCCATTCTGTGAACTAAGGGCATGTTCCAAGGAACAAAGGAATTTAGAAGGAACTTAGTCTGGTTCTTGTCTTGGGTGGGGGAGCACCACCCAACAAAGTTTCCTCATGTGATGGTCCTGATGTGCTGCATCTTTGACCATTAATCTTGGGTTTCTAGCCCCAATATTGACAATCTCCTTCCTGAATTGGGATTATCAATAATTGTGTTCTTCTTGTTTTAATGTTGCAAGTTGTTCAAAGCTGTGAAAGTTGGTTGGTTAGGCTTACTTCTGGCTGGCGGGCGCCAGGGTTTCCTGGACAGATTTATGACGTGGTCCTGGCCCCTTTGTGGAATTTGGCTCTTTGGTTTCAACCAAATGTTCTGATCGAATCTTCTATTTGTCTGATTCGCTCTGATACCCTACATATCCCCCCTTCGGTCGACGATGTGTTGGTTGATGAAGACATCGGCGAGCGCTGGAGAAACAAAGGCAGAAGAAGCAGACACCAACACAGCAAACAACAAGACAACACCTCCAGGACAGTTACTGTACTGGTGCAGGGCATTAGGTTATTTATGGTACAGTCACTTACATTTAACTAGCCAGCATAGTTTAGTACACTGAGAATAGTCAAGTTCAATCTAGAAATTGTTGTTCGAATTTGTTTTGGTAGGTTGATTCTTTGATCAAATTTTGAAATTAAAATTTGTTTGTTTCTTATAGGTTTTAATTTAGAAATGTTCACCTTTGATTTCTGGTGAATCATTTGTGGTAAAATGGTTTGACCTATCGGGCATGGAGCTCTTTGGCTTCCATTCAGTTTAGAGGGGCTTGTGGATATTAGGCGTGGCGAGTCAATCCTAATATCAGACCTTTGACCCCAGTGGGGTGGCTAGGAGTTTCACCTGCTAAAGAAAGAGAGAAAGGAAAGGGATAGGTCACAGAAAACAAACAAAAACAAAGGAGCTGTGGGTTTTCCTAGTGTGGCTAACAACTACTGTTGTGCTAGGATGCTGTGTGCAGCTAGGGTGTCATGTACCTTGACTTAGTGTCAGGTGTTCTACCTGTGGTGAGGATAATTGCATGTTCCTGCACGATGAGTATGAAACTACGTTAAGCTATGATTTGAATATTCTCCTTGTGGGAAGAGTATGTTGGTTGAACGTGTTATCAGTAGACGTAGTTATGTTGTGTGTGTTAATGATGTAGTGCAGTGTATGGTCAGATCTGTTTCAGTCTGTTTTGGCTCCCCCCTTTTCTTGCATGTCAGTGAAGACTGGCTCTCTGCATCCTTGGCTTGGATGAGGGCGTGTCCATGATCTCATGGGGGTCGGTCCAGCAAGGCAGGAAGTTCGTTAGCAGACAGTCTGAGGTTTGGTTTGGCATGGCTGTGTGAAGCTGGGATGCAAAACCTTGTCTCCTATGGTGCATTCCTCTTGTGATGCCTTCTGGTTGTGGCAGACCTTCCGACCTTCTGTGCTTTGGTGGTTGCTGTTGCACAGACATGAATGTGGTTCTTGGAGTTGGAGTTCATTTTGCAGTTTCTTAGTGAGTGATGAGTGACTGAGGTGATGTTGTTTGGTACCTCAGCATTTACATCAACGGTGGGCCGTGAGAGACTTGCTCTTTCTGGGTGGTTGATGAACAGGTGCTTGTCATCTTCTGATACGGTGATGTACCAGGTGGTTGCCGGCCTTCCGTTCTGTCGCTGGTCACAGCGAACATGACTCATGTTTCTAGTCATTTGTGTCTAGCTGGTTTTCAAGGAACTCTTTCAGTTCTTTCATGACTTGTTCCATGTCTTCTGATGGTAAGCCATGTTGTTCTTGTGGATACTTAGCACCATGGATGTCTGAGTGGTGCTGATGTGGGTTTTGTCGTCGTTTACCCACTCTAGTTGGACGAGACGTTTGATTGGCTTTGTACGTCCAATTAGGTTTCCAGTTGATCCTCTCTTTTGGGATTTCTGAGAAGCGTAGCTTGTCCCATGGCTTTTCGCAGCGGCTGGGCTGATAGCTGTCGTGGAAATGGGGGTCACGTTCTCTGTGCTCTTGATGGAGGACTCTGGTGTCGTGATGCCACTGGGTGTCATCCAGTGCAAGGCTTGAGTCTTTGGTGACAGAGTTCAAGAGTGTGGGTGTTTTGTTACCTTTCTTTAAGGCCATCTTTTGCTTGTTGTAGGCCTTCTGTGTTAGGTCACGCAACTGTTGGATAGGCATGGAGCGAGGACAGGCCATGACGCCTAGATGACGACTGACTCCAGGGTGCAGATTTTTTAGAAAGAGGGTTTTGAAGTTCACATCCTCTTCAAGGTCAGGTTTGTTGTGTGCACCAAAGTAGGCTTGTCGGAGCCGGTTGTAGTAGGCTTGTGGAGTCTCTTGTCGCCCTTGTTTGGTTTCTAAAGCAGTTAACAGTCCATATTCAGACTCTGGGTCTGTAAACTCTTTAATCAGGACCTCACGAAGTAGCTGGTAATTTGACTTTGTGTGACTGGGTTGTCGATCTAGGAAGTTTCGTACCTCGGGACTTGACGTGGCTCTTAGGAGGTACAACCTGTCTCTGTCAGTCACATGAGGTCTCATTTCCAGGTGAAAGTCGATATCTTGCAGGTGAGCCTGGATGTCGTGGCTCTCTTTGGAGTTCGGGTTGAACTTGCAGATGTTGTTAGACAGCTTGCTTAGGTCTTTGATGGTCATCCCATGTGCAGCTTGAAGGTCTGCTTGGATGGGGTCTGTTCTTTCGGGGCCAGGAAAGAATTCTGTGGCGAAGGCAGGTGAGGTTTTGGGTTGTGGCTCTTCGCTTCTTTCATTGGATGCCAGTTCTTGGACGTGAGAGTCTGTTCTGCTCAGCAGTGGTGAAGCTGAGAGATGTTTCAGTTCATAAGCCTGTTTGAGTTCTTTTCTGACCATGCAGAGCTCGTCGTTGGCATCATCTAGATGTTGGGTCAGATTGTCAATTTCAGTGCCGTACTTTTCAAGGTGGTCTTCTAAAGCACTGATTTCAGCATTCTTGTCTCTGATGTTTTTCCTGGCTTTCTCTAGTAGCTGTTCGGCATACTGAAGTCTGTTTACCAGGTCTTTCTGGGCAGCATTTGCTTGTTGTTGGTCACGTTGAGCTGCTGCCAGGGCTGCTTGGAACTTCTTAACTTGTTCCGTTGTTTCCTGCTCCCTCTCGTTGGGTGCTTTGAGTTGATCTTGAACTTTCACTTCCAGCTTGTCTATGCGGCTTTGCGCACGTGTCAGCTCCTCTTGGAGGTGGGTGATGTGCTTGTCGCTCAGGTGCAGCTGGGCTGTGAAGGCATAGCTTAGGGAGCTTGTGATCTTGACTAGCTCCTCGTGGTTGTTGTTCTGGCTTGAATCATGTGTCAGGAGTCTTCTCAGGATTAGGATTATTATTAGAAATAATAACAGTTCACAGGTCTTGGGGGTGAGGCTTTCTGTCATGCCTCTCAGCCAAGTGTTCACATCTTCCCCTTGGGCGATGGGGTCTGCAGTCTGCGGCATGTTGGCGCGCTGAGGAGAAGAGGGACTGACACAGATCTGTGTGGTGTAGAAGCCTATGTGTGGTGGGACAACTAAATGTTGGGTCAGTGATTGTGAACCACTAGTGAAGTATAGTGGTGGTTGTGTTGGTCTCAAGGTGTCTAGGCAGACTAGGGAGGTGAAGACTTCGTCACTCTAATGAGGAAGAGGAAAAAGAGAGAAAGGTGAAACACAATTCAGTGTAATAAATCACTTCCTTTGCCAATGGGAATTTTTCGATTAGATTTTGTTATCAAGAAGGTAAACAATATTATTATATCTCTGTTTGAGACAAAAGAATACAATAATAACGTTGATATCTCTTTTCTTAGTCTGACAGGATTGACACCGTACACCTTACAGTTGGACCGCCTACCTGGGATGCTTCAAAAGCGACGGTTGTTCAACACTTATCTCTATTAATTGATCTCAGCGTTTGGTGAGATGCAAAAATTTGAAATGCGTTTTAAAAGGCAGGGAGGTTAGGAAGAACGAAGGAGGGTTTGGTTACAATCAAATTCATAAGGATGATTCGTCTTCGACAAGATTGTTTATTTCATTCACTTAGAATCGATTGATGGTTCTTACAGGTCCCTAAAAATGTGAAGAGGGAAGAAAGCAGAAGAGAACAGGAGAGACTTGTGTAGAAGGAAAGAAAGGAGAGTAGATCTGGTCCACTCACAGACTGTGTTGCTGTTATGCCCAACTACGAGTATAGCGTTGTTAATAGTTGCCGTACAACTAATGAAACAACAATAAAATTTGAGTGAAAGAGAGTTGTCTTCCTAATTTATTCGAACTTGTAGCTAGGGATAACAATGTCTCCTGTTAAGGGCTCAGGTGTGTCGTTCCCGAACTAGGATACCAGGAGGAAAGAGAGAGGTAAGATAAAGTGGAACTGAAAGTAATAAATGGCAAAATAATCAAAATGTAATTAAATGAAAGAGGAAATCAATAAATAAATATAGAGGCTAAGTGTATAGCCAAACAGGAAGAAGGAAGGGTAAAACGCAATAAGAGTAAGTGCGATTCTGAATAGAATCTATTAGTAAGGGTTATAAATCAGTTAGGTAGAATAAGTTTACTTAAACTTTCAAAGTTCAAGGCTCATTCTTACCTACAATGATTAACTGTTAGGCGTAAAAGAATACTAGAAATAATGATCATATGAAATGACCTGATGAGGAAATCTGAATGATTCCAAATAAATTGAATTTGAATTTGGCACAATTAATAATTGTGGAGCAGTATTTCCATTTCTAGTAAAATGCAAATAAGTAGCAGAAAGTGAGAAATTGGAGAAATAAGAAATAGAAAGAGACCAACGGGTGTATTAGTTAAGATGTTCAAAGGGTTAAATCACTTTAGCTTTACCCAAACACACTGTATACAACCAGTAGATGTTAATGCTAACTGCTAACCTTTGAGGCTAATCTTTAGCATAGATTTCAATGTAAACACAACAGTTTCGTTAGCTTAGCAACACTTAGAGTTTGTTTACATATGACGTCGACGTGCTGCGCGTGCGCAGTTCAGAGTTGCTCCGGAAGTAGGTTAAGACTTCCGAGTCACGATCGTAACTATGGCGACCAAACAAACTTTAGTGGACTAAGCACATGAATGTTGCATTGCAAGTACAGTTAAGCATGTTAAATGAAATGTCGGCGCATTTCAACACTGTACAAATAACACCACTTTTAGTTGGTTTTGCGATGTGGCGCTTTAACTCTTAGCTCGTTTAGAGTTAGATTTGAAATGTATTCAAATACAGTTTGGCGCTACAATAGGGGAAACAAGGATATCGATCTCGGCGGATCGTAAATCTACGTGTCAGTTTCTCTGGGCACGTAAACACAACACAACACAACAGGGTTTCTTCGCTGTTGGTTCACAGTTAACTTTACTTGATCAAGCTTTTAAAACACTCCCATTCAGATCACACACGTAGTGTAACACGAGATATGTATCTTAAATTCACTTAGTGAACAGACACAAACAGGCAAGCATTATTTCTAATGTTTAACCCAGGGAGTCGAATAGCATAGTTGAATTGGCAATGGAACACGCACTGACAATCAATCTATGAACAATAAGGCCTTAGAAATAGATTGAGGAACACGCTCAACTATTTTTATCCGTCGATTTATTTCCCTTTGAATTACTGCAGTTTAGCTCTGTTCAGCTAACGGTGACTGAGATTCCCTGGTCGGGAGTATAGCTATTGAATGACACTGGAACACGCACTGACATCAATTCAGCTATAAACAAGGCATTACAGAAAATGAGGAACACGCTCAATTTCGACCTTATTGTACGATCTCAGATCTTACCTTTGAATTCATTTACTACAGTCTATAAGAGAGGCGCTAACTCGAGTTGCAGCCTTCTCTGCGCTCATGCATTCAAGCGTTCAGTCATTCAAGCGGCCGCGCGCTGCTTACGTCACACACACGTATCGACTCAGAAGTTTCTCATCTTTCATCCGCAGCAATAGAAAAGATGAAATAACTTGGTTTATGCCTAAAAATTAGATTAAACTGCCCGCATTCTCCACCATTATACTGTAGGGGGATCTACAGAAGTCAATTTTGCTCAAAGGGAATCATTTAAGATTGAACAGAATCTCCGTTTTACAGCGGATCAATGAATCGGTCAGTGATTCATTGAGCGAGCCGTATAACATCAACTCTACTGGATACTAATATCCAAAATATAGTGAAAACACTATTTCTTAGCAAGGTAACAAGGTCGGCAGTTTAAGACATTAATTTATAAGCACAAAACACAAGATACTTCTCTTTTCAATATGAATAGGAATTTATTGGAAAAACCTAAGACATATAAACTAATCTAACACATAGACGCTCATTCACACATTCATACAAGTTGCAGAAAGAGAGAGAGATGAGGAAAGAATGAGTTTAGAAGAGTGAAAATGTGAAATCCCAAGTTTATAGCATAAGTATATGCAATTGCTTAGACCTGAACAACCATCAATCATTTAATTAACCCTCGCGTTGAGTTTCTCAATGAGGTCATTAAACTTTATATTAAATGCACCAGTTCAGCTAGAATCTGGAGGTTGTACTTGCGTTGCCTTTGTGTTAAGGGGTTTCCTTTGATGATGTTGTTGCAGAAAGGGGTTCCCCAAGGTTGCTGATTGGTTGGAAGTCCGTGGTCATTGGAAGTGATGTCTTGGGCGTTGGCTGGAGGATGGAGTTGTGTACGCTGGTTGAAGTTTTGAGGCGGGCACGAAGTCTGAGACACGGCTTAGCGGCAAAACTTAACTTAGAACACGAAACTCTCAACGGAAAGAAAAGATTAAAGTAAAAGAAAGAAATGTGACGATCTCCTCATGTTTTCGTTTAGAGGAGTGGCTGGCGTGCAAGCCAGGAANATGGAGTTGTGTACGCTGGTTGAAGTTTTGAGGCGGGCACGAAGTCTGAGACACGGCTTAGCGGCAAAACTTAACTTAGAACACGAAACTCTCAACGGAAAGAAAAGATTAAAGTAAAAGAAAGAAATGTGACGGTCTCCTCATGTTTTCACTAGAGGAGTGGCTGGCGTGCAAGCCAGGAAACGTTCAAAGAACGCAAAAAGCATGGCGAAGACCAATAGCTAAAAGCTAAAAGCAACGGCTAAAAGCATGGCTAGGAGCGATGGAAATAGCAAAAAGCCCAAACTAAAAGCAAAATTTGATGGTGTCCTGTGGTTTTAAACTCAGTTTTGGACACATCCCAAAATGGTGTCTTGACCAATTAGATGTTGTCTTAACTCGGGATATTGCCATGTTTCTCCTCCCAAAACATAAATCAGCACGTTATCTTATCAGTCACATGGTCAGAATTTTCCCGCTCTTGCAGAGTATAATTTGGCCATGATTCCTATAACATTAATACAACGCATTTGACAATGAATTGATTGGTGGAAACATTCAAAGCATGAATTTTCAAACTCATACATACCAAACATGAATATAAACCCTTAAGCTATTCAATAGTTATTAAAAAGGACATACACAACGAGGGATTAGAACATAATAGACAAATGTGTGGGTGACATACATAGTAGGGAGTTATTCAATGGTCTGATGTTCATTCATAAGTCCTTTTAAGCATCATTTTGGTGCATATTTAGGTAAAATGGACAGTCTCTGCCATTCTGGGAACTAAGGGCATGTTCCAAGGAACAAAGGAATTTAGAAGGAACTTGGTCTGGTTCTTGTCTTGGGTGGGGGAGCACCACCCAACAAAGTTTCCTCATGTGATGGTCCTGATGTGCTGCATCTTTGACCATTAATCTTGGGTTTCTCGCCCCAATATTGACAATCTCCTTCCTGAATTGGGATTATCAATAATTGTGTTCTTCTTGTTTTAATGTTGCAAGTTGTTCAAAGATGTGAAAGTTGGTTGGTTAGGCTTACTTCTGGCTGGCTGGCGCCAGGGTTTCCTGGACAGATTTATGACGTGGTCCTGGCCCCTTTGTGGAATTTGGCTCTTTGGTTTCAACCAAATGTTCTGATCGAATCTTCTATTTGTCTGATTAGCTCTGATACCCTACATATCCCCCCTTCGGTCGACGATGTGTTGGTTGATGAAGACATCGGCGAGCGCTGGAGAAACAAAGGCAGAAGCAGCAGACACCAACACAGCAAACAACAAGACAACACCTCCAGGACAGTTACTGTACTGGTGCAGGGCATTAGGTTATTTATGGTACAGTCACTTACATTTAACTAGCCAGCATAGTTTAGTACACTGAGAATAGTCAAGTTCAATCTAGAAATTGTTGTTCGAATTTGTTTTGGTAGGTTGATTCTTTGATCAAATTTTGCAATTAAAATTTGTTTGTTTCTTATAGGTTTTAATTTAGAAATGTTCACCTTTTATTTCTGGTGAATCATTTGTGGTAAAATGGTTTGACCTATCGGGCATGGAGCTCTTTGGCTTCCATTCAGTTTAGAGTGGCTTGTGGATATTAGGCGTGGCGAGTCAATCCTAATATCAGACCTTTGACCCCAGTGGGGTGGCTAGGAGTTTCACCTGCTAAAGAAAGAGAGAAAGGAAAGGGATAGGTCACAGAAAACAAACAAAAACAAAGGAGCTGTGGGTTTTCCTAGTGTGGCTAACAACTACTGTTGTGCTAGGATGCTGTGTGCAGCTAGGGTGTCATGTACCTTGACTTAGTGTCAGGTGTTCTACCTGTGGTGAGGATAATTGCATGTTCCTGCATGATGGGTGTAAACTACGTTAAGCTAAGATTTGAATATTCTCCTTGTGGGAAGAGTATGTTGGTTGAACGTGTTATCAGTAGACGTAGTTATGTTGTGTGTGTTAATGATGTAGTGCAGTGTATGGTCAGATCTGTTTCAGTCTGTTTTGGCTCCCCCCTTTTCTTGTATGTCAGTGAAGACTGGCTCTCTGCATCCTTGGCTTGGATGAGGGCGTGTCCAGGATCTCATGGGGGTCAGTCCAGCAAGGCAGGAAGTTCTTTAGCAGACAGTCGGAGGTTTAGTTTGGCATGGCTGTGTGAAGCTGGGATGCAAACGTGGTCTCCTATGGTGCATTCCTCTTGTGATGCCTTCTGGTTGTGGCAGACCTTCCGACCTTCTGTGCTTTGGTGGTTGCTGTTGCACAGACATGAATGTGGTTCTTGGAGTTGGAGTTCATTTTGCAGTTTCTTAGTGAGTGATGAGGGACTGAGGTGATGTTGTTTGGTACCTCAGCATTTACATCAACGGTGGGCCGTGAGAGACTTGCTCTTTCTGGGTGGTTGATGAACAGGTGCTTGTCATCTTCTGATACGGTGATGTACCAGGTGGTTGCCGGCCTTCCGTTCTGTCGCTGGTCACAGCGAACATGACTCATGTTTCTAGTCATTTGTGTCTAGCTGGTTTTCAAGGAACTCTTTCAGTTCTTTCATGACTTGTTCCATGTCTTCTGATGGTAAGCCATGTTGTTCTTGTGGATACTTAGCACCATGGATGTCTGAGTGGTGCTGATGTGGGTTTTGTCGTCGTTTACCCACTCTAGTTGGACGAGACGTTTGATTGGCTTTGTACGTCCAATTAGGTTTCCAGTTGATCCTCTCTTTTGGGATTTCTGAGAAGCGTAGCTTGTCCCATGGCTTTTCGCAGCGGCTGGGCTGATAGCTGTCGTGGAAATGGGGGTCACGTTCTCTGTGCTCTTGATGGAGGACTCTGGTGTCGTGATGCCACTGGGTGTCATCCAGTGCAAGGCTTGAGTCTTTGGTGACAGAGTTCAAGAGTGTGGGTGTTTTGTTACCTTTCTTTAAGGCCATCTTTTGCTTGTTGTAGGCCTTCTGTGTTAGGTCACGCAACTGTTGGATAGTCATGGAGCGAGGACAGGCCATGACGCCTAGATGACGACTGACTCCAGGGTGCAGATTTTTTAGAAAGAGGTTTTTGAAGTTCACATCCTCTTCAAGGTCAGGTTTGTTGTGTGCACCAAAGTAGGCTTGTCGGAGCCGGTTGTAGTAGGCTTGTGGAGTCTCTTGTCGACCTTGTTTGGTTTCTAAAGCAGTTAACAGTCCATATTCAGACTCTGGGTCTGTAAACTCTTTAATCAGGACCTCACGAAGTAGCTGGTAATTTGACTTTGTGTGACTGGGTTGTCGATCTAGGAAGTTTCGTACCTCGGGACTTGACGTGGCTCTTAGGAGGTACAACCTGTCTCTGTCAGTCACATGAGGTCTCATTTCCAGGTGAAAGTCGATATCTTGCAGGTGAGCCTGGATGTCGTGGCTCTCTTTGGAGTTCGGGTTGAACTTGCAGATGTTGTTAGACAGCTTGCTTAGGTCTTTGATGGTCATCCCATGTGCAGCTTGAAGGTCTGCTTGGATGGGGTCTGTTCTTTCGGGGACAGGAAAGAATTCTGTGGCGAAGGCAGGTGAGGTTTTGGGTTGTGGCTCTTCGCTTCTTTCATTGGATGCCAGTTCTTGGACGTGGGAGTCTGTTCTGCTCAGCAGTGGTGAGGCTGAGGGATGTTTCTCCCTTCTTGGCTCTTGTTTCAGTTCATAAGCATGTTTGAGTTCTTTTCTGACCATGCAGAGCTCGTCGTTGGCATCATCTAGATGTTGGGTCAGATTATCTATTTCAGTGCTGTACCTTTCAAGGTGGTCTTCTAAAGCACTGATTTCAGCATTCTGGTCTCTGATGTTTTTCTTGGCTTTCTCTAGTAGCTGTTCGGCATACTGAAGTCTGTTTACCAGGTCTTTCTGGGCAGCGTTTGCTTGTTGTTGGTCACGTTGAGCTGCTGCCAGGGCTGCTTGGAGCTTCTTAACTTGTTCCGTTGTTTCCTGCTCCCTCTCGTTGGGTGCTTTGAGTTGATCTTGAACTTTCACTTCCAGCTTGTCTATGCGGCTTTGGGCACGTGTCAGCTCCTCTTGGAGGTGGGTGATGTGCTTGTCGCTCAGGTGCAGCTGGGCTGCATAGCTTAGGGAGCTTGTGATCTTGACTAGCTCCTCGTGGTTGTTGTTCTGGCTTGAATCATGTGTCAGGAGTCTTCTCAGGATTAGGATTATTATTAGAAATAATAACAGTTCACAGGTCTTGGGGGTGAGGCTTTCTGTCATGCCTCTCAGCCAAGTGTTCACATCTTCCCCTTGGGCGATGGGGTCTGCAGTCTGCGGCATGTTGGCGCGCTGAGGAGAAGAGGGACTGACACAGATCTGTGTGGTGTAGAAGCCTATGTGTGGTGGGACAACTAAATGTTGGGTCAGTGATTGTGAACCACTAGTGAAGTATAGTGGTGGTTGTGTTGGTCTCAAGGTGTCTAGGCAGACTAGGGAGGTGAAGACTTCGTCACTCTAATGAGGAAGAGGAAAAAGAGAGAAAGGTGAAACACAATTCAGTGTAATAAATCAATTCCTTTGCCAATGGGAATTTTTCGATTAGATTTTGTTATCAAGAAGGTAAACAATATTATTATATCTCTGTTTGAGACAAAAGAATACAATAATAACGTTGATATCTCTTTTCTTAGTCTGACAGGATTGACACCGTACACCTTACAGTTGGACCGCCTACCTGGGATGCTTCAAAAGCGACGGTTGTTCAACACTTATCTCTATTAATTGATCTCAGCGTTTGGTGAGATGCAAAAATTTGAAATGCGTTTTAAAAGGCAGGGAGGTTAGGAAGAACGAAGGAGGGTTTGGTTACAATCAAATTCATAAGGATGATTCGTCTTCGACAAGATTGTTTATTTCATTCACTTAGAATCGATTGATGGTTCTTACAGGTCCCTAAAAATGTGAAGAGGGAAGAAAGCAGAAGAGAACAGGAGAGACTTGAGTAGAAGGACAGGAAAGGAGAGTAGATCTGGTCCACTCACAGACTGTGTTGCTGTTATGCCCAACTACGAGTATAGCGTTGTTAATAGTTGCCGTACAACTAATGAAACAACAATAAAATTTGAGTGAAAGAGAGTTGTCTTCCTAATTTATTCGAACTTGTAGCGAGGGATAACAATGTCTCCTGTTAAGGGCTCAGGTGTGTCGTTCCCGAACTAGGATACCAGGAGGAAAGAGAGAGGTAAGATAAAGTGGAACTGAAAGTAATAAATGGCAAAATAATCAAAATGGAATTAAATGAAAGAGGAAATCAATAAATAAATATAGAGGCTAAGTGTATAGCCAAACAGGAAGAAGGAAGGGTAAAACGCAATAAGAGTAAGTGCGATTCTGAATAGAATCTATTAGTAAGGGTTATAAATCAGTTAGGTAGAATAAGTTTACTTAAACTTTCAAAGTTCAAGGCTCATTCTTACCTACAATGATTAACTGTTAGGCGTAAAAGAATACTAGAAATAATGATCATATGAAATGACCTGATGAGGAAATCTGAATGATTCCAAATAAATTGAATTTGAATTTGGCACAATTAATAATTGTGGAGCAGTATTTCCATTTCTAGTAAAATGCAAATAAGTAGTAGAAAGTGAGAAATTGGAGAAATAAGAAATAGAAAGAGACCAACGGGTGTATTAGTTAAGATGTTCAAAGGGTTAAATCACTTTAGCTTTACCCAAACACACTGTATACAACCAGTAGATGTTAATGCTAACTGCTAACCTTTGAGGCTAATCTTTAGCATAGATTTCAATGTAAACACAACAGTTTCGTTAGCTTAGCAACACCGTAGAGTTTGTTTACATATGACGTCGACGTGCTGCGCGTGCGCAGTTCAGAGTTGCTCCGGAAGTAGGTTAAGACTTCCGAGTCACGATCGTAACTATGGAAACCAAACAAACTTTAGTGGACTAAGCACATGAATGTTGCATTGCAAGTACAGTTAAGCATGTTAAATGAAATGTCGGCGCATTTCAACACTGTACAAATAACACCACTTTTAGTTGGTTTTGCGATGTGGCGCTTTAACTCTTAGTTCGTTTAGAGTTAGATTTGAAATGTATTCAAATACAGCTTGGCGCTACAATAGGGGAAACAAGGATATCGATCTCGGCGGATCGTAAATCTACGTGTCAATTTCTCTGGGCACGTAAACACAACACAACACAACAGGGTTTCTTCGCTGTTGGTTCAAAGTTAACTTTACTTGATCAAGCTTTTAAAACACTCCCATTCAGATCACACACGTAGTGTAACACGAGATATGTATCTTAAATTCACTTAGTGAACAGACACAAACAGGCAAGCATTATTTCTAATGTTTAACCCAGGGAGTCGAATAGCATAGTTGAATTGGCAATGGAACACGCACTGACAATCAATCTATGAACAATAAGGCCTTAGAAATAGATTGAGGAACACGCTCAAACTATTTTTATCCGTCGATTTATTTCCCTTTGAATTACTGCAGTTTAGCTCTGTTCAGCTAACGGTGACTGAGATTCCCTGGTCGGGAGTATAGCTATTGAATGACACTGGAACACGCAATGACATCAATTCAGCTATAAACAAGGCATTACAGAAAATGAGGAACACGCTCAATTTCGACCTTATTGTACGATCTCAGATCTTACCTTTGAATTCATTTACTACAGTCTATAAGAGAGGCGCGAACTCGAGTTGCAGCCTTCTCTGCGCTCATGCATTCAAGCGTTCAGTCATTCAAGCGGCCGCGCGCTGCTTACGTCACACACACGTATCGACTCAGAAGTTTCTCATCTTTCATCCGCAGCAATAGAAAAGATGAAATAACTTGGTTTATGCCTAAAAATTAGATTAAACTGCCCGCATTCTCCACCATTATACTGTAGGGGATCTACAGAAGTCAATTTTGCTCAAAGGGAATCATTTAAGATTGAACAGAATCTCCGTTTTACAGCGGACCAATAAATCGGCCAGTGATTAATTTGGCGAGCCGTATAACACCAATTCTGTACTGGACTAATATCCAAAATATAGTGAAAACACTATTTATTAGCACGGTAACAAGGTCGGCAGTTTAAGACATTAATTTATAAGCACAAAACACAAGATACTTCTCTTTTCAATATAAATAGGAATTTATTGGAAAAACCTAAGACATATAAACTAATCTAACACATAGACGCGCATTCACACATTCATACAAGTCGCAGAAAGAGAGAGAGAGGAGGAAAGAGTGAGTTTAGAAGAGTGAAAATATGAAATCCCAAGTTTATAGCATAAGTATATGCAATTGCTTAGACCTGAACAACCATCAATCATTTAATTAACCCTCGCGTTGAGTTTCTTAATGAGGTTATTAAACGTTATATTAATGCACCAGTTCAGCTAGAATCTGGAGGTTGTACTTGCGTTGCCTTTGTGTTAAGGGGTTTCCTTTGATGACGTCGTTGCAGAAAGGGGTTCCCCAAGGTTGCTGATTGGTTGGAAGTCTGTGGTCGTTGGAGGTGATGTCTTGGGCGTTGGCTGGAGGATGGAGTCGTGTACGCTGGTTGAAGTTTTGAGGCAGGCACGAAGTCTGAGACACGGCTTAGCGGCAAAACTTAACTTAGAACACGAAACTCTCAACGGAAAGAAAAGATTAAAGTAAAAGAAAGAAATGTGACGGTCTCCTCATGTTTTCACTAGAGGAGTGGCTGGCGTGCAAGCCAGGAAACGTTCAAAGAACGCAAAAAGCATGGCGAAGACCAATAGCTAAAAGCTAAAAGCTAAAAGCTAAAAGCAACGGCTAAAAGCATGGCTAGGAGCGATGGAAATAGCAAAAAGCCCAAACTAAAAGCAAAATTTGATGGTGTCCTGTGGTTTTAAACTCAGCTTTGGACACATCCCAAAATGGTGTCTTGACCAATTAGATGTTGTCTTAACTCGGGATATTGCCATGTTTCTCCTCCCAAAACATAAATCAGCACGTTATCTTATCAGTCACATGGTCAGAATTTTCCCGCTCTTGCAGAGTATAATTTGGCCATGATTCCTATAACATGAATACAACGCATTTGACAATGAATTGATTGGTGGAAACATTCAAAGCATGAATTTTCAAACTCATACATACCAAACATGAATATAAACCCTTAAGCTATTCAATAGTTATTAAAAAGGACATACACAACGAGTGATTAGAACATAATAGACAAATGTGTGGGTGACATACATAGTAGGGAGTTATGCAATGGTCTGATGTTCATTCATAAGTCCTTTTAAGCATCATTTTGGTGCATATTTAGGTAAAATGGACAGTCTCTGCCATTCTGTGAACTAAGGGCATGTTCCAAGGAACAAAGGAATTTAGAAGGAACTTGGTCTGGTTCTTGTCTTGGGTGGGGGAGCACCACCCAACAAAGTTTCCTCATGTGATGGTCCTGATGTGCTGCATCTTTGACCATTAATCTTGGGTTTCTCGCCCCAATATTGACAATCTCCTTCCTGAATTGGGATTATCAATAATTGTGTTCTTCTTGTTTTAATGTTGCAAGTTGTTCAAAGCTGTGAAAGTTGGTTGGTTAGGCTTACTTCTGGCTGGCTGGCGCCAGGGTTTCCTGGACAGATTTATGACGTGGTCCTGGCCCCTTTGTGGAATTTGGCTCTTTGGTTTCAACCAAATGTTCTGATCGAATCTTCTATTTGTCTGATTCGCACTGATACCCTACAAGGCTGACTAACTGAGTAACTGCTAATTTGTACGATTACTATTCTGTGCCCTCATTATGTGGAATTCTATGTCAACAAAGTAAAAGATCTTTCTGTTTCAACAGAAAACATGTTAACCATGAAAAGAAAGCAACGTTCTACAACTGATGAGAATCTGCACTCAAAAAATGAATAATGGCTTTCAAATGTATTTAATATAATCATGTGTGACCCTGGACCACAAAACCAGTCTTAAGTAGCACGGGTATATTTGTAGCAATAGCCAAAAATACACAGTATGGGTCAAAATGATCGATTTTTCTTTTATGCCAAAAATCATTAGAATATTAAGTAACGATCATTTTCCAAGTAATTTTGTAAATTTCCTACCATAAATATATTAAAAACTTAATTTTTGTTTAGTAATATGCATTGCTAAGAACTTCATTTGGACAACTTTAAAGGCGATTTTCTCACTATTTTGAATGCACCCTCAGATTCCAGATTTTCAAATAGTTTTATCTTGGTCAAACATTGTCCTAACAAACAATACATCAATGGAAAGCTTATTTATTAAGCTTTCAGATGACGTATACATTTCAATTTATGGTTTTGTTGTCCAGGGTCACAAAATTAAAAAAATAAAGAAAATGCATAAATCTGTATCTGTAATCTGTAATCAGTAAATGAGATTGATTTACATATAATAAACTGAATTTACTAGTACTATAATCCTGTTTACTGTGTACTTAAATCGCAATAACCATAATTTATGTACTATAACATAAATCTTACTCTTGTTTCATGTATGACTGACAATACGCATCACATTACTTTTATTAGTTTACGTTAATACTGTGTAATCCAAATGACTGAAAATTTTATGCGCAATTAATATAAATAATCTTATCTATTAGGCCTAAATATTTCTTTAGTGTGTAAGCACTTGATAAGCACAATTTACATATAGATTTTATAGATATTAGCATATAAATGACTTACACACATGGATCAAAAGCCACAAAAGGCTGATTTCAGTTTAAGTACATTAAAATGCGTCAAATTTTATTGGTAACTGATAACATTAATTAAACCAAATTTGTCAAAAAGCAGCTTTTGTCGATGTTTAGAAGCAGTGTTGGTTAAGTTACTCTAAAAAAGTAATTAATCACTAGTTACTAGTCACATCTTCAACAGTGTAATTAGATTACTGTACAAATTACTCTCTCCAAAAAGTATTTAATTGCTTATTACTAATCAACTTTGACAAGGTAATGATACAAGGATAGGCATAATTCTTTTAAATAAATAATGGATAACTACATAAAATATTCTGGTCACACTTTAGATTCCCACTATTAACTATGACTTTTGCCTCAATACACTACTAATTACTGCTAATTTATACTTAGTAAAGTAGTTAGATTAAGTTAAGATTAAGAATTGGGTAGGATTAAGGATTTCAGTAATATTCATGCTAATAACCAACTAGTTAACCATCAAGCTAATAACCAACTAGTGAGAATTGGACACTAAAGTGTTACCAATATTCTTATTAACTCGCCAAAGTATTTAAAGTAAGAAGGGCACATAAAAAGTATGCATATTAGGGCTAGACTTTAAATGTTGATGTTAAATCCACTATTGTATTGTATATAAATGTTCCACAGTCTATACACAGTAATATATCCAATTACATAAGAAGTAACTGTAATTAAATTACAGAAAAAAATAAGAGTAATCCCTTAATTAATTTTTTACAAAACAGTAACTAATTACGTTTTAGGAGTAAACTAACATATGTGACCCTGGAGCAAAAAAACAATCATAAGGGTAATTTTTTTTAAAATTGAGATTTATACATCATCTAAAAGCTGAATAAATAAGTGTTCCATTGATGTATGGTTTGTTAGGATATGACAATATTTGGCCAAGATGCAACTATTTGAAGATCTGGAATCAGAGGGTGCAAAAAAATCAAAATACTGAGAAAATCACCTTTGAATTTGTCCAAATGAAGTTCTTAGCAATGCATATTACTAATCAAAAATTAGGTTTTGATATATTTAGGGTATCTTCATGGAACGTGATCTTTACTTAATATCTCAATGATTTTGGATGTAAAAGAAAAATTGATCATTTTGAGCTATACAATGTATTGTTGGCTATTGTTACAAATATACCAGTGCTACTTATGTCACATATATGACCTCAAAACTAAAACACATGGACTAAAAACCACAAAACTACAGTTATTGGTAACTGAAAACATTATCAGTTTAGCCATTGTATAATAGTAATATACAACGTGCAAAGATATGAAACTGTATTATTAATGACACTGTATGAACTATGTTTTTGACCACATCAAAGCTCCAATCCTGTTTTTGGCTTCTTCTATTCTTCTTTTTTCTTTTCTTTTCTTTTCTTTTCTTTTCTTTTCTTTTCTTTTCTTTTCTTTTCGTTTCTTTTCTTTTCTTTTCTTTTCTGTTCTTTTCTTTTTTTTTATCTTTTACTTTTTCTTTTGATCTTACTTTCTGTCTTTTTCCACCCACAACCAGAAAAACTCCAGCCTTTACCCTCATTTGACTTTCTGGCAGACTGATGTCAATGCCACAGGAGTCTGGAACAGTAATCTGTATAGACTGCAGATTATTACTTACCCTGAAAACAGGATCAAAGTTTATTAAATGACCCAAACAGAGGGAGGAGTGTCTGGAATCTCTCCATGAACTCACAGAAAATGAAAATATGCCACAGTGATTTCACAGCAGTGATGATGTCTCCCTTTATGCAGTGGCTTTGAGGGATGGAATGAGGGTGGGAACATGACATCCTGACTGCAGTGTAATTAAAGCTGAGATTTTCTCACCTTTGTCTTCCTATAAAATGTAGTACTTTAAAACAGCCACAGTTTTCAGAATTGCTATGCTTATAATAAGGTACAATAGAGGCATTAAAAGTCGCAGTTGAGCCGTCTGGTTCAACAAAGTGAGATCTGTTTGAGAGCCAAGCTGAGGCGTTCACACAATGAGGAGAATTCCTCTGGTCAGCGCTGCGGTACGCTGTGGCCTTGTGGGCCTCAGCTCATTGTGGCTGTGGATGTAGCATCACACTGCAGTGCCATTTCACCCACAGACTGAGCAAAATACCTCAAAGAGCGAAGCAACTGAGTCACAGTGGATACTGCAAACAAACACTGTGTATAGTAACAGTGATGACACAAAGCTGATACAGTACAGCCTGATGCCACCGGAAATCTCAGTAACACTTTAAAGCCTTTATGTATAATGTATCATAAAAGAATTCATAATGTACGTTGTAATGCATTATATATATATATATATATATATACACATATATATATATGTATGTGTGTGTGTGTGTGTGTGTAACTAAAGTTAAAATGCATTAGAATATTTAAAGGTTTGTTTGTGATGTGTTTTAATGCATTATACTTTATAAAAGTTACAAATTAATAGATGTAAGTAGTATAATGTTTAATAACTGTGGTTACAGTTATTAATAAGGTTCATTATAAGGCATAAGTAAAACTACTTTTATAATGAATTTTTAAAATAAAGGTTTTAAGCATTACTAAAACCTCTTTTAAATTCCATAATTATCCATGAAGATGTGGTTTGCAGTTATGAGTTATGCTAAAGTATTGTGAGTGGGTTATAGTGGTTGCTGTGCAGTTTTTAATTGTGTTCTGAGCAGGTTTGTCTCTGTTGCCATGTGGTCGCTAGGGTGTTACAGATGGTTGCTATGCAATTGCTAAATGGCTAGCTATGGCTCAGGTTCCTCCTGCAACACATGTATATGGGATTTTCTCATGATTCATTTTTCCTGCAAAGTGACAATCATAAGTCTCAATTCTCTGAATTCTTCACTTCTTTTCAACAGTTCACATGATTTGAGGTATTATTTATGTGAGCAGCACAAATGGTATGAATCAAAGTGAGACACATGGGGAATATTTATAATAATGATTATTATTTTAACAAGTACCATTCATTTAAACCTTTTCTCCTAAAAAAACACATAGCCATCTGAAAGGGATACAAATTCTGTCATTAATTACTCCGCCTCATCTTGTACCAAACCTGTAACACCTTTATTCATATTCATAACACAAATTAACATATTTTTCATGAAATCCAAGAGCTTTCTGACCCTGCTTAGACAGCTTTTGGATTTCATCAAAAATATCACAAGTCTTATGTATTTGGAGTGACATGAGTTGAGTACTTACAGTGATATGCGAATGTTTGGGAACCTCTTGCAGAATCTGTGAAAATGTGAATAATTTTAACTAAATAAGAGAGATCATATAAAATACATGTTATTTTTTATTTAGTACTGTCCTTAGTAAGATATTTTACATAAAAGATGTTTACATATAGTCCACAAGACAAAAAAAAATATTTAAATGACCCCCTTCAAAAGTTTGGGAACCCTTGGTTCTTAATACTGCGTGTGGTTACCTGGATGACCTACGACTGTTTTTTGTTTGTCTGTTTTGTGCTGGTTGTTCATGAGTCCCTTGTTTGTTCTAAACAGTTAAACTGAGCACTGTTCTTCAAAAAAATCCTCCAGGTCCTGTAGATTCTTCATTTTTTCAGCATCTTTTGCATATTTGAACCCTTTCCAGCAGTGACTGTATGATTTTGAGATCCAACTTTTCACACTGAGGACAACTGAGGGACTCAAACACAACTATTAAAAAAGGTTCAAACATTCACTGATGCCTCAGAAGGAAAGACAATGCATTAAGAGCTGGGGGTGAAAACTTTTTTAAATTGAAGATTAAGTATCTTCTGTTACTCCTGAAGGGCAGTACTAAATGGAAAAAATGATATTTCAACAAAATAAGAAAAAATTGGACATCTTCATCCTGTTCAAAAGTTTTCACCCCCTGGCTCTTAATGCATTGTGTTTCCTTCTGGAGCATCAGTGAATGTTTGAACCTTTTTAAATAGTTGAGTCCCTCAATTGTCTTCAGTGTAAAAAGATGCATCTCAAAATTATACAGTCACTACTGGAAAGGGTTAAAATATGAAAAGATGCTGGAAAACTGAAGAATCTGCAAGACCTGGAGGATTTTTCTGAAGAACAGTACTCAGTTTAACTGATCAGAACAAACAAAGGACTCATGAACAACTATCGCAAAACAAAAAAACAGTCATAGATCATCCAGGTAACCACACACAGTATTAAGAAACAAAATTTTGAAGGAAACCCTTCAGCTATTTGTTTGTCTTGTGGACTATATGTAAACACATTTTATGTAAATTATCTTACTCAGGATGCATTTTGTATGATCTTTCTTATTTTGTTAAAATGATTCACATTTTCACAGATTCTGCAAGGCATTCCCAAACTTTCGCATGCTACTGTAATGACAGAATATTCATTTTGGGGGGAACTATCCCTTTAAGAACTATAAAGTAATTGCTCTTTGCATGTTCTTTGCCATGCTAAAATCCTGTAAAGATGTAGCCCCCATTTGAATATCTATTTAGAGGCTTAACACTCATAACAGGTCTTGTTAAGTACTATTTAACCCTTTCAATCTATTCTATTTAACCCTTTCATTCTGAGCATTCTGTGCCTGAAGCAGGCTATCATACCATAGAGCTGTACTGCAGAGGTTTATGTAAAAAGGTGTGAATGAAACACTATCTGTCTTACTGCTGTCAGTTGTGACAGGGCCTGAGGGGCTGTAGACCCCCCGTGCGCTGTATGTTAACCGGATTAGCAGAGCAATTGTTGGATTATGATCAGCAAAGGCGTAGTTTACAGAGTCTAATTCATTTGGTTGAATTAAACATTGAATGACATGTCGTTCAGTTTCTTGAGGAATAATCATTTATGAGGATTAAACAATGAGTGTTCATTTAGAAAAGAATTTAGGACTTGTTCTCTATCTCTTGACCCGGCTCACACTGGGCGGTCACAAGATTCTGCAATCAAGACAAAATAGCCCGCAGGGAAAATACGGACAGCAACACATCTGCTTCTCTTCCAGCGTGGAAACTCAAGACTTTAATGAAAGTGCTTTGGAGAAGAACTGAGACTTTCTATTTCTGGCTCTGAGACAAGTGAGAAGTGGTCATGCATTTCACACAAATAATGAAGAAGAAGATTTGCAGAAGCACAATATGTAGATGTGTGGCAGTGGTGACACATCCTGTGAGACTCTACTGCACGCTGCCCTTTCTATACTTGCAGGCGTCCTTGACGTGTAAATGCGGGAAAACAGATGAAAAGCCATTCGTGTTGTTAAATGTGTCAGGGTGCATGTATTCACACGATGCATGCATAAAAGTATGGTACATACACTACTGTTCTAAAGCTTGGGCTCAGCAAGATGAAGCTCCTGAAAAAGGCTCTCATGCTTATGCGTTATCACAAATACAACAAAAATGTCTTCCTTCAAAATTTGATGCTTCAGTTTGCAGAATTTATGTTTTCCATTTTAATATATTTTAAAATATAATTTACTCCTGTGATGGCTAAGTCGAATTTTCAACAGCCATTACTCCAGTCTTCAGTGTCACATGATCCTTCTGAAATCATTCTAAAAAGCTGATTCGGTGCTTAAGAAACACTTCTTTGAAATGTTGAAAAAAGTTGTGCTGCTTAACATTTTTGTGGAAACCGTGATATATCTTTTCAAAGATTCTTTAATACATAGAAAGTTCAAAGGAACAGCATTTATTTGAAACAGAAATCTTTTGTAACATTATAAATGTCCTTATTGTCATAATTATATTGTTTATATAATTTGTCTAGATTCCAGTGTAAAGACAAATATTGTGAATGTCTTCTATTATATCTATTTGTTGCTTATATTCTCTAGTTTCTCTAGTAAATCAGTGTAGTAAGTTGTGTTGTGTTTAGTACAAGCCATGGGTTAAATGGGTGATTTATCAGACTTCCAAAAAGGGAAATAGTGATATCCCATTTAGCAAGAGCGTCTGCAACCTTAAATGTTTGGTGTTTTAAGTACAACAGTGCACACAAAGCATGGCAAGACTTCATCTGTGAAGAAGGATAGTGGGCAAAAGCAAAAAGTGAATGATAGGGACCATCAAGCACTGTTAAGGATTGTGTCACAGAACTACTGCAGCAAAGTGAAAGCAAACCTCAATATTCACCTTGAAGACCCTGATTCCTCAAAAACCAACCACAGAGAACTTCACAAAGCCAACATCAATGAAAGAGCTATCACAGACACCAGTGATAAAATGTGAAAATATGGTGTCAAGATCATAAAACTTTTACATTTGACGCACCAAGATGAACAACCGCATGTTCCAGCTGAAACATTTGACTTAAATGTTATCAAACTACTGTGGGCAGTTTTGAAGAGAAGTGTGAGAAGCAGATTGCCTCCTCCAACAACTTTAAAGCAACTGGAGGATGTTTTAATAGACAAAATTCAACTAGAGACTATTTAAAGGATCGAAGAATCTATTCCAATACAACTGGAAGCTGCTATTAAAGGCAAATAGTGTAAAACATCTTAATAATGGAATACTGCCTGTTTCCCAGACACTCACATTAGTTTGCCCAACTCTTGTACATCTTTAAAACAAATAGCATAATGTAATGGAATTTATTTATTTTTAAATGTTGTATAAAAGTGTACCTTTTGAGTTAATTGTATTATAACAAAAAGACAAAAAAGTAATGTAACGTTTAATAACACATTTTTTTAAAAGAGACCTATTTTTAATAATATGTAATATTAATATATAAAATGTAAACATCTCAGGTGTCCCCAGAATGTGTCTGTGAAGTCTGAGCTCAAAATACTCCACAGATCATTTATTATACCATTTTGAAAATCCCCATTTTGAGTAAAAGCAGAAACACACTGTTTTTGTGCATGTCTCTTTAAATGCAAATGAGCTGCTGCTCCCCGCCCCTTTTTTCCAGAATAGGGCTGTGCCTTTACAGCTCTTAGCTCAGATACTCTGGCAAAAACATCTCTTTGGTTTTGATTATCACGTCTATCATGCTGAAAAAATTTAAAGTTTAAACTTCTGATATGTATATTTAAGTTTATAGATTTAAGTTTAAACTTCTGATATATATATATATATATATATTTGTTTTTCTGAAAGCGGCTGTCACATGGCATGTGAGTACTAAACTAAGTTTTCTGGGTTAGTAGATGGACTGGGAACCTGATTATAGCACTTTAAAGGTTCATGAAACCCCAGCCTACTTTTTCTGAGATTTGAGCAGAGGTGTTTGTGTTGCACATCATGTATGACAATGTTAGCATCCATTCATTTTAATTGTTGGAGAAAACTGGTTAATTTTGAGCTTTTTTGCTCTGTTTTCATCTTCTGGGTTTAAAATCTACATTGTGCTGACATCACAGTTTGTGACGTGGCAGTGGACTATAGTAGACCGATGACGCATCGGTGTCTCATAATTATTCATGAGGCTGCGCGTTCTTATCCTATGAGAAGACGCTTCGTCTAATTATTCACAACAGCGCGTGTTGATTTGCTATGACAGACGCTTCAGACTGTGAGATTGCGTACAATAACTGAGAGAAACATTAATGGATCGAAGGAGACTGTTTTTGTTTGCTTTGTAAGTAGAGTTCAGCACAAACGTGATTAATTCATAAGGTGAGTGTAATAGCCGTTTTTACAACTCCTTAACGCAACCTATCAAAAGGATTATAAAATAAGCCTTAATAGTTAATAGAGGTGCAACAGCACGTTCATATATATGTTTTCGATGCAGAGTGCAAACGCCTCTGCATTTATTTGTGTTGTTAACTTAATGGGAGTGAAATGAAACTGTCTGAACCCGAAATTGAGTCCCCCTCCGCTTCGCAGCGCACCACGCCCACTTTTGCAGCATTTTTCAAAACTATGGTGAGAACTAACCAGTGCTGAAACAGGGGGGTTTCATGACCCTTTAACATGGAAAAAGTCAGATTTTCATGATATGTCACCTTTAACATTGTGATAGGAATAAACCAAGGGGTCAAGTTTTGGCTGGCTAACACAGCCGTTAGGTCTAGTCTCAGCCTCAGACGTCACGCCCAGGGAACGTTGACTAAACATCTGATCTATATGGAAACACTTCAAGAGTTATGAAGTCATCATTACGACTGAATAAAGAAAGATATGAACATCTTGGATGACAAGGAGTGAGTACATTATCTGTCAGTTTTTGTTCTGAAAGTGGACGTATCCTTTAAGGTCTGGATATGCGTGACTATGTTAGGCCCATAACTGCACCATTTTTCTTCACTGAAAAGTATTCAGAAGTTTAATCCTGTCAAATATATATATATATATATATATATATATATTTACAAGCATTTAAATAGCATATATTTGATTATATTACAGTAGACACTCATAGATAAAGTGGTAGATCATTTTTGGCGCACTCTTAAAAGTAAAGATCTGCTAAGCAAGTGCCACTGAGATGAATGGAAAAGCTAATAGGTAGCTTTCTCCAGATATTACAGTACACGCTGTAGACTGTAGACGGAAGCACATCTACATATTGTGCTTCTGCAAGTCAGTAATTACACTAAAAACCAGTTCTTGTTGCCCAACACTAGGGTAGAGAGTCTCTCAGTTTAGTGAATGGACTGTTTACAACTTTTGAGTTCTGTGATTCCAGTCTGGCTTGAACCCAAACCATCTCTGTCTGCTTCCAGATGCCAAGGAAGTGCAAACAAACTCTCACTAAACACCTCTAATGTTCAAACATACAACCATTCCAACACATTTCTCACGTGTCACTCCCGTTTTTTTGTTCTTACGACTGTTCCGTGATCAGCTACGGACAGCGTATGAGCGCTGTAATGAGGTCAGCGGACCGTGACGAGGTGACAGCGCTGTTTGAAATGTCTGTAGCTATTGCCCCCGGCTCCCAGTGCACCATTTATTTCCCTCCATCACAGGAAAAGTCACATCCCATCTCTCTTAGGACAAAGCAGAAAATGAGAAAAACATCCAAATTGCAGCTGACGTTGATAGCGGTGGCCGTTTGTGACATCAGTGCTACCTTGGCTGACGGTCATTGGCTTGTCTGTCACCATGCCAACCCTGAGAGAAGATAATGAGACCAAAATACTGCTCAAACTGGCATCTCATCTCATTTCACATCACTCGTATTAGTATACGACTATGGGTAGTGCCAGCACACAAAGAGTTGCTCTATTCTTAGAAAGGAAACCTGAAGAATTTGCGTTAATCGATATAATGGCTCTGCTCACGGAGGCAAAAGGGGCAGTGTTGGTTTTCCCCTCAAATATTTTTAACACAGCCATGCTGTGCTGAATGTTATGCTGCACATCAAGCATTTTTAAACAAACGCTGACATGCCACATTGTTTAATATCACATAGGTGTGGAAAAGCTCAACGCATGCTAATTTTGCACATTAACATCCTGTGAGGGAATATGTGTAGCTGCCGAACGCAGGAAACGCAAGGAACGAAGGGAAGGCTGTCACTTCGCTCCAAAGCAATCCATCTATATCTACAATACACATTGGCTCACTTGACACAGCCTTCCACAACATTACCACTTAACCAATTACGAGCCAGCAGGAACATAGATCAATAGATGACATTCGTGACAGTAATGCAATAACCTAAGCAGGATGCAGGCGGTAAAGAGCGTGGCATCTTCATTCAACAGTCGAGTCGATTCGCCAGCAATCTAGCTCGTTTTCCAACTCGTGTTGCTTCTATACATCGATTGGTCAGAAGGCGAACTCCTGTTGCTTTGACACCAAACGCATGAACAGCAGCTACGCCGTGTGTTTACATTTGCATAGAGACAGTGGCTCTTTCAGCTACCTCTTTTTGCCCATCAAGGGCTCAAGACAATGCCATCACATTGACCGAAAGACTGTAACACAATGAACAAGAGCTGTCACAAGAACCTCACAGAGGCACAACGTCACCCGTCGCATGAGTGTCAACTGACGTCAAGCTCAAAACGCAGCTCCACGACCACTAAAACATCCGAGAGGTGAGTCTTACCGTTGGTGGAGTGAAGGCTCTCCAGACTCCAGTAATGGGACATGACCCCTCGCACTGCTCGAACCCCTCCGGCCAGTCCCAGAGCGGGGCTACAGTCTGAGTCAGAGCCAGGTGACTGCTCTGAGCTGCCACCACTGCAGCCACCTCCTGCCAGCGGGACGCCCACCTCACCGGCACTGTGCTGGGTGCGCATGTGGACGCACACCGAGAGGAAGAAGGGTGGCGTCGCTTCGGCAGGTGTCGGGTCCAAAGCGCGTCTGCGAGGCTCGAGTGTGCGGCGTAGCCTCAGCCTCCCTCTGTCATTCCTCACTCGCTCTCCTGCTCTTTTACTTTCACTCTTGGATGCACAGTCTCAAAGAGCTCACGGCTCAACACAGACGCCCAGACACACAATCAGCCTTCTCTCTCTCTCTCTCGCTCACACGCATACAGTCACAGGCTGGCATCACTGGGGATCCTTTAAGGGGAGGAGGACTCACAGCTCAATGCGAAACGCTCGGTCTGGCATTGAAACGGACCGCCTTCTCCCTCCCTTCTAGTCCCCCTTTGAGCTCCCCTCCTCCACTGTTAAAGCCAAGCTGTTAGTAAACCAAAAGACGGCGCCTGGAGAGAGCACTAGCGACGTTGAGAGTTGCGAACACCTTCTAAGAATTTAACCCATAATTAGCTGAGATCACACTAATGATAAGGCCAAAAATGTAAGCAATTTATCACAACAAAACCGGGAGTGTACTTGCACGGTACGCTGATGTGATACCAAAAGATGTGATTTCAACAGAAATGGTCTGAGTCTCTGGAAACTAAGAATAGAAAGGAATGTGACTTGTGTGAAGCCTTTCTCACCAGACTCAAACTTAAGAATCTTGACTTGTGAACCCTTGCAGCTGTGACTACACTTTACATAACATGGGAGCTGGATCCAGAACAAAGATAAAACTCTGTGGAACATTCCGCACATTCTTGTGTATGACAGGTCACCGGTTTCGATCAGGGGTTTTCGAACTGGGATCTGGGGACCCCCAGGGGGCCACAAAAGGGTCTGTGGAAAAGTTCACTACAAAACAGTCCAAAAATAACATCCAGAAAATAGTAATAATAATAATTATTATTGCTAGTAGTAGCAGTAGTAGTAGTAGTATTAAAGTAAATAAATTATGTTATATTACATTATATTATATTACAAAACGCAAAATACAGAGAATTTGAAAAATAATAAATGTATATATATATATATATATACATTTATTTATTTATTTATATATATATATATATATATATATATATTACATTACACTGAGAAAATTCAAATAATATTTATTTATTTTTATATTTATTTATTTATTGGGATATGTTCCCTCGTAAATATTGTTGTTGTTTGTAGTAGTAGTAGTAATAGTACATTTTTCCAATTATTATTATTATTATTATTATTATTATTATTAATTAGAATAATATTAATTATTTAATACAGATAAAATATTTTCAATATCACTATTGTTGTTTTGTTGTTGTTATTATTAATACTGTAAAATCTATAAATAAATATAAAAATAATAATTATTATTATTTATTTATTCTTATTTTTTGGAGTACTAGTAGTCAAAATGTCCTATTATTGTTATTATTATTATTATTATTATTATTATTATTACTATTATTATTATTATAAGTAGTAGTTGTCAAAATGTCCTATTATTATTATTATTATTAAATTAATACATATTTAATATAGACAAAAAAATTGACCTTTTTTTATTTGGAGTAGTAGCAGTCAAAATTTGCTTTTCATATTAATATTATTATTATTATTATTATTACTTGGAGTAGTAGCAGTCAAAATTCCCTATTGTTATTATTATGATTAATAATAATAATAATAATAATAATTATTATTATTATTATTATTATTATGAGTAGTAGCTGTCACATTTCCCTGTCACATTATGTTAAAGAATATAAAAATGTAACATGGCCAAAATATTGACATTATCATTATTATTATTAGCATTATTATTAGCATTAGCATTATTATTATTAGCATTATTATTATTTGGAGTAGTAGCTGTGAAAATGTCCTATTATTATTATTATTTAAAATAAGAAATGTTTAATATAAACAAAATATTGACAATATATTATTATCATTATTATTATTATTATTATTATTATCATTGTTATACAACGACAATATTATAATGTTAAGCATTTTTCTCTTATAAATAGAAATACATAGCTGCATTTATAGAAAGAGGCTCTCTTACAAGAAGATCTTCATATTTGGAGATCAAAATACGACATAAAACCCTAACCCAGTTTAAATCACACAAACTTAAAAAACTAATTGGACTATTAGCCAACAGACTATAAACAGCATAACATAATCATCACTTAAGTCTTCACAAAAAACACACAAGCTGAAGAAAATACGTTCAACTCAGCAGTCACAGATGCAAACAGGTCAAACAACCAGTTTTAAATGTCCCTTCAAAATATCACTCAGGCATTGTCCAAGCTCATAACTATGATTTAGAAGGAGTCAACTCACCCAGAGGAGCGACCTGTCCATGTGCCTCTTGTGCTGGTGTGCTGAGATTTGATTCTGTGGAGAGAAGCATGTATCGGTGTTAGTTTCTCTCGTGAAGTGCTCCTGAACTCAAATTACTGTACAAACGAAAACTCAAGTTCCACATAAGCATAACCTCAATAGGAATGCTGCATTGGCTTGTTATGCGGCGTACAGAAAGGTCGTAGAGTGGGCATGATGTCAGCAAGGGGCAAAATGAGGTCATTGTGTCTTTCTCCTCATAGAAATCCATATTACATAAAGCACGTCATAGCAATAAGATATCAAGAGTGGGAGGAATATTTTACACAAAACAGATCAAGAAGTTTCAGATCAGACATTCAGGAGAAAAAAAATGGACACTTTAATATATAATTGGCTCAGATTTACTCAGGGTTTTATGTTGATCATAGAAACATAATGCTCATAACAGCAGGCAAACAAAACAGCCAACTCAAGGTCAGCCAAAACCCATTTCATAGTAGCTTACAATCAAAGGCTACACTTCTGCTGAGACACTCAACTCGATTTCCTAAATCAAAGTCTCCTTTTAAAAGTGTGCGTATGTGAGTGTATGTAAGGGTGGGGGGTTAAAACCTATGCCAGGTCTACCTCTATGCTCAAAGAACGAGAGAGAGTGAGCGAGAGAAGGCCTGGCGCCAGTGAGTGGGTGAGAAATAATCAGCAGGATTGTTTGGCAGAAACAGAAAGGATCAGCACTGGGGGCCTCTGAGCTCCGCGCTCCATGCATTACCACACAAAGATAGCCTCTGTGCTCCCGCTACGTGCACACACGACTGAATAAAGCTTCTTCTTAAGGAATCGCACATTGGAGGTGGAATTCATCACTCATCACAGATGTACTGTTTGTTTGCGGCTGCAGCCAGGCAAAGAACTCCTCGGGTTTATGTCCAGGTATCTCAACGCAAATGGGTTAGTGTTTGATGATGAAAGACTGTAAATTTACATCAAAGACGTCTGTGAGTCTCTAGGCTCCGACTGTCACAAACAGAACTATAAATAACTCACAGAGGGTTATCAAAGGTTGCAGAATGAAGGAAACCATTGCCCCCTGGAGGACAATAAAGTACATCCAGACTTAAAGATTTAGGAAGTCAATATACTTTGTACTATAATAAAAGGTCGTGGTGCAATCTATAGCAGGTTTTAATGCCAATGGTTCGTACCTGAAAATGATCCACGGTGAGGCCAGCCCAAAAAGTCCAACCCAACAGGTGTGCTTTGGGAAAAAAAGTGGTCTTTGAGAGGAACAGAGGGGAACTGCTCCGGAGAAGTTAGGGAAAATCTGGCATGCACCTATGGATGAAATTAAAACATCCCCATTATAATGATTAATAGTAATGAGAAAGTATACAAATATTTGCTATATATAATTTCTTACTACACTACTACATTTACTATATATATATATATATATATATATATATGTATGTATGTATATATTTATATGTATATATGAAAATATACATATATATGAAAGGTACTGACAAAACAGTGAGAAACAGTGTATATTATTAAAATATATTATTATTGTTAATTCTAAATAAAAACAAAATCATTAAATATTTATAATAAAAAGCACTGGGAAAACAGTATTAAAAATCACAACAGTATTAAAAATAATAATTATTAATAACATTATTAATAATATAATATATATTTAAAGGATTAGTTCACTCCTCATAATTTACTCATTATTTACTCACCCCAATGTCATCCAAGACAAGTTCATGTCTTTCTTTCTTCAGTCTAAAAGAAATTAAGGTTTCTGAGGAAAACATTCCAGTGGACTTTAATGGGAATCAGCAGGTTGAAGGTCCAAACTGCAGTTTCAATGCAGCTTCATAGGGTTCTACACATCTAGCAAAATACTCTAAAACAAAATAAATAAAATGTATATACAAATGCTCATCTTGCACTAGCTCGGCTTTGCGCGTTATAAAGTCACGTTGAAAAAGTCACACGTGACGTAGGCAGAAGTTCCAATCCAGTGTTTACAAAGCGAACGTGCAAAGAAAGTCAAATTCCCTTTACAAAAAAAGATGAAACAACGATGTCAGATGATTTTGAAGTTGTAGAAAATTTGTGTGTTTGTGAAAAATGTTTTTCACCCTACCCTACCTTTTTGAACCAAAGTACACAAATAAAGAACCACACATGACCTTTCCAACGTATTTTTTTTTTTAAATGATCAAACATTTCGCTAGACACAGGGTTTGTACAGATACTGTATAATGAAATCCCAGGACTTGCAATGACTTTTCAAGCACTACTTTTTTTATTTTCAAGCACTTCAATCAAAAAGTTAATAAAACATAGATAAAAATATACTAATAAAAAATGGCAAAAAATAAAGTGAAGCACATGCTAAGTATTACTACTAAAGTATTACAAAGAATACTACACCTTTACTATAGTAAAACCACATTTAACTTTCTTAATGGATTTGTATTTGTTTATACTTTCTTCCTTCTTTCTTTAAGAATAAAGAAATACTGATATAAAAACAAATGATTTGTGAACCCGCACAGAAGTTCCGTTCTAAAGCAAAAGCAAAAGATTTGCGATTCACGCTCTGAAATCCCGATCTGAATAATGATTTGCGAACCATCATTTCAGATAAGGATTTGGAGCGCGGAGCCTAAATCATTTTATTTAGATTGGGACTTCGAATCGCGTATCGCAAATCATTTGAATTATTCAATTTGTGAAATGATTCACGAACCCGTTCCGATCTAAAGCAAATGATTTGTGATACGCGATTTGAAGTCCCAATCAAAAAAAATGATTTGCGATATGCAAAGTAATGATCTAAATCAAATTGTTTGTGATACACGATTTAAAGTCCTGATCTGAAACAAATGATTGGCGATACGCAATCCGATTGGAATGCTTCCAAACAGTGAATCACTCAAAAATGCAATTCATTTTGGAGACGAAAAACAAGAAGAATCTGAGCAATCTGAGAATGTTCTAAACTAAATCAAATGATTTGCGATACGCAATTTGAAGTCAGATTTGAAAACAGATACGTAATGGTTTAACTGATTCAGAGTTTCGAAAAGTGCAGTTTTCGAAAAGTGATGCTGAAATTCGAAAATGAATGGCTCTTTTAATTTGATCTGGTGTTTGTTAGTGAATCGCTTGATGTTCGAAATGTTCGAAGTCATGAGTTTGAATCAATCAGGGGTGTTTCCCATATAACAACGTAACTCGCTGATTAACCTTCATAGTACGATGCATTGTTGTGGAAACGAACTAGCTAGTTACGACTGTTTCCCGAACACGATCGCATCTCCGTCGTTTGAACCACATTAGTTCAACAATGTAGGGCCGCTGTTAATGAGTAATAACCTGTTATTTAACTGATTAAAGATCTCTAAAATGCAGCTATATTAAACATGGCACCCGATCACTAATGTACTATTTTTTGTTCCCTGTCATTTCACTTTATTTGATGTTGGACTCAATGCAAGTTCCCTCTTACATCATACTCCAGGGTTCCCTTAGGCATTTATGCGCATGTGCACTATTCAAAAACAGCGCTTACAGAGCAAGTTTAAAAATACATAGATTAAAATGCGTCTCTATTTAGATCGAGTGAAAGATATAGATTGTACTGCATGTTAGCTTGCTTATTGTGCCCAAGAGCATAATTTATTGAGCCCATATGTCTTACTAACAAGGAACTATGCTTCTAACCACAGGTCAAGAGCTGTAGTTCCAACCAAGTAAGTTTGTGATGCTGTTTGCGAATGTTCGTTTGGACTATGGTTTCGGGAAACACTGAATCGTTGAACTATGTTGGTAACAACAGAACTTGCGACCATAGTTGGCTAACGATGCTTTTGGGAAGCACACCCCAGAGCAGATCCAGCGTAAATGGCTCAATTGATTTGGCTCATCTGTTCCTCTTTTCACATCTTCCGCCATGTTTACACTGTTAGTACTTGCTTAGCTCGATTGTTTTCTGACATTGACTGAAATAAGCAAAAAAGGTGTGTTTTTTAAATTGTGTGAAAAGATATGTGCTTGTTCACAAAATTACACACCTATTTCATAGATACATTGTCTTTCAATAATTCAAGCACTTTTCAAGTACCTCTTCAGGAATATTGCTATTTTCAAGGGTTTTCCAGGCCTTGAATTTCAAAAAGTCAAATTGAAGTACTTTAAGCACTGTAACCACCATGTACGAACCCTGTAGACAAGACCTTTATTCCTTAGCCTGGGATCATGTAGAGCCCTTTGAGGCTGCATTGAAACTGCAGTTTGGACCTTCAACCCATTGATCCCCACTGAAGTCCACTATATGGAGAAAAATCCTGGAATGCTTTCCTCAAAACCCGTAATTCCTTTTTGACTACTGAACAACAGACTTGAACATCTTGGATGACATTGGGGTGAGTAAATTATCAAGTTTTAATTCAGGAGTGAATTAATCCTCTAATATATGTACTGAGAAAAACTGTGTAAAATATTAACAATAATACAACTGTTGTAATCATTTTAAATGAATCAAATTCACATTCTCATTTGATATTTCTGACAGACATCGGAAATAGTGAAAGTGTTCGGACAGATGTTTGTGTATCAAGCAAATTGCAAGAAACAGAAGAGAAATTGGAAATCCTAAAGGCACTACAAGGGAATGATTCCAGGAGTACAAAACAGGAAGAAAGCAGAAGAGGAGAAGAATGCGGTGGGAGATGCTGATGGTCAGGCTGTTCTCCCTTTTTGATGAGTTCCTTACTTTCTCGTGCTTCTGAGATGTTGGTGTGCTAAGCTGACGCAAACTTTGCTGCATGTTAGGGATCTTTTTACGGAAGTTCTCCACATCAGTCAACGTTTCGTATGAGCACGAGCGCCGACGTGTTTCGGTCGAATTGTTCTTCCTCTCCAGGTCAAGCGCCACCTCTCTGATGCCCTGAAGTGGCAAGGTCCAACCGTAGAGGTCTGAGATGGGTCTGGGCACAGCTTTACCCTGCTCTCTGGACTTCACCCGAAGAACACACAGACTTCCTTGTTGTCTTCTTTCTTCTGACTGGATGGCTGGATCAGTACTGTGCTGTACATGCTTTGAGTGCAAATTTAGGTGGTTATTGTACAGTACATGTCTTTTGATGGATGTCCACTAAGGGATGAAGTTTGTCATTTGTTGAATTTTTTGAAGGTTAAAAAGTTAAAAGTAAACAATATCAATATATTTACAGTGCACTGTATTTTTATATTTTTCCAGATAAGACCTTTTTAAACTGTTTAAGAGGGAAAGTTCACCTAAAAATCATAAATATGTCATTAATTACTCACCCTCATGTCGTTCCAAGCCTATAAGACCTTCATCAGTGGTTCAACCATAATGTCATGAAGCTATGAGAATACTTTTTGTGCACAAAGAAAACAAAAAAACAACTTTATTCAATAATTTATTTTCTTCCGTGTCAGTCTCCGCCACACATTCACAAGAGTACCACGGTGCTTAATAATATTACGGTTAAATCACTGTCACACTATTTTAACAATGTCCTTACTACCTTTCTGGGCCTTGAACGTGGTAGTTACTGTGCTGTCTATGCATGGTCAGAAAGCTCTCAGATTTTATCAAAATGACCTTAATTTGTATTCCAAAGATGAATGAAGGTTTTACAGGTTTGGAACAACATGAGGATGAGTAAATAATAACACAATTATTTTGGGTGAACTATCCCTTGGGTGAACTACATGTATTAGGGATGTATTTTGTCTGTACTGGCAGATTAGTACAGGTGCTCCAATGTTTGGGGTCAATAATATTTTTTAGTAACAGACAGCACAGCAAAGATGCATTCAATTGATCAAAATGTTATTAAAAACATTTAGAATGTTACAAATTCTATTCCATATAAAAGGTGTTCTTTTGCACAAAATTCTGAAGAAAAAATTGTCACAGTTTCTATGAAAACATTAAGTCCAATTGTTTTCAAACTTGATAATAGTAAGAAATGTTTCATAAGCACCAGATCTGCATATTAGTATAATTTCATTTCAAAATATCTTAAACAGTTTTAAAAATTAAAAATAAATAAAAATTCTATGCAGTCTTGGTGAGCATTAGAGATTTCTTTCAAAAATCATTTTAAAATCTTACAAACCCCAAACTTTTAATTGAAAAAAAATCTACCAATGCAAAATACACCTACATTCAAGATACAGTCTAGCTTTTACAGTGTTACTTTAAGTAAAAAAGGATAGACAATATCATCATAAATGTTCCTTGTAGCCACTAGATGGCACTATCTTTGAGAAGTGCATATATTTCACTGAAAGCTCTTTAGTATTGTGACTTAAACATGTAACAACCCTTGTAATTTGCTGGCTAGTACAGCTCAGTACCAGAAAGCAGGAATGTATTTTGAAAAATGCACCATAACAATCCACTTTTGCTTTCACTCTTGGGAAAAATTAAACTGAAGCAGAATTACCAAAGAGAAAAGCTAAATATAGAAAGTGAGGAATCGCATTGCAATCCTGTTCAAAGGACAGCTCTTCCTAACATCATAAACTTCATAACTGACTTTGACTCACCTCTGATTTGTTGATGAGTGATGCTGAATTCAGGCTATTTTGAGACTGACTGTCTGAACTGCTGTCCTCCAGTAAGGACTCGGAATCAAAAGAGTGAGCTGTAGTGAGTTGTGCTGTCCTTGGTTTCAGAGACGTTGGTCTCTGAGGTGGATCGGAGAAACCGTCAGTGCTCACTCCCTGACCGAGCGAGCAGAGAGAAGATGCAACAGATCTCGATGGGTAACGGAAGCTCCTCCGGTGTGTCCATCCGAGTCCGGGACTATGAGGTTTGGGGCTCATAGGCCTCGTCGGCGTATCAGTGGTCTCAAAACAGCTTAGAGATCTGGTCCAGGTAGGTGACATCTGGTTTGCAAGTGCAGAAACAGTGGGTTGTACAGGTGATTGCGATCTATCCTCTGCACAGGACTCAAAGCCATCCACCGAGACCTGGTCAGAATCTGAGTAAGGGGTACAAGGCAGCTCGCCACCTTCAAGACATGTGCTATCTTCACATTGTTCCTGAGGACCAGATTTTAAATCAGAATGGCAGGTGTTCCTCAAACTCTTTTGGGAAGCTGGTGAGCTGTTCAGTCTGGACCTGTTCTGAGGAGAACAGAAGGCACAATCGCTATGGCTCTGATATACGCACTTGTCACAGACTGTCCCAGGAACTGAAAGAGTTCTTTTGCAAAGTTCTGCTTCCTTCTGCTTCCTCGACTTCCTCCAGGACTGCTTGGTTTTTACCTCCTCGTTCTCCGACTGTGAAATCTGCTCCAGGTTGTCCCTCTCAGGATATCTGGACTCGAACAGACTTGACAAAGACTTGTGAGCCATTGCGAGCTTCATGCGCAAGTTTAAATTATCAGTACTCTTGCTTCTTTTCGGTTGCAGTCCTTCTGGGGAAGCTCTAAAATTCAGTGCATCTCCATCTTTGTGCTGCTGCGGATGATACGAATTTTGGGACTGTGTATATTTCTCTCTATTGCGCAAGTTTAAAGCAAAAGCTTGTTCAAAAATATCATCGTTGGAGTGGTCAACAAACTTCGTAATGTCTGTAAGTTGATCTGTACTTTGAGAAATAGAGGTCCGGTACAGTAAAGGGCTGGATTTGTTGCGTGTGGGCGGCCTGTTGTACTTCACCTCATTCCGTTCGTCTCCATCCTCATTGGAGTCCTTAATTTCTGGATCAACCTTGTTATTTCCTTTGTGTTCTCGTTTGATCTTGCGGAAGGAGGGCATTCGAGAAAAGACAGAAAACACAGAGCCCCTCCCGGACTGGGTTCTCTTACTTCGTGAAGAACCACGAAGGCTGGATGATGATTGAGTGTTGTCCTCTGTCTCTTCGCTGTTGGTACTGGAGTCAAAGTCTTGTGAGACGAAACTGGAAACACTATAACCATCGCTGCTATCAAATCCATTTGATAAAGAGCTCATTGTTTCTCCAGCATCTGGTTCATTCATGACAGTGGCTACGTTGGCTTTTGTACGCATGGCAGAAATGTTCTCATGTGGGTGGTTTGTGACATCATCAGAAGAGCTCCATTCCTCATTGAATCCACCTTCTGATAACGGACTTCCTTCCTGTTGCTCCCCAAGTCCATAAAATGAGCTTTCCGGTGACCGGTCCGACTCCAAAATGGCCTCCAAATTAGTGATGGGTAAAATACGGCAACATGTAACAAACGCGCCCTCGATTTCCGAGTTGTGCGGTTGCAAAGATTGCTCACAAGGAGGATCAGAAGTTTCACATATTGAATCAGTGCTTTCAGGAGAGTGTGCTATGACAGTTTTGAGCTTTCTCTCCATGTTTTCTAATGCGTAAGTATCATCAACCTTGAGAAAGCCACTCAGTTGGACAAGCTCCGGATGTTTGTGTTCAAGCAAATGGCCAATATGCGAAAATTCACAGTTTGTAGAGTCTGCATTAACCTCTCCATGTGTGCTGCAATGGTCATCTGTGTGTGAGGGACTCAAGGTTTGCAACACTGCAGTTCTGCTCTGACTGATGCCGTCTGTGCCCTTGAACTGAAATCCTCCTGCTGTCTGCTTTGCCTCCACTGCAGACGAGTGCAGCTGGCACTCCTTCCCACCACAGCAATCACAGAGCTGCTTTAGCATAACATCTCTATGGCTGCTACATTCGTTGAATTCAGATGGTTTCACAACATTGCCTTTGTTGTCCATTGCAGTCCTCATTTCAGGTGCTTTAGCCATGCTAGCAGGGGCACTGTCTTTGCAATCACCCCCTTTTGAGACTAAAGATCCAGCATTGTTAGTAAACCTGCTGTATTTTTGCAAAGAACTGGGCAAAGAGATTTGTTCACCTGAGGCACACTCTTCTAAAGTAATGGCTTTAATATTATTATTTGTGTCTGAGCTGTATTCATTGTTTCTACTGTTCAGCTGGGAATAATCAAAAGGAGTTTGTGTATTTGTGAAAGGATCAGTACATGCACTAGACAAAATATCAACATCCGGCTCAATTGTTTCAACTGACTCATTTTGCTTTGCTTGTTTGTCAGACATGGTGTCAGGTTGGTGAAATTGTTTGGAGGTCTCTTTATATTCTATAACACAATGTGCTACTTGTTTACAGTTCACTTGAAGGCCATCACTGAGCTCAAAGCAAACATCTGTAGAGCTGACTTGAGATTTGTCATAGGAAATCTCAAACAGACTAGCCAGAGATTCGACAGGACCGTCTGTTTCGGCTTCAACTGTCTTCATGTCAGGACATGCGACACTCAATGACTTGGGCCTCACATATTCTATGGATCCTGAACTATCAGAATAAATTACTGACTGCTCTATCGAGGGAACTATTGTACATTCTTTGTGGTGATGTGTTTTTGTATCCTTCTGTGTTTCTTCTAAAATGTCACTATTATTGCTATCAGAAGTTTTAGTGTTAACATAAACTTGTGCTTCAGTGAATTCACCCTGTGTGTTATAATTAATTCTACTATTAGGGCACTGATGGGCTTCAGAAAAATCCACCTCAGGCCTACTGTCCTCTAAACAATAACTGTCCATGTGATAACTACTATCTGGGTAATCCTCTTTTTCAGTGTGCATTTGTAATACTGGGAAATTTTGGTGACCGTAATGAGGTCTGGCCTGCAGATCTGACTGTTTTGAGGTCTGGTCATTGATCACATGCTGATGCAGTGAATCTGACACTCCAGCTGAAGTTGCATTAGGCACATTTGAGAAAGAGCTTTCAGCTGCAAAGCTCTCGCATTCAGAAACAACAGGTGGGGTGTCCTGCTTTTTGAAATTTAGATTGTTGTTCTTTTCGAGGTTTAAATCGAGTTCTTTGTCAGTATCCTTTGATGAAAGCCTTCCAGATGTTTTCAAGGACTGACTGACTTCACAATCCATGCAAACGTCCACACAGTCATGTTTTAATTGTTCTTTTTCATAGAAAGCCACTGTGTCTGAGTCTGACTTGGTTACAGTCCACTGGGTGTTCACTGATTTCGCCCAAATGAAATCAAACTGTGATTGCGTGTCTACTAATGAAGCTTGTGATTGGCTGTGCTCAACAGAATTCTGTGATTGGGTTTGTTCTGCTAAATCCTGTGATTTCCCGTGTTGTACGGAATCTTGTGATTGGCTACATTCTATAGAATTGTGTAATTGTCTGTGTTCTGTTGTAGTATGTGACTGACTGTGTTCTACTGACTCCTGTGATTGGCTGTGTTCTACTGAATCTTGTGATTGGCTGCATTCTACAGAATCATTTGATTGGCTATGTTCTACAGAATTCCGTGCTTGGCTGTATTCTATGGAATCCTGTGATTGGGTGTGATTGATTAAAGTTTGGGATGGCATGTCTTCTACTGAGCTCTGTGACTGCCTGTGTTCTACTGAGTCCTGTGATTGGCTGTGTTCTATGGAGTGCTGTGATTGGCTGTGTTCTACTGGGTCCTGTGATTGACTGTGTTTGATTAAATTTTGGGATGGCATGTCTTCTACTGAGCTCTGTGACTGGCTGTCTTTACTGAGTCTTGTGATTGTCTGTGTTCTACTGAGTCTTGTGATTGACTGTATCCTACTGAATTCTGTGATTGGCTACATTCTACAGAATTGAGATCTGTGTTCTACTGAGTCTGTGAATGGCTGTGTTCTACTGAATTCTGCATTGGCTACATTCTACAGAATCCAGAAACTGCCTGTGTTCTACTAAATTCGGTGACTGCCTACTTTTTACAGAATCTGTTGATTGGCTGTGTTCTACTGAGTTCTGTGACTGGCTGCGTTTTACTGAATTCTGTGATTGGCTGCATTCTACAGAATCTTTTGATTGGCTGTGTTCTACTGAGCCCTGTGATTGGCTGTGTTCAACTAAATCTTGTGATGGCATGTCTTCTATTGTGTCCTGTGATTGGCTGTGTTCTACTGAATTCTGTGATTGGCTGCATTCTACAGAATCTTTTGATTGGCTGTGTTCTAGTTCTGTGATTGGCTGTGTTCTACTAAATTCTGTGATTGGCTGCATTCTACAGAATCTGTTGATTGGCTGTGTTCCACTGAGCCCTGTGATTGGCTGTGTTCAACAAAATCTTGTGATGGCATGTCTTCTACTGAGTCCTGTGATTGGCTGTGTCCTGCTGAGTCTTGTAATTTACTGTGTTCTACAGAATCCTGTGATTGGTTATGTTCTGCTAAGGCCTGTGATTTCCTGTGCTCTACTAAAGTGTGTGATTGGCTGTGATCTACTGGCTGTGATTGGCTGTGTTTTGTTGACTCCTCAACTTTCTGTTCAATAGGCTTCTCAACTGATACATACTCATATACAGAAGGATTACGTGATACAGATAAACTGATCTCATTTTCATTAACACCCAGCTCATGACATTCGTCATTTGCACTATTCGCAATTGATGCATTAGAAATCAACTGTATTTCAGTGTTACTACTGTCAATATCATTTTGCTGTAACCGTTTCTCACTTGAGGTTATGAGCTGTATTTGTGGCTCTGACTGAGTGTCTGTGATATTTTTGTTAATTTGATCCCATTTCGATTTTCCCTCAAAGGTGTCAGCAAACTTGGCTCCATCATTGTCTGTTAAGGTCAATAATGAGTCATTCGCACATGGCTCAATGAGTGCTTGTGGTTCTACAGAGTTCTCTAATGCTGGTAAAGGTGTTAGTACATAGGATAGGTCATTCCTTGAAGAAGAATCAACTCCAGATCCCGCTGGAAAATTGCTGAAAACCTCCTCACATTCCAGAGCACCCTTAGCTTGAGACATTCCAGTGCCATCAACTCCCATGTGCATCGTCCTCATATTTCCAGTCTGCATTTGCAATTGCTCTCTATCCACTGTTCTGTCAGCATGATTGACAGAATGATGCTGTTTTGATGAAGAGGGATCTCTCCCTCTAACTGAATGTGAGGGTTTGATAAATGGAGAGTGTGAGTCCTGATGACCCACAGAGCTGATCTCATGGCTGAGCGGAGTCCTGCAGCAGTCCTTAGTTTCATGAGTCGAGTCAGAGAAAGTGTCACCGTGTGTGTCAAAATATTCCTCTTTTGTGTCCTGTGCTGCTTCAGAAACCGGCTCACACCATTCCTGATGGTCCTGTTCCTCTCCATGCTCCTCCCCTTCATCCAGACAGGCTGCCTCACTCCCAGAGTCCTCTAAAGCTGGAGCCTAGGAGGACAAAGAGAATATGTGAGTTATTTTGCTGTTCTTAACAAAGAGGACTGTATTTTTCTCAAAGTAAACAGTTTATAAGTAACATCAGTGAGGCAATTCAAAATAGGAAAAAACATTTTGTTGAGTCTTTTTTTTTGTCTGCAATCTGTTAAACTCTAAAGAGAAACATATGTTTGTGAAGTTACCCAGAGAGGTATGATAATCATTCAATTACTCTTAAATTCTTTCCCCTCAAACCTGGAACGAATGTGTCACTCAAGCATGTCCTTGCTTCATGCAGCTAAATCAAAGCTCTTTAGGGAGCATCTGCTTATTTGAAGCGTCTGATCCATTAGCTCATTTGTTCAAAAAATCATTTCCCACAAACAAAATTGTACATGATGATGAACAGGCGCAGATGTAATGAACACACGAGAGCATAACAGATTATATGAGTCATTAACATCATATTAGCACAAACAACAGGGGAACAAAAATTGACAACTGATGAAAAAAGCAGCTAGTACAAAGTCAATGACAACAATACAACAGACTGCATATACTGTAAGCAACACCATATATCACAGTCAATGGAGACAGTGTGGTTACAAAATCTACTATTAGGAAAAAAACTTGACCACTTGAGCTCCACTCATAGTCATTAGGAGGATGAAGAAAGGGATGGGAACTTGCACCAGAGCAGCCATCTAGCTTAAAGCAAACATACTAATAATCCCCTAAACAGACCACCAGCCAACCTGCTGTTTACAACGCACTGGTTTTTCCAGCACATTCCACAATCCCTTCTTAGCGGCCTCATTACCCACTGGTCTGTATACCAATAACTAACCATATCTCCAATCTAGTGAGGTCAAAACAGTCAGTCTGCTAACACAAAGAGATGAAAGCCCCTATCATATCCTGCTTGTTGTTAATAATGGAGGGGTCATCAGGCACAGCACATCTCCAGCTAATCCAGAAAGGTCAAGCTACTCCAAACCCTTCAGGTTAAATTAGGAAGGACATTAAGAAGAATGGCTTTAAGAACAGCAGGTATCAAAGAGCACCATATACTTATGCACAGTCTTTGTCAAGGTGAACAATGCTTGAATCTTATTTTTGGAAATAATAATACTAGATAGATTATAGAGAGTAAAAGAGTAAAACCTGTCCGCATTGGCCTCAGCCAACAACACGTCATCTGACCCCATTCAGGAACCAGAGCTTGTTTTGCCAAATTGATTACAGTTGATTTCCCTAAATGGCTTAACATCTTAACGCTACATCATAGGCTGGGCAGGAGAATGGGGGGATTGGGTTTGTGTTCAAGCGTGAACATACAGTATATACAGTAGGCGTATGAGGTAAAAATGGAAAGACAGAGCCAAAAAAAGCACATGTGATTGTACACAGGGGACTGCTAGTGACCCGTAAAGCCACTTGACATGCTACATGATGTAATGCCTGTTAAAATATTCACAGTCCTTCAGCTTGGTTCAAATTTTATTTTCACTAAGAAAGTTTGTCACTCATTAACAAAAAGCCATCTTAAATGTATACAGGGTTAATTCCAGATCTTTGGAATATTTTTTCTTAGTCATTATATGTAGTATATATAAAACTACAAGATCAGTTAAAGGACTATTACAAATCTAAAGCCTAGCTGAATAAAAATAGTACATTAAAAGCCAAATTAACAGCCAAATAATATAAAATAAAATAAAATGTCTTATGTAGCTTCCATGTAGCTGAATGTAGTGAAAGTAGTCCCAGAGCAAATCCCAGAGCACAGTCCAATTTAGAACCACAAAGTTCACAAACTATCCCTGCTCACAGCAAGTTTGAGCTATTTTGCTAAGATGTACAACCCTGATAGTGAGCTAAAGAGACCAGTCCAACTCATATTATCATTTTCTGCTATTTGAGTATAATTTCTAATCTTTTTCACAAATCAAAATATGGAATACTTGGTGTCAGCACTTCTCAGTCCAGTACACTAACGTTTAAAAGTTTGTGGTTAGTAAAATTTTGTTAAAGCTAAATTTGCAGCAGTCATTGCTCCAGTCTTCAGTGTCACATGATTCTTCAGAAATCATTCTAATATGCTGATTTTGTGCTTAGGAAAGATTTCTTATTATTATCCACGATGAAAACAGTTGTGCTATTTAATATTTTTGTGGAAACCATGATATAATTTTTCAGGATACTCTGATGAATAGGAAGTTTAGCATTTATTTGAAATAGAAATCTTTTGTAAATATCTTTACTGTCAGTTTTGATCAATTTTATGTGTTCTTGTTGAATTAAAATATTAAATGTGACCCTGGACCACAAAACAGGTCTTAGGTAGCACGGGTGTATTTGTAGCAATAGCCAAAAATACATTGTATTGGTCAAAAGTATCGATTTTTCTTTTATGCCAAAAATCAGTAGGATATTAAGTAAAGATCAGGTTTATACATTTTCTACCGTAAATTTATCAAAACATAATTTTTTATTAGTAATAAGCATTGCTAAGAACTTCATTTGGACAACTTTAAAGGCAGTTTTCTCAATTTTTCTGCAACCTCAGATTCCAGATATTCAAATAGTTGTATCTCGGCTAAATATTTGCCAATTTGCCGAATATCAGCCAATTTAAACAAATTTACCATTATGACTGGTTTTGTGGTCCAGGGTCACAAATAATACAAAAAATACACCAAAATATATGACATGTTCTCAGTGGAGAGAATATGCAGTAAGCACTGTTGAAACAACATTTTTAAAAAGATTTTAGACCCATGTTTATTTTATATGTAGCAACATGACGTAATGTCTGAAATAAGAACGTGTGTGCATCAACAATCATATTAATAGGGTGTGCAACTGTGGGCTATATATAATATTTCACCATTTAAGTGGGCATCTTGAGTGCATATTTAAGTGGACAGTCTAGAGAATATCAGGGGCTGCTGGGTAAAGCAGGTCTGAATCCGTCCCACCAGTCAGGCCAAAAAAGGCTGGCATCCAAAACTACACCAGGCTACATGTTTCTTATAGCCTTCCTGCTATGTCATTTCCGTTATAAGTGTATCTATCAGACATGATTCTTCAGCAAACAAAAGTGCAAACAGCATTATAAAAAGAGATTATCATTAACTAATAAATGAAAAAGTAAAAATAATTAAAAAATGCAATCACAGGCTATTTTGCGGTTAACCTGTCATCATTATAATGAGCTGTACACTTGCATTATTTAATAATATCTACATCATTACTTGTGTGGCAGATCAGATCGTTCCGATCTTAAATCCCCACAACAAAGTGTCTTAAAGTGACTGGAACAACCTTATAAAAGAGAGAAAGCACTCGCTAATGAGATACACTGAGAATACACTGTGAGCTCAGCGTGCTTTCACTTACATCATTCCTCATGGGTGCAGGATCGCTGCACAGTCCAGACTGAGTGTCTGCTTCCTCTAACTCTTAAGACATGCATATGTACCATCAACATTCTGTATGCTTTTGCACATGCAGAGTGTTGAAGTCATGTGACAGTGTAACAATGTAGTATGCTACAGTACGTATAGGCCTAGTGTTGTTTATTGCCAAATGTTATAACACATTTTAGTAGGGGAAATAACTGGCCGTGCATTTTAAGTTTTGAAAGCAACATTCTTTCTTTTACATCACATTGTTTTACTTATGCATCTATTTATGTATGCACTGTACATTAGAATACAGCAATGAAAACAACAGGCAACGCATTGAGATGAATAGGATTGCTAACGATATCTTTCTCCAGGCATTATAGAAACCCTACTCAGTTTAGATTTATGTGGATTCATGATTCAGGAGCAGTGGTTTGGTTTCAGGGGAAGGCGGTTTTAAAGTCAGGAGGTGTTTGAGGTTCAGGGGCGCATTGGATCACTCTGGCACACTGAAGTGCTGCAATCACAGGATCCTGCCGCTCTTCCAACATGAGCATGAGCTCATCCCATCAGGGAAGGCCAACCACAGAGAGGGAAACACACACAAACACATCTGCACACATGCAAGGATGTTGCTGTCAGGGGATACCCACACTCATAGGGTGCTCTGTGTGACTGAATTCTGTATTCTGTATGACTGCAAAAAGGACTAGAGATATTTTTGATGCAATATTCATACATAGTGAAATGATTTTGTGTCAGGTGTAAATCTATATATTAAATATATATATTCAAAGTTGTTAATAAAACAAAGATTATTTGTCTTTCTACTCCAAAATTAACATTTAATGTTACTTGCCGATTCTTTGTAATTATTTTTAAAGTTTATTAGGTAATATTTAGGTATGTTACATGTGCTCCACATAAGGGCTGCTCTTATTTCTAAATATAGAAGTGAGGAGCACAGGAAGCAGATTTAACATAGTGAAGGTCATACCATCAAATCCATCAAATTTATTCATTTAGATATCAGTGCCGCATTCGACACCATTAGTCATTCAGTATTATTAGGTCAGTGTCATGGGAGGCTACTACAGACAAGCTCATGAAGATGAGCACACGGTCAGAATAGTCTTTAATCCATGGGATACATGGTAGACACACAGTATTCAGGATTTGCAGCCACAATACTTGGACGGCACTGAACACAAAACACAGAAAACACTAGGTAACAAGGAAAACTAATAAAAATAAGTAGCAGAACATGTGAACATACTTAATAACCATATAAACTAGAACTAAATGATCAGAACTAAGGCTAACAGAAACATGACAAGGAATAGAACATGACTGTGACAGCAGCTCCCCCTTCCCAGAAGGCACGTCCTCGTGCCGCAAAGAGTACACCTGATGAGGAATGGAGGAGGCTTCAGAAGAGGGCACAGAGCTGGTGATGAGCAGGGACCAGGAGAAGCAGATAGAAACTGATACCACGGTGGAAGGAGCCAAGGTGGAGCTTTGGCAGAAAGACCCAGGTGAGACATGGGAGCCAACTAACGGAGGTGGAGCCGGGAGCAGTGGAATAAATATAAGGTATTATTATTATTAAGATGTGAAGTAATATCATGAAATATGTGAAACTTAATATATAATGATGAGGTCATCTAAGACCATTCCTTCTGCCAGCTTTCTCATCAATGAGAATTTGACCTGTGAGTCTGAAGTAGTATAATGTTTTTGGAGAAATGGTTTTTAGATATAATTTTATCTGTAAATGCATCTGAAAAAAAACCAGCATACCCAGATGTATTTAAGATCTTCAGCTTTCCAAGTATAGTGGAGCCTTCATGTGCACTGCTGTGCATAGTAAGTGGTTGTGGTGATTTAGGGAAGGTGCACACACAAATGCGAACCTCTCTGTGCCAAATAAATCAGCTGACTTCAGATCAGACAAACAGCTTTAACAAAGCTCTCTCCAAAAACACCATAGGCAGTGCTACAACATCCTTCTTGACAAAGTTTAACCTTAGACCTGCAAATTAAGTGCAATGAACTATCAATATTTCCTACCATTGCCATGATGGTAGGGAAATCTTTTATTATATAATGTATAAAGGTCATTCAATAATTAGGGGTACATTTAGAATTTGACTGTGAGGAAAAAAGTTTTCATTTTTCCCAAAACCCCAAACATGACCTTACATAGCTGCTTTGAAACAATCTATATTGTATAAAGTACTATATAAATAAAGGTGATATGTAGGAATATGTGCAGAAAATACCATCTATGTTTGCTACTGTCCACCATGTTACTTTTATTGGGTAACACAGTTGACAGGTAACATAGTTGACATTTTTAGTGTTTTGGGCCTATACTCAACATGGAAGCCTAGAACTACAGAGCATATGGTATGTTTAGAAATATATTTTCATAAATAAAACATAGGTTTTAGTTAAATTGTCTGTTAAAATTTGCAGCAATAATACTTGTGTAACACTGTTGACAGTCAATGAATCCTTTACACAGGTTTGCTAGTTTAACCAATATTAGGGGAAAGAACTTCTAGAGGATCATCATACTGTGCAAATTATGTGAGAATGGGACAAACCATTCCTTTCTGAGGGGCGGTTTCTACTGGGTAACCTAGTTGACAATGTTTTTTTTCTACACAAAACAAGTTATATCACAATAAACACTTATTATTTTTGAAGCGCACACCCAAATGTCTTGATAACTTAAACTAACTGAAGGCAAAACTATGAAATTAATTTAGATTTGAGGTAATTGTCATGTTTAAATGCAGAGTAGAATGAGCAACTTTACAAAATCGGACAGCTGAATACCAGGGTTGTATGTGATATGAACATAATTTTTGAACAAAAGACATGGCTTTTTCAACATATAGTAGTGTGATTGGGAAAAATATAATTGTGTAGAAAATTAGGCATCGGGGCTTTATATTGATGGAAATATATTAAAAATATACTTCACGGACATGATACTGTACCCACATTTATAGAATGACTCATAAACAAGTCAGAGGACACAATCAATTCTACTGTTATGAATTGATTTGTGTTGTTTTTAAACAGGCTGCTTAATCACACTAACTGAAGCCATTACACAAATAGTCCTAATGTCCCAACATTTTATCATATTAATTTTACAGCTAACTTTAAGATCATGAGCTCTTTCTGCTAGGAATACCCGGTTTAAGCCATTATATCTGCATAAATGTCCTTTTATCAGGCATTACACTACCATCATACCTATTTAGCTTTGAAGTGCAGGATCTGCAGGTATAATCCTTCCTTCACTGCAAAAGTATTATAAACATGACTGGCACAGAAGTCTAGATCAGATATTCACTTTAGAGCATTTAAGGCTTTTTAACTGCACACATACACCAGGTTCTACTCCAATCACTGGTAAGCGTATAATTCAGCCTGATCTACTGAATGAAGACCCCCAGAAGCAACGTGCAACACACTGGCTCCATAAATCAGATCAGTGTCATACACATCACACTTGCATACTGAGCACACTATAAATTTTCAGAAGATGTGCACACTGTCTGACAGACAGTGAAGGTCAGTGCTTGCTGTTGAGAAAAATCTAATTCAGAGATAGCATTGACAATCAAGAAACATATAAGGAATGTTTTGTTTCTTAGATCTTGAGATCACACATTTTCTTGCATTTTGACAAATCATAAAACATGTTAAAATACTCTAATTGCAATAATTCTTTTTGATTAATAGATTTTCCTGGCAGTTAGTAGAACTCAATGGACACTACCAGTCAAAGGTTTTTGAACAGTAAGGTTTTTTAAGTTTTTTAAAGAAGTCTCTTCTGCTCACCAAGCCTGCATTTAGTTGATCCAAAGAACAGCAAAAGCAGAGTTGCCAGGTTGTCACAACAAAACCCACCCAATTGCTACTCAAAACTAGCCCAAAAATAGCCAAATCATGTTTTGTGGGGAGTCCCCCGTTAAAAATTGCATTCCAGGGGGAAAAATACACATTTTTTGGTGAGGTTCCCCTGGTAAAATTAGCATTCCAGGGGCTAAATATCACATTATTGGGGTCGCTTCAACCTGCGGATTTGAAAACAACCCGCCGCAATAGTGGTAAAGTAACCCAATTCTGCAGGAAAACCGCAGACTTGGCAACACTGAGCAAAAGCAGTAAAATTTTGAAATATTTTTACTATTTAAAATAACTATTTCTTTTTGAATATATTTTAAAATGCAATTTATTTCTGTGATTTCAAAGCTAAATTTTTAGCATCATTACTTCAGTCACATAATTCTTCAGAAATCATTGTACTATTCTGATTATTATTATTATTTATTTTTTTATATAATATATTATATTTACATTATTATTGTTGTTGTTGTTGTGTTGAAAACAGAATATTTTCAGATTTCTTTGATGAACAGAAAGTTCAGAAGAACAGCATTTATCTGAAATCGATCAATCTTTTGTAACATTATAAAAGTCTTTATCATCACTTATGATCAATTTAAAGCATCTTCGCTAAATAAAAATAAATGGTAAAAAATATAATTTCACAGTATTACTGTTTTTTGCTGTATTTTGGATCCAAAAATGCAGGCTTGGTGAGCAGAAGAGACTCAAAATTCAAAAACTTTTGACTGGTAGTGTACATGAATTGGATCATGTGATTTACAACTTGTGCTTTTCACCTGATTTACCTTAAGTCAGACTTTTTTTTTTTCCACAGGAGTCTGACAGCGGAATGTAATCTCCCAGTCTGTTTATTGCTTTCCAAATCTGATTATCATAATATCTAAAATCCCTCATGATGCACTGAAGTGCAAGCGGTTAAATACACCTTCATCCCCGCAATTTCTCTAAACTGTTAGGGATTCCAGATAAAGGGCAGGGTGTGTTGAATCAGCGGACCAAATAACAAGTGGTTTCTTGTTCCTAATGAGGAGGTGATGAGCAGCTTATGCAACGCTCCCCTGCTGAGAGACAGAATTTAAAGCCTTGCTCTGATAACTCTAAAAGAGACAGAAGAAAAATGCACAGGGAAAAGACCTTTGCCCTGTAAACACATGCCACGGCTCCCTGAACCCTCTTGTCCATTTTAATCGGCAGAAGCTTGTTTGCTAAACAGAATGATATGTACTTTATCAGTGGTTGCATAATCTAAACAGACACAATCGCCAAAACACAAGGGAGCTGTTTTCCCCAAAACAGGTTTACAGGGCAGGGACATAAATTGCACACAACAACATGTCCACTGAACCACTGCTAAACGCTATTTGTAAAGCAAAACAAAACAAAGCATTTTACATTCTTTACCCCTACATCTTAGCACCTTAAATGTACATGAGTACTTTAAACTGTGTATTAGTACCTAATGCCGCAGTTTGTACTTTTTTTGCGAGTTTATGGCATTCTCAAGAACCACTGAAAGGATTCCACACAACTCTTGTTTTAAGCATCCAATTATTACTGCATGCTGTCAACTTTGACGAAGATCTACAGATGTTTAAAATGATCACAGAGATCTTATGGTCAAAACGGCATAATCTATGAGGATCATCTATTAAAAAAAGCATAGGCTGTGGTCTGAGTGGAGAGCTACAACACCTCTACTTCACACTAGGTAGCCTCTTTGAGTTGGTTTACATTCCTGTCCTGTTATCGCTCTCATCCTCTGTGTCTGAATGGTCTGATCTTGTCTCTACTCTAGGAAATAGAAAATCTGCCCACATCTATTATAAACATTTTTTTCTGAGTGAGACTGCAGCAAGACACTGAAAATGCCTCATTGCAAGACATTTTAACCCCTCAGAGACATTTGCATGTTCACTATCAGTTCTTGCTGCCATGTTATGCTACTTTAAATTAGTTTGTTTGGAAAGACCAAATAAAGACTGAAAGCTACTGACAAAAAAGGCACTTAAAGGAATAGTTTAGCCAAAAATGAAAATTACCCCATGATTTTGCTCATTTGAAGCCTTCCTAGGTGTATATGACTTAGATTCTTCTTTCAGACAAGTACAATCAGAGTTAGGCCTGTATGCCATATACTGTAATCTCCAGCTTCTGCAACTGTTGTACTCATGTTCAGAAAAAAGTGGCTTTCCAGCAGATGATTAAGGCTCGGTGAGAATATGCTAGTCTTGCAAGAACCAAGTTTTGTTTACAACAAAGGAAAACCAGTCTCCTCTCGGCTTGAACTGATATCCTCCGACATTTTTCTTTACAAATCCTTGTTTTGTACTTCTAATTCGTGACCGTGTTTTGTTTTGCTCTCTCCAATGCAGTTACACGTTCGTCACTTCCGCGTTCATCAGTGCATTTGCCTACGTCCTGCATCATCTGCTGGAACGCCATTCTCTCACGAACACACGTACGACAGTTAGTGGAAGACAAAGATTACGGTTTATACACTTTTAAATATGGATATTTTCTTACAAAAACACATTGATTTGCTTCAGAAGGCCTTTAATAACCTCTCGGAGCCATGTGGAGTATACTTTATGATGGATGGATGCACTTTATTGGACTTCAAAATCTCAACAGCCATTCACTGCTATTATAAAGTTTGGAAGAGGCAGGACAATTGTATTCATCTGAAAGAAGAAAGTCATATACACCTAGGATGGATTGAGGGTCATTTTCATTTTTGGGTGAATCCCTTTAAAGGGGTCGTATTATGCTTTTTCACTTTTTGAATTTTAGTCAGTGTGTGTTGTGTATGTTTGGGCATAAAAAAGATCTACAAAGTTACAAATCTACAAGTCCACTCCAAAAGGAGATATTTCGTTTTAAAAAATCCCTTTCAAGAACTACAACGAATGGCTCCTTTGACTACAGTGTTGTTTTTCCGGGTATTATGATGTTACAACACGGCCCATTATAATATCATTAAAATAAATTCTGCCTACGGAAATTCAAATGGTTGGGAGGTGGGTAGGTACGAGGTGAGGGACTAGCATAACTTTAGCGATGCAGCGCAGAGAGCCGCTTCTGGGACACTTCAACGAGCCGCAGCGCAGCTGGTATAAACACAAGCAATGACTAGAGGGGCCATGTCAGAGCATTAACGTGCTGCAGATGTGTGCAGTATAAGGGGTCAAAACACATGCTGAGGCGCAGCTGGTGTAAACACAAGCATTGACTAGAGTGGCCGTGATCAGCTCCAGTGACCGTGTGCAGTGCCGCAGATATGTGTACTGTGTGGTAAGAGATTTATTCATCATACAGTGTAGATATTTTCACTTACAACGCAAGTGTTTTTTAAAATGCATAAACTTGCACTAGACTAGGCTAATCAGTGATGATGTTCTTTGATAATGTTAATGTTTTTTGCTTGTTTTCTGTAGCTGCTTTTTGAATAACTAAGGAAATGTAAGCATTATAATTATTAACTTACAGTGTTTTTATTCAATTGTTGTCATGTTAAGTCATATTAAAAACACTAGGCTCCTTTTAGCCTTATGCTGGAGCTAGTTTTGGGCAGTGAAAATAAGTATGTAAATAGTTAAATTAATTAGCACGATAATATCATGTATCGGCGATCTCGCAGGCTGATGATACAACCCAACACTACTGTAGCATCAACTATACCCTAATATATCCTAAACTGTGATGGAGCAGACGGAACTTGCTGCTTTGGCAAGGGGCGTGGCAGTTCTGAAACGCCATCTAAGCTGTTCGCCAACCATAAGCACTGGGACAACACATTTTGTTTTTCGGAAGGCGGGCCTTTATTAAACCCGGAACTAATCGAGCCATTTGTGCCAGGCTCGGGAGAAAGGTATTATAATAATGTAAATTATGTAAAAAAAATAATGTGTTTTGGAACCATCAAGCATGAGAGCATGCTCTACTACACCCCCAAAACAAAACTTTGTAAAAGAGCATAATAGGACTTGTTTAAAATCATTTGGTATGTCGTCTGCTTGCATTTACAAACATCTTGTGCTAACTTCCTTCCTCATGTGTCACATGACACAAGACTCAAATTTCACTGAATGTTTTGTTTATTGAAGCACATAAATCTCTTACTGCTCCCTTGTTTTTTTCTTTAATTAATTTGCCTGTCTGTTTCCCTGTCAGGCCAAGTGTAATAGAAGCCAACGTATTGAGTTAACTGAGTGTGGTATGTAATCTGCATTCTCAAACCTGTATGTCAGAGGGATTGGGGGCCTCGAGCATCCACACACACACACACACACACACACCTATCAGTCCCAAACAACACCATGCGTGCTAACACATGTATCCACACCCATACTTCTGCTTGCGACGTCTAAACTCTGACATGCCAAAACACTGTGATCTAAAGAGAAACCGGATAATCAAACTGCCCCAGGAAAACACAGATGGGAAAAACAACTCTCATTCATGTGCAATCTGATCGCTGATATTCCTGGTGGGAGAGCAGATTGGGACGGATCCTCTGTCACATTGCTCTTTGCTTGAAAACGGTATTGTTTGGGAAAAGTGCTGCTTCACGGCTTTCATTTCAGCTGGGGGTGTAGAGATATAAAAGGCCAAATGTCAAGGCAGTTTATGCTCATAGCATTACGTTTGACAACTGATTGATTAAGCTGTCGACTGCTTATGTCAACAAAATTATGGCTGAAATGATCAGGAAGCGGTTATGCTGACTGAGCTCATGCATAAACTCCCTACATTCCCATGCCAAAAAGACAGAATATGAATTCAAAAGAATCTCTTTCAGAGGGAGTCGGGCTGTGAGGATGCATTTAGTCACAAGCATAATCTGACTCATGCTGTGCATGACATATTGCAATTTCACAATGCCCCTCAATGAGAGGTTCTTACATCACAGAGGAGGCTGCTGGAAAAGCTGAGTAAGACACATAGCACAACACTTAAACTGAGCTGTGACTGCAGCGCAATGCATCTGCAAGTGTCCTCTCCATGGGTCAGGTGGCTAAATCTACACGGCATGTTTCATCATACCATAAAAACAGCTTAGTTTGCTTTTCTACCAGTTTAAGACATAGGGAACATGATGTACAGTGGCTCCAAAAAATATTTAAAGGATTACTCTACATCCAAAATAAAAATGTCCTGATAATTTACCTACTCCCATGTCATCCAAGATGTTCATGTCTTTCTTTCTTCAGTCACAAAGAAATGACATTTTTTGAAGAAAACATTTCAGGATTTGTCATAGTGGACTTAAATGATGCACTTTTAATTGAACGTTAAAAATGCAGTTTCAATGCAGCTTTAAAGGGCTCTACACAATCCCAGCCAAGGAATAAGGTTCTTATCTAGCAAAACAACAGGTTATTTTCTTTAAAAAAAAATGACAATTTATATACTTTTTAACCTCAAATACTTATTCTTTTCGACCTACCCTAACGGTCTTGAATCAGAGTGCACAGAGCACGCACGCACATCGCATAGCTACACAAGACGAGCATTTGTGGTTAAAAATGTATAAATATACATTTTTTTTATTAAAATGACCAATCATTTTGTTAGATAAGATCGTGTAGAGCCCTTTGAAGCTGCATTGAAAGTGCATTTTTAACCTTTAATCCGTCAAGCATCATTGAAGTCCACTCTATGGAAAACACTCTATTTTTTGCAACTGAAGAAAGAAAGACATGAATATCTTGGACGACATGGGGGTGAGTAAATTTTTTGATTCTAGAAGTGGAGTAATCCTTAAAACACTTACAATTCTGTCATCGTTTCTTCACCGTCATTTCGCTCCAAAATTGCCAGAAAGGAAGTAAGGACAAAGATAAAATAGTCCATGTGACATTAGTGGTTCAACCGTAATGTTATAAAGCTATGATAATACTTTTTGTGCGACTTAAAAAAAAAACAAAAAAACTATTCAACCATTTTTTCTCTTCCGTGTCAGTCTTCCCCCCCAGGTTCAGGAGAGCACCACAACACATACATGTGGTGCTCCGAAGTAGAAAACATTTATAGTATTTGTGAAATATTTTGCTTGAAAAGTAAGTACTGTAAAACAAGTGTAATGACATTTATACATTTCTTCATTTATACAAGTCCTCAAATATATTTGGGAGCCACTATATGGAAAATGTGCTGAAAACATACATATCTTGGCACACATTTTTAATATTTTTGTATGCATGTGTATTTCAAAAACAGGAACACTGCTAGTGACAAAACTTTACTGCACACATTGACTCACTAGAGGCCGATGGCAGCATGTCAAAAGTCTTCCACCTCAACAGTGACGGTAACAGTAAATTCAGCTGGCTGGACACTCTTGTCCTCTCTCTTTTTTAAGTTAGACCCTGATCAAGCTGAAAAACTACTTGCCTTGTTGTACCACTCAAAACCATTTTTTAAACAGCACCTCTCCAAATCCATGACAACGCTAAAGACGCTGCCAATACTGCCTCCCAACTGAGTCCACTCACGCACACTAATACAGCCGCTGGTGAAGTTTCACTGACTCAGTGGGAGAAAGTCCAGGCGGTGATCTAGTCGTCCTTCATTTAATCAAACACATATGTGGATCTCAAGAAACAAACCCAAGGATACAACCAAACAGCCCTTATAAGAAGTCTCTCAGACATTTGACACAACAAACACTCTTTGTTTGATACTAAAAGAAAGCAAACTTAATATTATAAACTAAAGCAAATGGATCAGCTCTTGACTAATGCTAATAATATCTGCTATGACGCTTTTTTTTACCTAAAACTTCAACATATCTTTCACCAAAGCAAATATTTCAAAAATGTTCCTTTGAACTCAACGCTGTCCTCTTTCCAGGAAGCGCAGTTGCAAGATAACCTATTAAGAACAGCTTCAAGCGCAAACAAACCGAATGCCATAACTAACCACTATGACAGCGTGATGTTAACCTGTTCCAACAATCTGTAACCAACACTAAGCTGTGAAAACAAGCTAAAGCATTCTTACCGTAAAGAAGCTTCGTATGAAGTATATAACACTCAACATTGTGAGTGTGTTGAGGAGGGGATGGCTTCAATCCTCTTTCACTCCCCCTCTAACCCTCTCACTCTCTCAATCCTCATGTCCTGTTGAGTTTCTCCAGCCCGTTCCGGCCGCATGCTTACTTGTTGCTATTTAGGAGCGCTCTAAGACTCACGGCACAGCCAGAGAAAGAGAGAGAGAGAGAGAAAGCGAGCGAGAGAGACAGAATGAACCTGTCATGCCATGCCAGTGGTTTAAGTTTCCTAACAATGAGCACTCCTCTGTTCAACTCAGCTATGTAAAAACAACCGTCTTAGCCAGAGAATCATTTAACCTCTTCAGTTCTGCCCCTACGAGCATCTTAAAAGATTTAATTACACTGTCTGAGGCCGGTCTGAGGTACAATAACAGCGTGCGAGACGGGCTGTGGTGGATTAAAAAGGCTGTTGTGGGTGGGAAAGCATGAGGTCATTTTATTTTATTTTTTATACTGTGAATATCTGTGAAACGCCCTGTGTCTGCTAATGCCTTAATCTCAAACCTCCCGCCCAGCAACTGTACCTGTGGTGTCTTGATTTATATAAACACTGAGTGTGAAGTTAAACTAAACATCACTTGGCTGTCACTGCAGGGAGGGTCAAGTGGGCACACGCTCGCCAAAGTCCTGGTGTTATCATGTGTTTACGAAACATACCGTACGAAGGTTTAACCCACGTTGAAAGGACCTGCAGTGGAAAGTGTGTTTCATCCTATAGCAGAGGTATACTTAAGATGGAGTGTGTCATTTTGTGCAACTAGTGTCAACAACTAATAACTGTTTCTCATACACTACCCCATTGGTTGACCCAACAGATAGTCCCGCCTCAGATGGATGTCATTGGTTGGGCCAGTTTAGTCAGGTACAAACAAACAAACAATCAAAGCAATCTTTTGACTCTGCCAATAGAGCCATAGTTGCACTTTTTTCATAGAAATTCATCTACAGTCTTAAAAATCAAGGTTCCAAAAGGGTGTTTTTGCAGTAATGCCATAGAACAGTTGGAGGTAAACTCTGCAGGACACCGGCCCTTCAGGAACAAGTTTGTTGACCCCTGCCATAGAAGAACCATTTTTGGTTCCCCAAAGAACCTTTCAGTGAACAGTTCCTAAAAGAACCATTTTGAAGAAGATTTTAAAAATCTAAAGAACCGTTTTCGACTAATAAAGAAACTTTTCTGCATTTGAAAGGTTCCATGCACGTTCAACGTTCTTCATAGAACCATTAATGCCAAAATAGAACCTTTATTTTTAAAAATGTGTGCAACAGGAGTTTCCATCGCATTAAAACCTGAACTTAATTTTCTCCAAAATAAAAGATTCAGCATTACTTTTCCATTTTCTTTATTTGCATACACCGTTCAAAAGTTTGGGTCGGTAAGATGTTTTTGAATAAAGTCTACTATGTTCACAAAGGCTGAATTTATTTGATAAAAAAACATAAAAGCAGTGACACTGTGCAATATTATGACATTTTTAAATAAATAAATAAAATAAATAAAAGGGCAGCATTTATTTAAAATAGTAATCTTTTGTAACATGATTAATGTTTTATCTTCTTATTTGATCAGTTTAATATATTCTTGCTGAGGAGAGTACAAATAAAAGTAGAAATGTCATTCCAAAAAATTTTGAACAGTTATGCAGTTGTGTCTTTTTTAGGTAGGTATTTAATGACATTTTTAAATGCATAAATGCATTTTTAAAAATAACCAATCAAAGCATATTAGTAGAATACACTACCAGTCAAAAGTTTTTGAACAGTAAGATTTTAAATGATTTTTAAATAATCTTCTGCTCACCAAGCATGCATTTATTTGATAAAAAATACAGCAAAAGCAGTAATATTGTAAAATATTTTTACTGTTTAAAATAACTGCTTTCTATTTGCATATATTTTTAAACTTTAATTAATTCCTGTGATCAAAGCTAAATTTTCAGCATCATTACTCCAGTCTTCAGTGTCACAGGATCCTTCTTGCTGTTCAAGAAACATATTTTATTCTTACCATCAATATTTAAAACAGCTGAGTACATTTATTTATTTATTTAAATATCCAAAGATCTGCATTTACAGTATATATATATATATAAAGATTCAGCATAGAAATTAATTATTATATAATTTATTATAGAATAGAATTAAATTATTATAGAATTAATAAAAGTATTACAGAAATAATACTTTTATTTAGTAAGGATGCTTTAAATTCATCAAAAGTGGTGATAAGGCAATTTAAAATGTTACAAAATATTTCTTTTTTTAGATAAATGCTGTTCTTCTGAACTTTCTATTCATCAAAGAAACTTGAAAAAATTCTACTCAGATGTTTTCAACATAATAATAATAATGCTACTTTTTTTAAGCAGTAAATCATCATATTATAATGATTTCTGAAAGATCATGTGACTGGAGTAATGATGCTTAAAATTAATCTTGAAAATCACAGGAATAAATTACATTTTAAAATATATTCAAATAGAAAACCGTTAATTTAAATAGTAAAAATATTTCAAATTTTACTGTTTCTGCTGTACTTTGGATCAAATAAATAACTTCTTTAAAAAACATTCAAAATCTTACTGTGCAAAAACTTTTGACTAGTAGTGTATACTCAAATCAAATCAAAATATTAAATCAGAATGAATTGTTTCCACAAATGGTCAGGATGAAATCAAAGGGGACTTTGGGTTGTGAATGTTAAAGCATCTCTTTGCTACACAGTAAATCCGGTAGAAGAGTAATATATGCCTGCTACAAAAAGTTTCACATCCAAAACGACCTGTTAAATCATGTGAGTGTAAAAGTATGTTGGAATGACAACAGCAAAATGTTGGCAGGTAGGCGAATAAAACTTCAGTATCAAGATTCACATTTCACATCATTAATCATGTTTTGAAGTAGTGCAGCTGTTATTGACAGAGGGTGCCCTCTGCTGTACAACTGTGGATATACAACCAAGGGGCAGTAAAGGCCTAGAAATCACTGCTAGGTAGTGAGGATTGGAAACTATTATGAGGGTTTATCAGACTATCAAATATCAAAAGCAAACAAAAGAAATATATTTTATCTAAAATCTTTGAAGCTATAAGCATGTCAGGCCGTTTTTTCACACACAAAAAAACTGGTAGGCAATGTATCCAAATGGACAAAAGAGTGACAAGTATTAAAGTTACAACCAGACTGTAAAAACCAAACTACAGGCTGTTGATCAAATGTGTTTTGTTCTATGGTTAAATTATTTTACACAAAAAACATCAGCTATTGTAACCAAACAAAGAAGGTCTTTCATTCTCTGTTTTGTCTACACCTTTTTGGCTTCGTTCACAGTCTGCTGTGACCACAAATCACCGCCTGCTGCCCACAACAACGGACAATTCAGTTGAACTCCTCAAGCCCGTCCTCTATGTCTCTGCCTGTAGACTCCGCTGTTCCCTGGGTGACGGCAGCCTCCCTCGGGGCTATTCAGTGTGTCAGCTCTCTCTGGGAGGCAGACGGTCGGAGCAGTTGGCGACGGACCAGTAGCTCTAGTACCCCTCTATCTCTCTCCCTCACACTTTTCTCTCTCTAATTTAGTTTGACACTGTTTAGTCGGAGGCCTTTCCTGAATGAGGCCATTGTGACCAAAGCGACTGAATGACAGTCAAGAAGGACAGCGTCCGTTCCTCGATTTCTCGCACTTTAGAAGATGAAGATTTCCACAGCGTGAGCGAGACGGCGGGACTCTGCCGTCGTGCTTTGTGTGGGCCGAGGAGAAGCTTATGATATTCTCATAATGGATATGAACTCTGTCAAGAGGCTTTCGCAGAGACAAAGAGGTGGGAAGGCAGTGTGCCGGGAATCGACACAAAACGCATTATAATTACAAAAGCAGTCGGAGAGCACTCAGCTACCCAGCAGATCACTCACAGCGGCCTCCCACCACGATTCTGACAACTCAGCACAGCTATAGATGCAAAGGCACTCAAGAAAACACACCCGCACTGAAATGTACACAACGGCCAGTGCACGTGGTCCCAAGCGGAAGCTATACATGAAAGGTCAACATTTACCTAAACAATACAGGCACTGCATTTAGCTTCTTGAGGAAATGAGTAGGTTAATATTTCATTCTTGCAAATTAAACATATAAGGTGCTTTCCACACGTCCCACTGCCTTTTTTAAGCATGAGAGGTACAAATAAAGTATTCATTATCTCAAATAAAATTAATACGTAAAATATGTTACAGTACATATGCACTGAAAGTCAAAAGTTTTTTAACAGTAAGATTTTTAATGTTTTTTGAAGTCTCTTCTGATCATCAACCCTGCATTTATTTGATCCAAAGCACAACAAAAACAGTAAAATTTTGAAATATTTTTACTATTTAAAATAACTGTTTTCCATTTAATATATTTTAATATGTAATTTATTCCTGTGATTTCAAAGCTGAATTTTTAGCATCATTACTTCAGTCATATGATCCTTCAGAAATCATTCTAATATTCTGATTTGCTGCTCAAGAATAATTTATTATTATTATTATTATTATTATTATTATTGTTATGTTGAAAACAGCTGAGCAGATTTTTTTCAGGTTTCTTTGATGAATAGAAAGTACAGAAGAACAGCATTTATTTGAAATAGAAATCTGTTGTAATGTTTTTATCATCACTTTTGATCAATTTAAAGCACCCTAGCTAAATAAAAGTATTATTTCCATAATTTCTTTCCAAAAAAATTAAAAGCTTGGAGTCAGTGTAATTTTATTTATTTATTTAGTGTATAATGTTACAATTTTTTATTTTTTTTTTGGATCTTTCTATTCATCAAAGAATCCTGAAAAAAATGTACATCAAAAATGTAAAATATTGATAATAATAATAATTAATAATAACAATAATAAATGTTTCTTAACAGCAAATCAGCATATTATAATGATTTCTGAAGGATCATGTGACACTGAAGACTGGAGTAATGATGCTGAAAATGTAGCTTTGATCACAGGAATAAATTACATTTTAAAATATATTCAAATAGAAAGCTGTTATTTTAAATAGTAAATATATTTCAAAGTTTTACTGTTTTTGCTGTACTTTGGATCAAATAAATACAGGCTTGGTGAGCAGAAGAAATTTCTTTAAAAACATTAAAAATCTTACTGTGCAAAAACTTTTGACTGGTAGTGTATATATTATTAGTGTATGTATTATTTTTAACTATAAAACTTGAGAGTGAGTAAATGATGACAGAATGATAATTTTTTTAGGTGAACTGACTTGTATGTTTATTTATTTAAATGTTTATTTCTATAAAAATATAATTTATCTTTTTACTTTTTTATTTTATTAATTGTCCATTTAATTTTGTTTATTTTTACTATATTTAAACATTGACATATTGATCATAATTCTGGAGTTTAACACCTCCTTCTACTACTTATTGAGCAAAAAAAAAGTTTGAGGCCCTACATTGTACCCTATTGTGGAAAACGCAATTAAGTCTGATTTTCACAGGTTCATGTTTTAGAACATAGATAAGTAGATACAAAGATAAGAACATATGTTTTGTAAGCTTCATGAATTTAGTTTCATAGTGCATCACAGCAGTCACTTGTGAGACAAATTTAAAAAGCATGTGACATGAACACCCTGAGGTATCCAGGGTCACAAAACCTTGACATGACACGCGTTTAACATGACCCTCAAACCTTGTGTGGGTCAGTTACATAATGTGACAATTCATCTGCTAGGATCATGTGTTCTCAGGGACGTGGTGTGTTTGTGTTTTTATTTGTTTGAAGCTGGTTCCTAGAAAAAAAAAAAAAATCCAACAACACAAAATGTTTAGTCTATGCGGTGATGTCAGTTATTTTATCAGCAGTGAATGCTTTCAAATGTTAACGTGAAATTGTAGCATTTTGTCTTTGATAAAATACTTTCTCCTATCTCAGCTCCATGTGCAGAGATGACTATCAGTAAGGCATCTTCAGGCTGCTTTCCATGAAAAGTGCAACACTGTTGCTTTGTGGTGCTACTAAAACTTAGCTTTGAGATTTTGAGCATTCTGAACAACCCAACATATCAACACTGACCAATCAACAGCATGATTTAAAGGTGGGACTACTTTTTTTGAAAATAGCCTAATGACTAATAGCTAAATTATGTATGACGTGTAAGAAATTTTTTTTTTTTTTTTTTGCTTGAAAGTCATTATTTTTGCAATTTGCTGATGGTGCAGGTAAGACACACTAAAATCCCATTGATTAGATCAAACTATAGATGTTTTTCCTGAAGACAAAAGTCACGCCTGACTCTTAAACGGAAGTATGCCTTGTATTTCCAGTCTCTGGTAATTCTATTAAAATGTTTCTAAAAGGTACATGGCTCCATAGCACCATCACTTTGCAATGTCATAATGGTGGTGCTCATTGTTTACTCAGGAAATAAGGTCTATATGGTTAAATCTTAAAAACTCAAGCTCATAATAGCTTCATCTGCATACAGAGACCACAGCATTCATTCATTGAGAGTTCCACCATCATTCTTTCACAATCAACAGTCAATATCATTTGCTTTCTAATATACATGTGTTCCTAATGGACTGGAAAATAGGGCAGTCTGCTTTGCTTTCTCAAGCTACTGTGTTTCATTCTAGTGTCTACTCAACTTACACAGACAACAGCAACCTCAATTAAACACGATCATTATAAAAAATATACACAGACACAAACCAGAAAACGCACTTGGACAGAACAAGGAAAAATGAGCTTGGCACTTAGCCAAAAATAACGATTTATATGTTTCTATTTCAAATATATGATGTTCTTTTTATCTTTCTATTCATCAAAGAATCCTTAAAAAAAGTTTCCACAATGTAATAATGATAACAATAAGAAATGTTTCTTGAGCAGCAAATCAGCATATTAAAATGATTAATCATGTGACACTGAAGACTGGAGTAATGGCTGATGAAAATTCAGCTTTGCCATCACAAAAATAAATTACATTTTAAAATATATTCAAAACAAAATGAGTAAAATACTACTATTTTAACAGTTCTTTTATTGAATAAATGCAGTCTTGGTGAGCATAAGAAACTTCTTTGAAATGCATAAATCTTACAGGCCCCAAGGATAGTATACAGCGGCCTCCACAAATATTGGCACCCTTGGTAAATATGAGCAAAGGCAGCTGTGGAAATAAATCTGCAATGATTATCTTTTTGTTCTTTCATTCAAAAAAAAAACACTAAATTCTAACCTTTCATTGAAGTAAAACAAGTGAAAGTGCAGGGAAACTCACATTCTGAATTTTTTAAAAGTTTTTCTCCAATGCATGTTGGCCACAGTTATTGGCACCCCTAGAAATTCTTTTTAAGTAAAATATCTCTGAAGTATATTCCCATTCATATTTATTTTATTTTTTTAGCACACCAGGTTGACTAGGAGTATGAAATTGTCCAGCCATGACTTCCTGTTCCAGAGAATTATAAATATGAGGAACAACAAAGGCCAAATTCCCCTAATCATCCATCACAAGGAGTAAAATCAACAAATATAGTTTTTATGTGGCTGTAAGAAAACAGCTAAAGCTGAAAATCCCCTTTTCCATCATCATGCCAATAATTAAGAAGTTCCAATGACCTAAAGATATTACAAATATGCCTGGAACAGGATGTGTGTCTATATCGTCCTAATGCACAGTTAGGAAAAGAGTTTGAGTGGCCAATGACTCCAAGGATCACAGCTGAAGAATTGCAGAGTTTAGCTGAGTTTTGAGGTCAGATGAAACTAAAAAAAAGAGCTTTTTGGCAGCAAACCCACCAGACGGGTTTGGTGCAAATAAGGTTAAAACGTACCCCATGCCGGAGGTCCCGGACGTCTTGTTCAGATACATGGCATCACGGATTCTTTCAAATACCAACAGATAAAAAATCTAAACCTGACTGCCTCTGTTAGAAATGGGCCGTGGTTGGATCTTCGATCATAATAATGATTCAAAACAAGCATCAAAATCAACACAAAATGTGTCACTGAGGACAAATTGAAATTGCTTCTGCCATGGCCGTCCCAGTTTCCTGACCTGAACCGTTTCGAAAATGAATGGGGTGAACTAAAGAGAAGAAACACCAGCATGGAGCTGGGAATCTGAAGGATCTGGAGAGATTCGGTATGAAGGAATGGTCTCTGACTTCTTGTCAGGTGTTTTCCAAAGTCATTAGGCATTATAGGCAATAATGCAATAATTGGGTTCCAAAAGTTGTAAACAACATGAACTGGAACTTTGTGAATTTTGGAATGAAAGATCAAATCAGATTCATTTTCACAGCCACCTTTACTCATATCTACCAATATTAGTGGAGGGCACTGTATATGTGCATAATGCACTTATATAACATTGTTAAAATCTAAAAATAAAACAATTTGTGTAAAAATGTGTTTTAGATTTGTTTTGGTGATAAACAGCAAATCCTACATTATCCTAGCGAATAAATAATGTTCATGAAATGCTGATTTGACTTTAATATTCTTGAAAGACACCATTCAAGAAACATGAAACCAGCACATCTACATAGGAATTCAGTCAGTTATACAGTTTAACAGTCATAGCACAACAGTCAATCAATCAGAGTTAAATCTTCCAGGGAGCTGTGTAATATGCAATTTAAAACGGGAGGCCACCTCAGACATAATTAATCCAAGGGAGCTGTCTAGGTGGGGAAAGATCTTACTGATAGCTCTTGAGCTCTGGATTTGTAGAGTCCATGTTCCTGAGGCGAGGGATGTCATTCCCATCGGACAGACTATAACCCAACCCATGACAACAGAACCTCCCAGGACACGGAGCGTGAGAAAAAAGCAGAAACAATGCAACATGCTGCCCATGGCAACTTAAGCACACACACAATTAAGTTGTTGGTGCATATTACACAGTGCTGTCCAGGCAACAGCAGCTCGTTGAGACTGTGAGGGTCAAATCAATAGCCTCCTATGGAGTGTTCTCCTCAGAAGAACTTCCATTCCCACCTTTAGAGCACAAACTCTCTGAGATTGAACTGCTTTTGCTTATTACTACCAACTGTTTGGAAAAGAGAAGGCCAGTGGTATCCAGAGGCTGTCAGTCAGAGAGCTTGTGAAATCACTGCATTTTTGAAACTGAGGAAAAAGGCACGGATTCTGAGATGAATCATTCATCATAAAATGCAGGACTCCTTGGAAGATCAGCACTGAGCTCTCAATCATTAGAGTCAGGGATATATTACACTTGCAGATCTGCCTGGCCTGAACATAGCATTACACTTACTTCTAGACAGTGATCCAAACATTTCTGGATTAAAAACAAAAATGTTAGGTTAAGTGAAGGATATGAGATTCTGATATACAAGATACATCAATATATACAATATCTACAAGGGATGCACAATATATGTCAGTACCAGTCATATCATTGCCAAATTTCGTATAGTATTGGTCCGTACTATACTACTGTATATAAATCACTATTACATCTTGTAATCTTCATCAAATCTCAAAATGAATCTATTTTTGATATGTATTTTGACACTTATGGTATTTTTAAAACAAAATTTCATTTACATTATAAAAAAAAAAATTATAATATAATATAATATTTAAATTAAAACAAAATTTATTTTGTTATAAATATTTATATTTATTAGTGTTTTAATTTTATATTATATTATATTATTACATTAAACACTATTACATCTACTGAATCTCAAAATGAATTGATACATACTTGATACATATTTTTGATACTCGTAGTATTTTTAAAACAAACTTTCATGTATATTATTAAAAAATAATATAATATAACTAAATATAATATAACATAATTAATATAATATAATATGACATTGACATTACAAAAAATTTCTAGTGTTTTAATTTTATATTACATAACACTATTACATCTATTAAATCTCAGAATGAGTATCTATTTTTGATACATTTTTTAAACTTATAGGATTTTTAAAACCAAATTTCATGTATATTATTAAAAAAATAATAATGTATATCAATAATATAATTAATTTAATATATATAATTAACAATATAAATAATTTAATAATATAATAATTTAACTATATTTACTATAATATAATATAACTATTACATCTATTAAATCTCAACATGAATATCCATTTTTAGTATACTATAATATAATATAATTATATTATATATAACTAAAAATTAATTTAAAACTAAAATTTCTAGTGTGTTTTAATGTTATATTAAATAACACTATTACGTGTAATTATAGTGTTATTATATAACACTATTACATCTATTAAATCTCAAAATGAATATCAATTTTTGATATATATTTTTGATACTCGTATTTTAAAACAAAATTTCTAAAACCAAGGATTTTTTTAGACAACTGTTTTTAGACATTATATTATAATACAATATAATATATATTTAAAACTAAAACTACATTTTTACAAAAAATACATTTTTAATAATAATTTATTTTAATACCAATAATAATATATTAATAGAGATTTTTAAGATTTTTATCATGTGTTATATAATATCATCTTATACATGAGTTATACAGTAGAAAACAAATCAGCATACTGGAATTTCTGATAAGTAACCAATCAAGAATCAACAAAGCGCTGGAATAATTTCATTTCAGCTGCTGTTGAACCATTAATTTAACTAAAATTCTCCCTTAAGCTGCAAATTCTTGCTCAACCTGACAAGTTATTCAGGAAGCGACTCAATTATACAGAGTTTATAAGCCACTTTGAATGTGTCCAATTCTACAGAAAAAAACATGAATCAAATGAAACAAAGACGCAAACAGGATACAAATGATTCTCGAGATTTTCCAAAACAACGCTTAGCGCTACATACTTCACTTATGAGCACTGTTGCTGATTGTTATTTGAGATGGATAATCCACAATGAAACACTCATGCAACAAGACCTGAGCATAAAGACTGGTCTGTGTTTATCCATGTTTATACGACTCAGCGCTGGTCATTTGCGCAGAGCCTAAACATAGCCCAAGATTCCTTCTGGAGTCTTCCTGGCCATGCGTGTTAGCCTTGTATTTGTTTTGTTGTATTCCACCAGTTGCGTGATGTGACAGTTTGTAAGCCCATAATGACACATGGCATGAGAGTGTGGAAACATAGCAAACAAGCACTGATTTAGAGGCACAAGTGTTTTCAGTCCTTCCTCCTAAGAGAACTGAGTGCCATACACATGTACCGCACGCTATATTCCATCACAGCAAAATACATACTTACATACTCATGCTATGGATGTAGAATGCATCAAATCCAATGCACCTATTACATAATTAAAACAACTGATTGTAATTAGTCTAACCACTGTCTATAATACTTTAAGAAAGTTATCTGTTTGCACTCCCATTTATATGAAAACCACACCAAAGACTGTATCTAGCAAGACAGTTCACTCGTATCACTATGAATGAAAACAACAGCAATACACAATATGGCACAATACATGCGACTTAAATAAAACGTCAATTGCAAATTGCCAAAGTCATTACTGCAGCTGCTGTTTAAAGCTCCGGTTACCGTAAAACAGAGATGCATGTTTGGGAACGCACATGCACATTAGCTTTGCCAACATGAAATATATATAAATATATATAAATTTTACTGCAGATTTATAATGTTATTTAAACGTGAATTTGGCAAGCAGATTTCCCCCTGTGTTTCCGCATTCAAGAAGATTGGAGCTTGCACTGCATGGCCAAAATATGGCCGACGAGAGAATTGACTTTCTTTGACTTCAAGTTCAATTCAATTCAAGTTTATTTGTTTAGTGCTTTTCACGATACAAATCGCTGCAAAGCAGCTTTACAGAAAATTTAAATTTCTACAATATATTTAGTAGTAGCTTATTAGTGGTGACTATGTCAAGTTGACGTACATATGGCAGAGATGTACGGTAAAAATCAAGTTAATGACATAATCAAACAAACAATGAACAATATTAAAGGGGTCATCGGATGCCTATTTTCCACAAGTTGATATGATTCTTTAGGGTCTTAATGAAAAGTCTATAATATACTTTGGTTAAAAATTCTCAATGGTTCTATAAAACAACACCCTTTTTACCTTGCCAAAATCAGCTCTGCAAAAATCATCTCATTCTGGTCGAAGCTGCTTTAAATGCAAATGAGCTCTGCTCGCCCCGCCCCTCTCTTCTCTCTGTGGAGTGACGAGCCTGTTTACTTTAGCCGCATTTAGCCACGTTTAGCCACTTAACTTGCTAACTAGCACATTATTAGGAAAGGTGATCGCAAAGATTCATAAAAAAAAACCTTTATACACACTTCTGCTGTAGGTGAAGCTGGATCATGAATGATTCACGCGAACATAGACGGATATATGTAGATCGGGAGGCGCGTTCCCTTCACAAACAAACGTAATCCACTGCGTCTTCAGCTGCTCAGATGTCCGGAGTAAATGACCACTACGTTCATTATTACATCCAGCAACACAAAACTTCAATCGGAGATATTCTTGTCTAACTTACATCCCTGCTCCGGCATCGAAACAAAGAGGGCGGACTGTTACAACTGATCTGAGGTAAAACGCTCATGTCAATCAACTACCGTGAGAGCGGCCTCTGTGTGACGCCACACCGACAGGCATCTGACAATGGCTTGATTTGAAAAAGGGAATATAAACTTCCTAACTACCACATTATAAGGAAAGGCGATCGCAAAGATTCATAAAAAAACGCTTATACACACTTCTGCTGTAAGTGAAGCTGGATCATGAATGATTCGCGCGAACATAGACAGATATATGTAGATCGGGAGGCGCATTCCATTCACAAACAAATGTACGTTAAGACCCTTCTTTTTTGGCTGGGATCATTTAGAGCCCTTTCAAGTTGCATTTAAACAGCATTTTGGAAGTTCAAACATGGGGGCACCATTGAAGTCCACTATATGGAGATAATTCCTGAAATGTTTTCTTCAAAAAACATAATGTCTTATCAACTGAAGAAAGAAGACATGAACATCTTGGCTGACAAGGGGATGAGTAAATTATCTGTAAATTTTTGTTCTGAAAGTGAACTTCTCCTTTAATGTATAGTAGTATGTGTTTTTTAGGTGCTTGTCATATCTGAATAGTTCATTTTTAGAGCAAATATTTAGACCTCTTACAGACCATATGGCTCATCCAAACCATGCCTATCGATCATATGAAGCCTGCTTGTCATAACCACAGTAAACCACAAAGTCAGAATGCTGTTGAAAGGACATGATCGCATTGATGGACCAGCAAGCAGGTGCAGGAAATGAAATCCAGCCTTTCTGGAGCGCTGTTCAGTCCTGTGAGACTCCAACATGGGCAGAGGCCATACATGTGAGTTTGATCACCCATGCTTTATTTGCCCATACAAGAAATCTGAAGTCAAAAGTTAGCTTTGTGTGAAAAACAAACTGAACTCAACATTCACTGCTTCACAGCTGTGGACACCATTCACTTTCACTGTATGAAAAACAGCAGCTTAGACATTGCTTATACATTTTATGTTCCTTGGAAAAAAAGTAAGTCATACCGGTTTCAAAAGACATAACCGTGAGTAAATAATGACAGAACTGCTTGACAGCCATATTCACCGTTCACTTTCATTGCATGGAAAACAGCAGCTTCAACATTCCTTGTGTTTCTTGGAAGACAGAAAGTCCATGATAGTAAGTAAATAATAACATAGTTTTAATTTTTGCTGAACTAATTTTTTACCCATGCTAATGTGTTTGCCCTCATTTTAGAAGCCGAATCTAAAAATATGATTTATGCTATCCACATTAAAGAAATCAAATTAGAAAAAAAAACTCCAATACTATCGAGTACTTGACAAAACAAAAACAACCCAAAAACACACACTCCGAGTTCAGCCAGAACTGAGCGACCTCAAACAGAACAAAGGAGGTGAGAGTGAAACCAGATCCTTTATCAACGTGTTCCCATGCAGAGGAGAAGCTCTGACTCAGGATCGGTTTGCATTGCTGGCATTATCCCACTTCTCCGTTTAAATAAATCTGCTTTGCTGTGAAAGAAACAAAGAGAAGAGAGAAAATGGGGTATCTGTTTCACAAACCCACAAGCCAACAACACCTGCACTAACAGCCCTGAATAACAAGTGCAATTCTTCTAGACAAACAAGGTTCCTGGTGAGCTGGAGGGGGAATTTGAAGTTGATGTGGACTTGTTCATGCACGTTTTTGCTTCTTAATTGTCAGTCTGCATGTGAGGTAACCTGTTACATCACAGGAAGGCAAAGGTACGGTGAGTCGGTAAAAGGGCACAGCTTCTTGTAATCTTGGCTCGTCTCTGGCTTCGCCATTGTTGCCATGGCAGGTGTGTTTATAGACAGCTTCGAAAAGATGGCGTGTGTTATTCTTGTGAAACACGTAAGCCTGACTGACACATCATTATTATTAGAGGAAACCCTCTAGGCTTTCTTGAAAAACTTGTGTGTCAGTTACTGTAAAAGCAAACAAAATAAAACATGTTGTGCAAATAATCTTTACGTAAAAATAAAAAAACTAAAAATACTAAAGGGGTACAGCACTCTACAATTTTTTATTTTTTTTTCGGGGGGGTGGGGGGGTGTTTGGGGTGGTTAACCCAAATGCTGGATTAAACTTATTGGGTCATTTTATTGGGTTATTTTTAATATTTTTACCCAAGTGCTGGGTAGTTTTTAACGCTGAGTTTTTTTGGTTTTTTTTCTACCCAACTGCTGGGTTAAGCCTGTCTCTCTTACGAAACAACCCAGCTGCTGAGTTACAGGCTTTTTGAGGAGAGAGCGGTTCTTGTCACTATATAAAGACTGACCATGTGCTCACTTCTTGGCGAAGTATTGCCAGTTTCACCTGCCTTACCGAGCGCTTACTATTTACTCTGTTGGATTACCTGTTGCTACCTTGCTTTGTTTATGGACTCTCGAGTTTACGGATTACCCCTATTGGATTGTTTGCTGTTTCTGGACTGACTTCACGGTATTTGACCCACTGCCTGCTTTATCTCTCTGCTGCTTGGATTACGTTTATGTGTTGTATGCTGTTGGACTGCTTTTCTGGTAATCGACCCTCTGCCCGTTTCTACGTTTATGTGTGCTGTCATTTGTAATAAACTTCCGCAATTGGATTCAAACGCCGCCTCAGCGCCCTCGTTACACAGCGCCACCGATTTGTTGCGCTTCATTAGCGAAATAAAGGTTGTATACATTTTATTTCATTTATAACATCTTTACTGGGCTGTAAATTGTATTATTTTACAAGGACCAGAGGTCAGTCAGCTGCGTCAGCAGCGGTCACTTCGCATGATGGAAACGCCTTTTTCCTTGCCTAAAATAAACCAATTTTACTTGTTATAGTACTGAGTACTGAGAGTAATTTAATTTGATGTTAAAATATGTTCTCTAATGTCAGTACTGTTTATTTATGGGTAGGTTTTGGTGTCATTCACAGCATCTTTCAGCTATGAGTGAAACAGGAGGCCAAAGTCTAAAGTCCACAGTCACCCCGGAGTACAGCAGAGATTTACAATTAGCGCTATTCTGGTAAAAAGCATTTACAGAGAACGGTTGGATACACTTAAATTAGAATGCTAGTTTTAAATGTTACACGAGTTAAAATGTATGTAATATTGTAAACTATGCTGTATTCACCTAAATAAATTCAATTTGTCTTGTCCATGTGTTCTTACTGAATAATAAATGTTCACCATTTGATTATTGCTGTTGCCTCTAGTAATTCTGTGTTCTTTATAAGTTCCAGTCCATTTTAAGTCAACAATATAATAATTTTTAAACAATAGTTGACTTAAAGTGTTACTCCACCCCAAAATGAAAATTTTGTCATTAATCAATTACCCCCATGTCGTTCCAAACTCGTAAAAGCTTCGTTCGTCTTCAGAACACAATTTAAAATATTTTGGATGAAAACCGGGAGGCTTTTGAATGTTCCATTGACTGCCAGGTAAATACCACTGTCAAAACCCAGAAAAGTATGAAAGACATCGTCAAAACAGTCCATCTGCTATCAGTGGTTCAATCTGAATTTTATGAAGCAACAAGAATACTTTTTCTATGCAAAGAAAATAAAAGATTTTATTCAACAATTCGCCTGTACCACACCGATACATTTTCTGTGCACTTTGATTTGAATGAAAACAGCATATCAGTGTGGTACGGCTGACACAGAAATGCATATGCAGTTTGCGTCCAGTGGATAATCTCCAAAATTCTGTGTTTATTTACACTTTGATTTGAATGAAAACAGCATATCAGTGTGGTACGGCTGACACAGAAATGCATATGCAGTTTGCGTCCAGTGGATAATCTCCAAAATGGCGCTACGCTGATGCAGAGACGAATTGTTGAATAAAATGTTTTTTTTCTTTGCGTACAGAAAGTATTCTCGTCGCCTCATAAAATTCAGATTGAGCTACTGATGGCAGATGGACTATTTTGACAATGTCTTTCATACTTTTCTGGGTCTTGACAGTAGTATTTACCTGGCAGTCAATGGGACAGTCAAAAGCCTCCCGGTTTTCATCCAAAATATGAATGAAGTTTTTACGGGTTTGGAACGACATCTGGGTAAGTGATTAATGACAAAATTTCCATTTTGGGGTGAAGTAACCCTTTAAAATAACCTGGCATGTTTGGTAAAAACATTTAACCCAACCGAGTCAAAATAACCCAGCATGTGTTCTGTCCAATATTTACCCAGCACTGGGTTGCCAAATAACCCAAGTTGGGTTGTCTGAACCCAGCATTTTTTAGAGTGTACAAGAAACGGTGTGACATTAAAATGGAAAAATATATTATATTATATATTATATATTATAGGGCTTTTAGTAAGTTAGACCAGAAATATTTATTAATAACAAATGACAACAACATGTTTCAAGTTTCAAGCCCTTCACTAACAGCTATCATAATTTGTGATGTCATCAGAATAGCCTTTGCTTTTAAAGGAAAATTAAACGAGCAAATTCTGTTTTTTTCAAAAGGTTTAATTGTGTTTTAAGACAATTTTGCCCCTTACCATAAAAATAAGTGACTTAAAACAGCAACGTTGAACAGGGGTTGAATAAATATGACATAGCTGTGTTATTAAAAAATCCTATGACTCAAAAACATTACATTATATATTGACATTATCACTTTTAATATGCCAGTAAACTGTTGTAGATGCAATTTTTTATAAAGCCTGGATCTTCAGAAAAGCTTGTATTTGTAAAGTACTGCAGTCTCTGGGGATTTGAATAATTTTGATTGCAACTGTACAAATGTACACACTGTGTGCAGCAGATGAAAAAGACATTTTTAGTTTACAAAGACACGAGGGTGAGTAAATAATGACAGAAATTTCATTTTTGGGGGAACTATCTCTTTAAGATATTTGCATAGAGAACATTTCAGGCTTAACACATACAGGACATGACAAAGAAACAAGTCGAGAATAAGAAATGCGTTCTGGAAACCTTCAGAAGTAGCTCCCAGCAACATTTAACAACCAATTCCCTGCGTCATTTGTTGGCTAAAATTTCTCCAAGGAGTTGGACGCATTTTGTGGTTGGACTCTAATATCTGTTGTGTATGTTCTGAGTGTTCTTCTGTGCAAGTCTATGGTTAGCTCACAGGGAGGAAAGAAGAGAAGAAAGAAACAGCAAAAGAATCAGTGAAAGAAACATCTCAAACCATCAGACTGTTGAACAAAAGTGGTCTGGAACACTGGGAAAAGTGCTGCTCTCACACTTACATAGAGCTGCAGGACTGCCAATAAGAACATAGGGTCAGGGGACCTATGAAAAGCTTGCATAACTCCAGACAGGAGGCCGATATACAACAGAAGGAAAGCCCAGGAAATTACTTGAATTCTTGACATTAAACCACACTAGCACCACTATTTACTTTCTAAGGCCATTAGGGTGTAGTGCAGCGGTTCTCAACGGGTTTTGCGTCAGGACCTTTCATTGCAAATCAAATGGCAACTCAACAAAAAAGCAACAAAATGTCCTTAAAACTGAATACTGAAATGTAATAATACTATAAACTATAGAGGCATGCACAATTATTAACATCACATTATCAATTATGATGTGTTTTTAACCTCTGCAGTCAATAACACACTGTACAAAACTGACTGAGATAAAAAACATGTTAGTAATTTCCTTAAAAATGCTATTAAAGACAAGAAAAAAAATTAGCCATTTTATTTAAAACACTGCTGATAGAAACATGAAGACAAAAAACACTGTGAGATATTATTAACAATGCACCATCAATGTCTTTTAAAGAAATCACATATATAAAGAATATGTTTCAAATAATCCAATTTATAGTACGTTTTGGATTGCCCCAAAACAAATTGCTCAAAATGACAAAATTTTGGGGTATTTAAATTTTTTTGTAAAACCTACTTTTGCCTAGGTTTTTTGCCCAATCAGAACCAGACCAGTGCAGGAAGATTCTCTGGAGAGTGAATAATTATCAAAAAATGTTGAACTTTCGACTCTCCATCGCAATGGGACGCAAACTGTTTGAAAGGGGCAGGGCTGCCTTTACTAAAACAGCTATAACTATTGAATGGAATGACATATCGTCGCCAAATTCACAATGTGTACTGTATGTAAGAACTGAATCTGAGGTCCCATTAAAAAAGTTGTGGAGCTTGGCCACTTGGTGGTACTATAAGAGGGGAAAAAAACATAAAAATGGCCTCAACCGTTTGTCCTATTGACGTGAAAATTGGTATGCACACTCTTAAGGATATTTGCATATCTCAAACATGGCCGCTATAGGCTGATGAACTTTGAGCACCTACTAGACAAGGTTAACGGAGGTCGATCGGAGCGTAACTCGGTAGGCCTCTTTGACTTACGGCCCTAAAGTTCTGTGAGAAATTTAAAATTCAGTGCAATTCTTTGGACTCTCTACATTTTTGGTTTTTTTTTTAGATACTATAACGGGGTCGTTTAGAAAAGGGGCCTCTCCAAATATACACAAAAGCCTATTAAGCCTAAACAAAAACTCAAAACTTCATGAAACCTGGTGAGTACACACGGCAGGTTATTCAAAACAAGCATGCAAAGTTTTAGGGAGATCGTAACCACAGCTGCCACTGTTTATCACAGTCATAAACATTAAAAAACATCATGTTTCTATGGTAAATGATCTGGCGAAAAATGACTTAGGTCGTTACAGGTTTGATAAATAATATGTGATGTCTTTTTTTCATATGTGCATAAAATGGATTAAAGAACTTGAACCCTGGCAACCTCTCGCTGCTTGCAACTATATTATAATGTAATACCTGCAAACAAAATTAACACTGCACAGGGGTGTCTGTATGAACTAACGGTAACGGTAATTGAACACTTAATTGGAGTATGACATCAGTGCAAATAATACAACCAATCAAAATGCCGTACAACTACACAGTATACGTACAAACGCAAACTAATATCTAATTATATTGAGCACTGACTGAAAGGCTAATTGACACACTTTGCTGAAAAAGAGGTCAAACTCCAGTGCAGCTGTCCAACCAGGTCACCAACACCAGGATAAAGGCTCAAAAAGAAGGTTTGGCTGCTGCCCCAGGCTTGTGGTCCAGATCTGCAAGGAAAGGCAAACTTGAGGCAACCAATCATCCTGTCCGGCTTTCTGTACCCACAAATGAGCTACTAGCTTTTGGCAATGTCGTATTCCAGTTACTCTATGTGTATAAGTCGAAAAAACCAGCGTGGACCGGAGAAGCGAAAATACTTCAGCCTCAGATCCTGGATGGGAAAGCATCCACCCTACAATTTTGAGACAGAGAAAATGCTTGGGCAGGATTGTGCACATTATGGACACTATTTAGTATTCAGCACCAGTGTCCATAGAAGTTGTTTTCCCCTTTTCCACTGGGAAAAGAACAGTTGACAGTTGGCAACTAGAGGACAGAGGCTTTTGAGAGCAAACTTATGCAAAACCTGACAGACTGTTACTGTAAATCAGCCCCACTCTGGGATGTTTCTCTAGCTTTGGAGGAGTCGGGACTAGACGGGGGCCGGAGGGCTGGCAGGCAGTACAGGGCGAGACCGGAACGTTCCACATTTCTTTTCCTCTGGGACAGATGAAACACATTCATGACCCCCACACAACACTGAAACAACACCACGCCTTGTTTGTTATTCTGAGCCGTGCTCCTAACGCACTTTTACTATTGGCTATGTACAAAAAAGGGGAAAAAAAGAAATGATATCAATGATAAAAACAACAGCTGTTTTCATGATGGACAATAGCAGCTGCAGAATGCTACTGTACCTGACACAGCAACAATTCCATCGGCATGAGCACAACAGATATTTTCCAGAGCTGTTCACATCTCACTATCCAGCTACATCCCAAAGGACAAGACAGGAGAAGACACAAATGCTAAAACAAGTTCTGTATAAGACATTATAAACATTTATGGCTAAAAGCTGTTCTGCTCTCTTCAGTCTTTCTTTTGTTTATGATTCTGACAAGTGCCAGCCATTAGTATCCAGTTTTACTATCAAACTGTCTTACAATGTCATTCAACACTTGTAGTTGTACCTGCTGTGATACTAAATCAGTGCTGTATAAGACTGTTAGCTTATGGATGGATGGTGACCTCTGCTGCTTTGTTTGACTGCCCTTTAACTCTGAACTCAGCAGGAGTTTAAAATAGCCTGTGACAGGCATAACAGATTATTCTGAAACTAAGGGGCTCCATCAGGACATCCCAGCAAGATGTGAACAAATATAGAATTCCTCATTTACTGCTTCAGCCCAAACTAATCCAATAGGAAGTCTAGGAAATTAAGCAGAAAACAGCTTCAAGGATAAATAACAAATTAATATTTTAAATCGGCTTGTTTTATCAGACATTTAGACATAGACATTTTGGGTGAAACTCATGAACAGTGTTAGGGATAATGTTATGTAATCAGATTACTTTTTAAAACTAGTTACTTGAAAAAGTAATCTGATTACATAATTCACTTTACTTGTAATCCGTGACCCCAAACACTTTTAAAATTAACGTTAAAGTAAGGTAACGCAGTACTTTCCATAAAAGTAACTAATTAACGAAATTAGTTACTTTTTTAGGGAGTAACCAGACTGATCTCACAGCAATTCGTACATATTTTATGAGGTGGCTAATACGTACAAATTCGTACGACCTTATTCGTGCAAATTCATATGATTTCCGCAAAAAAAGTGTTGGGGAAAAAGTTACTTTTAGAAGTAATGCATTACAATATTGCGTTACTCCCTAAAAAAGTAACTTATTTTGCTACTTAGTTACTTTTTGCATTACTTTTGCGTATGTTTTTAAATCTGGGCTGGGCTTGCTTGTTTGTTTTTAGTTGTTGTTCAATTTTTAGCCCTTTTACACCAAAAAGGAAAAAAATAAGCCTAAACCTGAAGGAAAAGTAAATTCACATCTGTACAGTAGAACAGTAGGAGAAGGAAAAATGAAGCACAAATGTTAGTTAATCAAAAGTATATTTTGCTTATTAGTATAGTTGAATTGGATCAACAAAGGTCAGCAGCAGAGAAACTGGTTAATAAAATGGGATTAAATACATAAAGGAAACAAAAAGTAACTGCCGTTACTTTTTTTAAAAAGTAACTCAGATATTTTCTTTTAAATGAAAAAGTAATGCGTTACTTTACTAGTTACTTGAAAAAAAGAAATCTGATTGCGTAACTTGCGTTACTTGTAACGTGTTACCCCAAACACTGCGTATGAATTTGTACGGATGACCTAAACCTAACCCCGCCCATAAACCTACCCGAGTGAGGTCGTACGAATTCATACGAATTATCCAGCTCGTAAAATATGTATGAATTGGTCGTGAGATAGCGTTGGAGTAATGCAATATTGTAATACATTAGTTTTAATAGTAACTTTCCCCAACAGTGCTGATGAAAACGTCAAAAACATGTCCCCCTTTTCACTGAAAAACAAACTGAAAACTATTTATTTACTTATTTAGCATTATGACATTATTTCCATGACAATAAGCAGATTTCTGCTGATTCCTTATTATCCCCGATCCTCAAATTGTAAAATATATATTTAATATTTGGGTATATGTTTAGGTAGTATTTGTTGAACTGCATTTAATTTATGCAGAAATTTTAATTTACGCTAAATAAATATTGGTAACACTTTACAGTAAGGTTTCATTAGTTAACATTAGTTAACCACATTAGTTAACAAACTAAGAATGAACAATACTTCTACAGCACTTATTAATGTTACTTAATATTAATTTCAACATTTACTAATGCATTAAAAATCAAAAGCTGTGCTTAACATAAGTTAATGGATTGTGAACTAACATGAACTAACAATGAACAATATATTTTATTAACAAATGCTAACAAAGATGAATAAATGCTGTACTAAACGTATTTTTCATTGTTAGTTCACGTTAGTTAGTACATTAACTAATGTTAACCAATTACACATTGTAAAGTGTTACCAAATATTTTAATACAAGTCTATACATATTATAATAGTAAACATTTGGGGGTGAAATGTTTGTAATTGTTATGAAAATAATGTTGCAATGTAAAAAAAAAAAATTAACAGATCAAAAATATTAATTGCATAAAGTATATAAAATATGTATAAGAATATATTTTATCTTTAGACTTTGCCATGAAATGGGGCTGTCATATGCTAAACTGTCAAAATTAAGTGTACTGTGGTAACAATGGAAAGACTAACATTTTTAATATTTCATTGGAGAAAGCATATAATTCTCAATCAAACAGAGTAAACGTTTAAAAACCGCAAACAGTAGCATGCAACCACAATGGTGAATGCAGAACCGTATCAGCGTTGTATGATACAAACATGATCTTAAAACTCAAGTTTACACAATTCACGTACCGTTTACAACAAGGCTTTACAATGCCACTACAGTATGACGAACTGAGTCATGGAATCCCTGAGATTGCAGGCTTCACATCTAAACAATGGAGTTTTATTGAGTAGTCCAACCAAGTGTGAAATTGGTAGTCAAATACACCCACTAATTACTGGCTTAACAATACAAAACTGGAGAGCGTGAATTATATCATAAACTCTAAAGCAAAAAGCAAAATAATTCCAAACCTATCAGTGTAAAACAAAACACATTGGCGGCTACATTACAGCGTGGTGTAAAATAACATGGCTGAACAAAGCACAATGTGTTTGACCCCTATACAGGTGTCTTAACTGCGAAGTGAACACCAATGGGACTTTTAAAGTAAAGCAACCAGAGAAACACTGCAATACAGTCATCTAATATCCAGAAAGCTAAACTGACCAACAAGATTTACATCAAGTAGTTTCTCAGACATACCTGTGCCATGTCTCTGTGGTCACAGCCTCTGTTTGGCATCCTAACAGCCACTCTTCTCAGAAAGCTGATCTGAGTTCAGCCAGGCTGGCTCCCAGAGTCCATTCATCGCCCTGACTGCTCCTCAAGCACTGAGACTTACAGTGCACTCACTCCATAGCCTGTGGCTCAAACAGTGACACGAAAACAAAGGAGGAGGAAGCCCATCCCAAAAACACAGAGTGAAAGAGGGAGGAAAAAAAAAAACGGAATAAAAGAAAAGGGCCAGTCAGGACAGCCTGATGCCGCTAAGAAATTGAGGTTTTCTAAATAAAGAGAGGGAGAGAAAGAACCAATCACAGGGGAGCAGATTCCCTCCTCCTTTTCGCCCGGGGGATGCTAATCATTTCTCAGTGCAGTCTGACAGGTAAAGTCGGTGCACTGCTTTTATTTTCACAACAGTGTGTTTTCATGGCAGCGAATCCTCTTGAGATCTACGCAAACAAGGGAATGTTTTAAAGAGATAAAACACCCAGGACAGGTGGACAATAATGGATGGAATATCAAACACTTTCTTTCAGGTGAAAGAGGGTGCCTTAAGTGTTTTGCAAAATAAGCTGTTTTATATGGAGTGAATTTTGTGCCAATATTCATCAAACTAATCCAGCGTTTTGCAAATAAACACAATCTGCTTTGCTATGGACAAATATATGTATTGTGTGTTACAACTGTGAGACTCAGTTGCTTTTTTATGGGGAAACTTGGCTTGATTTTCTCACAAATGCGTGCAGACAGATTTTCTCACAAATGCAATTGAGCAACTTCCTTTTCCAAAAAAACTGCAGATGGCGCTGTCGGTCCATTTACACTAGTCTCTTGAGACCCGAAACACCCGTTTACCTTTTCAGGGAATACAGCAGACCAACATGAGTGGGGAACAGGTGAGTTTCTGTCTTACAGAAGTGAATGTCAGTGAAATTCACAGTAAGTGCTGTAAAGTTGTTAACCTGATTGAATATTTCAAAAATCAGTAGAGACATGGCTAAACATGTAACTAGGATTTCTTTCCCTATCAAAACTGATCCATTCTCCATATCCTCTGTTGGACCCCCCACCTCGTCCCTACCCACCCCCCAACAATTAGAATTTCCGTAGGCGGGATTTATTTTAATTATATTCTAATGGGCCGTGTTGTGACATCATAGCATGTGGAAAACAAACGCTGTAGTCCAAAGGATTTTTTATATTGGTCATGTTTTAATGAATTGGTTGAGTGAATAATTCAATGACTCATTCAAAAAGACATTTGCATGATTTGTTCCTGAATTAATCAGCATTTTTTAATAAATCAGTTGAGTGAATGATTCAATGACTAATTCATAAAGACATTGAAGTGATTTGTTCCTGAAATAATCAGTGTTTTTTAAATTAGCCAGTGAATCCTTTAAGTGAATAATGCAATAATATTAAAATAATTTAATTCAATAAATTAAAATAATAGGTGTTTTTAAATCAATCAGTGAATCAGTTAAGTGAATAATTCAATGACTCATTTAAAAAGACATTTGCATGATTTGTTCCTGAATTTATCAACATGTTTTAATGAATAGGTTGAGTGAATGATTCAATGACTAATTCATAAAGACATTGAAGTGATTTGTTCCAAAAATAATCAGTGTTTTTAAATCAATCAGTGAATCAGTTAAGTGAACAATTCAATGACTCGTTCAAAAAGACATTTGCATGATTTGTTCCTGAATTAATCAGCATTTTTTAATAAATCAGTTGAGTGAATGATTCAATGACTAACTCATAAAGACATTGAAGTGATTTTTTTCCTGAAATAATCAGTGTTTTTAAATCAATCAGTGAATCAGTTAAGTGAACAATTCAATGACTCGTTCAAAAAGATATTTGCATGATTTTTTCCTGAATTAATCAGCATTTTTTAATAAATCAGTTGAGTGAATGATTCAGTGACTAATTCATAAAGACATTGAAGTGATTTGTTCCAAAAAATAATCAGTGTTTTAAATCAATCAGTGAATCAGTTAAGTGAACAATTCAATGACTCGTTCAAAAAGACATTTGCATGATTTGTTCCTGAATTAATCAGCATTTTTTAATAAATCAGTTGAGTGAATGATTCAATGACTAACTCATAAAGACATTGAAGTGATTTTTTTCCTGAAATAATCAGTGTTTTTTTCAATTAGCCAGTGAATCCTTTAAGTGAATAATTCAATAATATTAAAATAATTTAATTCAATAAATTAAAATAATAGGTGTTTTTAAATCAATCAGTGAATCAGTTAAGTGAATAATTCAATGACTCATTTAAAAAGACATTTGCATGATTTGTTCCTGAATTTATCAACATGTTTTAATGAATAGGTTGAGTGAATGATTCAATGACTAATTCATAAAGACATTGAAGTGATTTGTTCCAAAAATAATCAGTGTTTTTAAATCAATCAGTGAATCAGTTAAGTGAACAATTCAATGACTCGTTCAAAAAGACATTTGCATGATTTGTTCCTGAATTAATCAGCATTTTTTAATAAATCAGTTGAGTGAATGATTCAATGACTAACTCATAAAGACATTGAAGTGATTTTTTTCCTGAAATAATCAGTGTTTTTTTCAATTAGCCAGTGAATCCTTTAAGTGAATAATTCAATAATATTAAAATAATTTAATTCAATAAATTAAAATAATAGGTGTTTTTAAATCAATCAGTGAATCAGTTAAGTGAATAATTCAATGACTCATTTAAAAAGACATTTGCATGATTTGTTCCTGAATTTATCAACATGTTTTAATGAATAGGTTGAGTGAATGATTCAATGACTAATTCATAAAGACATTGAAGTGATTTGTTCCAAAAATAATCAGTGTTTTTAAATCAATCAGTGAATCAGTTAAGTGAACAATTCAATGACTCGTTCAAAAAGACATTTGCATGATTTGTTCCTGAATTAATCAGCATTTTTTAATAAATCAGTTGAGTGAATGATTCAATGACTAACTCATAAAGACATTGAAGTGATTTTTTTCCTGAAATAATCAGTGTTTTTTTCAATTAGCCAGTGAATCCTTTAAGTGAATAATTCAATAATATTAAAATAATTTAATTCAATAAATTAAAATAATAGGTGTTTTTAAATCAATCAGTGAATCAGTTAAGTGAATAATTCAATGACTCATTTAAAAAGACATTTGCATGATTTGTTCCTGAATTTATCAGCATGTTTTAATGAATTGGTTGAGTGAATGATTCAATGACTAATTCATAAAGACATTGAAGTGATTTGTTCCAAAAATAATCAGTGTTTTTAAATCAATCAGTGAATCAGTTAAGTGAACAATTCAATGACTCGTTCAAAAAGACATTTGCATGATTTGTTCCTGAATTAATCAGCATTTTTTAATAAATCAGTTGAGTGAATGATTCAATGACTAACTCATAAAGACATTGAAGTGATTTTTTTCCTGAAATAATCAGTGTTTTTTTCAATTAGCCAGTGAATCCTTTAAGTGAATAATTCAATAATATTAAAATAATTTAATTCAATAAATTAAAATAATAGGTGTTTTTAAATCAATCAGTGAATCAGTTAAGTGAATAATTCAATGACTCATTTAAAAAGACATTTGCATGATTTGTTCCTGAATTTATCAGCATGTTTTAATGAATTGGTTGAGTGAATGATTCAATGACTAATTCATAAAGACATTGAAGTGATTTGTTCCAAAAATAATCAGTGTTTTTAAATCAATCAGTGAATCAGTTAAGTGAACAATTCAATGACTCATTCAAAAACACATTTGCATAATTTGTTCCTCAATTAATCAGCATTTTTGAATGAATGGGTCGAGTGAATGATTCATTAATAATGTAACCTGCAGATTCCCACCACTGAAAAAATTTCACTACTAATTCACAGACTGACAGTCTTTTGTTATTATTACAGTTTACATTGTTTTAATTCAGTAATTAAGTGTTGCAATGTCGGTTTAACAAATTAGAAATTTTCCAAGTACCCCCACGGCTGAGAATCACTGAACAATTATCAGAAGAAGGAAGCGTTAAATCCCAATTAAAAGTCCAATTAAATTCATCTGATAAGGACTCAACAAAGTCATTATCCACAGGGGTCAGCATTCATAAATGAAGTCTATGTAGTCCACCTGAGCAGGTTTTAGTGCTCCGAGGCAAAGGGAAATAAATAAACAGCTTGCCAGTACAAATCTGGCACACCTCCTGCAGCCTTTCGCCTGCGGCAACCACTTCCAAAAAAGAAGAGTGTGCGTGAGAAGTCGCTTTATTCTAAAAGAAGAAGGAATGAAAAGAAAAGCAAGCACTTCCAGATCTCTTTGTTTAGGCCATAACGAATACCCCTGAATAACTGTCGCTCTCTCTCTCTCTTTCTCACTCTCCCTCTGTCGCACCTAGCATAAAGCATGAATTTTGTACTAAATACTAACATATTATAGTCATAATGAATGCAGCCACCAAATGAAAGGCCATTGTTCCAGGCAGACATGTGACTTTTATTACTGCGAGTGATCAAAATCAGTTATTCAGAGATGGGCGGGTTGAGGGGGAGCGAGCACAGAGGGAAGTTGTCAGTCAGAAGCTGAAAGAGGTCACAATGCAAGCGGGGCGGTACACGATAATGAGGAGCTCTTTCTGATGCATGACTGATTAACGGACCACGTAAAAATGCGTTGAACTTCAAATGCATGGATAAAACCCAGTCATTCCAGCTAATCCACAGAGGAAAGATCCGAAGCACAGAAACAATATAAATACTGACAACTCTCTTTAGCTCCTCTTTTCATATCTCTGTGGTTCCCAGACATTTTTAGTGAGTACAGTAGTGTTTAACCCATTGTCTAAAGACGGCTAAGGAGAGTAATTATGGAGCGTGTATCCAGAGAACTTTACCCAGGGTAAAGTTTACCCTGGCAGTCGGCTGCTATCATCCGCTCGCCACATTAGAGTTCACCCCAGCCAATGCAGCGTCTAAAGCCAACTCTGAGGTTCAGCAGTGGGTCATGAGCGTTGTGACAGGTTCTTCCTCTAGTCCACAAACAAGAAGGGCAATGTTGGGATTTTAAAAGATTATGTGTTATTATTAGAACTAATGTGGTAGTTTATGACTGGTGCAGCATTATTTGCATGTTTGTGGCATTATAACTCATGCTTCTAGCTTGCATTGCCTGTAGGGCACAACCCTTCAAAGCATACTTCACAGGAGCATGTGACCAGAAATCCAAGAATATATCTCCAGGCTTGCTGAGTTTAATCGTGTGCCGTTTAAAGCATGCAAATACTTTCTAATGCATACACTATATATAACCCCAATTTTCATGTCTCAGCTGAGACTTGCAAACCGTGCAGATGGAACCATTAGACTGACAGAAATATGCAAGCATGCATTTGTACCAAAAATCCCAAAGTTAAAGAACTGTGGGAGATACTTGTAATACTCAAAGGCTAAATGCCCAGAAGAATATTTAAAGGAGAACTCCACTTCCAGAACAACAATTTACAGATAATGTACTCACCCCCTTGTTATCCAAGATGTTTATGTCTTTCTTTTTTCAGTTGTAAATAAATTATGTTTATTGAGGAAAATTTTTTTAGGATTTTTCTTCATATAATGGACTGAAATGGTGCCCCGAATTTGAACTTCCAAAAATCAGTTTAAATGCGGCTTCAAACGATCCCAAATGCAGTTGTAAATGATCCCAGCTGAGGAAGAAGGGTCTTATCTAGCGATACAATCGGTTATTTTCATTTAAAAAAAAAAAAACAATTTATACACTTTTTAATGCCAAACGCTCGTCTTGTCTTACTCTGCTTGGACTGTTTTTGTTCCAGTTCGTGACAGTTAGGGTATGTCGAAAACTCCCATCTCATGCTCTCCCTCAGCTTCGAAATCATCCTATATCACTGTTTTACCTTTTTTGTTAAGGGTGTTTGATCTTCTTTGCATGTTCACTTTGCAAATACTGGGTCGGAACTTCTGCAGCAATGTAGGTTGAAAAGAAAATACGATTGGAGTTTTTCGACATACCCTAACTGTCTTAAGCCAGAATACACAGAGTTCATGGAGAGAAAGGCAAGATGTATTTTTGAATGAAAATAACCAATCGTTTCGCTAGATAAGACCCTTCTTCCTCACCTGGGATCGTTTACAACTGCATTTGGGATAGTTTGAAGCCGCATTTAAACTGCTTTTTGGAAGATCAAAATCGGAGCACCATATCAGTCCATTATATGGAGAAAAATGCAGAAATGTTTTCCTCAAAAAACATAATTTCTTTACGACTGAAGAAAGAAAGACATGAACATCTTGGATGACAAGGGGGTGAGTACATTATATGTGAATCTCTGTTTTGGAAGTGGACTTCTTCACAGCTGACTTTATTACTGTAAAACAGGTACAAGCTGAGACATGAAGAGGCAAACTAGAGCTGAGCTGGAAAAGCATGAAATTCTACCAGTAATTCTACAAAATCCCTTTCATTAAAGGTAGTTGCTTTAACTTTCATTTTAAAGTTGCATAATTTGTTTTAATCAGTATAATACACTTTATTATTTTAAAAATACATAAATATATATTTATATAAATGTATATTATATTATAATTTTACTGAAATTAAAATGTACTTGTTGACATATTTTCATTGCACCAAAACAGCATACCAGAATGATTTATGAACAATCATGTGACACTGAAGACTGAGTAATAGATGCTGAAAATTCAAAGGAATAAATTACACATTAAAATCGTTTGAATTATTTTAAACTGTAACAATATTTAGCAATATTTACTGCATTTTTGATCAAATAAATGTAGCCTTGGTGAGCATAAGAGACTGTGGAATTGCGACATTTTATCTCAATTCCGACTTTTTTTTCTGGCAATTTACATCTCGCAATTCTGACTTTTCTTCTCAGAATTGAGATATAAACTTGCAGCTGTGAGTTATAAAGTCAGTATTGTGAGATATAAACCTGAAATTCTGAGAAATTAAACAGAATTGCGTGATATAAACTCACAATTGCGAGATATAAAGTCAGAATTGAGAGATAAAAACTCACAAATCAGACTTTTTTCTCAGAATTGCGTGATATACAGTAAACTGACAATTGAGATTGTCAGAAAGTCAGAAATGTGAGACAAACTCAAGAAATAAAGATTTCAGAATCAGAGTTTGCGGTTATAAAGTCAGAAATGTGAGACATAAACGCAATTCTGAGAAATAAACTTGCAATTCTTAGAAATAAAGTTTTCAAAGCAAAACTCACAATTCTGATATAAATGCGCAATTATGAGAACATATCAGTATTTTTTTGCAATTGACCGTTCGCAAAAACCCGAGGAAACTGACAACATGCCAACAGACAAGACAGAGCAGGTTACTTATGGTCTGAAACAAGGTCTCAGCTTTAAAATGTTGTCATTTTTGTAAGAAATTCAAACAATAAATACCATTTTGTGGCTCTTTGATGTGTCATGAAGAGATATTATATTGCCACTGTATAAGGCACTGTATTGCCTTACTAGATCAATCAACAAGTGAACCGATCGTATTTTGTTATTTACTTAAAGCATGAAAAAAAACATTAATGAACATCAGCACACATTTTATTTCAATAACAGAAAGATGTCAATATGCACATTTTTCCAGGTTAAGTCCTCAGAAGTTAATCTACTCTCCTGTCTGATTTGTTTGCCGGACAAAATGGCGGACTCAGCGTTATGATTGGTCAGATTGCCTGTTTTGCAAAGGGTTAGTTACGAGTTTTTTTCTCAGAATTGCATAATATAAACTAGCAATTGCAATATAAAGTCAGAATTGCGAGATACAAAGTCACATTTGCGAGGAAAAGTCAGAATAGCAATTCAATAGTGAACAATTCCAACTTTATTTCTTTAATTGTGAGTTAATATCATGCAATTTTTTAGAAAAACAACTTGCAATTGCGAGTTTATATCACACAATTCTAAGAAAAAAAAGTCCGAAATGGGAGTTTATATCTTGCAATTCTGACTTTATAACTTGCAATTACGAGTTTATATCTTACAATTCTGAGGGAAAAAGTAAGAATTGTAAGATAAGAAGTTGCAATAACCTTTTAAAAAAATGTATTTAGTGACTAAAATGGGTTTCCATTAGAGACTTTTTTCATAAACATAAAAAAAAAATCATACCAATACCAAACTCGTCAACAGTAGTGTTTCAGTGATCTTGTAGAAGCGCTTATCTTCACTATTTTATTGGTGTTTAGATAAAACCTCATTCCAAAGAAAATTCTGAGGCACAGCCAAAGCAAGTCTGAATGTTCCAAAAGGTACTATTGGCTCAATTATCAACAACAGAAAGCTACATAAATCACCCAGACAATGACTGAAAGGTTGTGCCTCACACTCTCAGTGTGAGAGAAGCACAGTGAGGCCAAAATCTTTTTGTGAGATGTACAAAGTTCAGTAATGGAGAATGCAGCAAAGGTGCAGCAGTCAACCAAGAGCTCTGCTTAACACTGGACTTTAAAGGAAGGTGGTACAATAGACGCCATCACTCAAATATTGCTACGGCACTCAACAGAACCAAAAACTATAACAGAACTCACAATGAAATTTTATGGTGAAATGACAGAAAAATCAATTCAATATGTGATGCACAAATCTACCAAAGCTTTGAATTTTTTTTTTTTTTCTTTTTTTTGTTAAAATCTTAGTGATAAAGTTTTTTAATTGTTAGTGAACCTGCTGTATTGCGCAACAAATTTCAGACTTTGTTTGACGATAAAGTGATATCATATCGTATTATATCATACAAATGTAGCAAGTAAATGCCTTTTTTCAGTAGTTTGGTAAAAACAGACCTCATTAATTTACATAACAATGTAACCGAATTTCATCTCACTTTTTCCCATAGAAATATAGCAACTGCAACAAATTGCATATTTTGCTTTTTTTTCCTACTTGAGTACTATGAGGTTCATATTGTCCTATATCATACTATATGTGACTCTGAGCCACAAAACCAGTCGTAAGGGTTAGTTTTTTGAAACTGAGATTAATACATCTAAAAGCTGAATGAATAAGCTTTCCACTGATGTATGGTTTGTTATAGGATAATATTTGACCGATAAAACTATTCGAAAATCTGGAATCTGAGGGTGCAAAAAAATCAAAATATTGAGAAATCTGCCCTTAAAGTTATCCAAATGGAGTTCTTAGCAATGCATATTACTAATCAGAAATTAAGTTTCGATATATTTACGGTAGGAAATTTACAAAATATCTTCATGGAACATGATCTTTACTTTATTTTTATCATTATGATTTTTGGCATAAAAGAAAAATTGATGATTTTGACCAATACATACATACCCATGCTACTTATGACTGGTTTTGTGGTCCAGGGTCACATATAAGCTATAAAAGCTTGACATATTAAATACGATACTCAACCAAAAGCACATATGCAAACTTTTTTTTTTTTAAGTGCAATAAACTGTTCCAATTTAAAAAAAAAAAAAGTATGTTCTTAAAAAAAATGTTCTTATGTTAGCCTTTACAGTGTCAATGTCATTGCAATTTGGACCTTCAGCCCGTTGACCACCACTGAAGTCCACTATATGGAGAAAAATCCTGGAATATTTTCCTTACAAACCTTAATTTCTTTTCAACTGATAAAAGAAAGACATGAACATCTTGGATGACATAGGGGTGATTAAATTAAAAGGGAATTTTTATTGTGGAATTTAACTAATCCTTTAAGACTGAATTATGATTATGTTGAGGTCAGGGGTCCGGTTAAACCATCCAACAGAAGTGTTATGATGGCATTTATGTGTTCACTTCTTTCCTGAAGTAATGTTAAGCAAAATAAGAACTTATGTGTAGAAGAATCATAGCCTGGAAATTCCACCCATTCAAATAGCTTTGTGTGAATTCAAACTGGAGTGCAGGCATCCTGCACCACATTATAAGCCGTCTCCAAAGGCATTTCAGAGAATTTGGCAGTACATCCAACCGGCCTCACAACCGCAGACCATGTGTAACCACACCAGCCCAGGACCTCCACATCCAGACACCTGGACAGCTGCTGCAACAATCAGTTTGCATAACCAAAGAATTATTGCAACAAACTGTCAGAAACCGTCTCAGGGAAGCTCATCTGCATGCTCGCCGTCCTCATCGGGGTCTCAACCTGACTGCAGTTCATCATCGTAACCGACTTGAGTGGGCAAATGCTCACATTCGATGGCATCTGGCACTTTGGAGAGGTGTTCACTTCACGGATGAATCCTGGTTTTCACTGTACAGGGCAGATGGCAGACAGCGTGTATGGCGTTGTGTGGGTGAGCGGTTTGGTTATGTCAGCGTTGTGGATTAAGTGGCCCATGGTGGCAGTGGGGTTATGGTATGGGCAGGCGTATGTTATGGACAACGAACACAGGTGCATTTTATTGATGGCATTTTGAGTGCACAGAGATACCGTGACAAGATCCTGAGGCCCATTGTTGTGCCATTCATCCACGACCATCACCTGCAGCATGATAATTCACGACCCCATGTTGCAAGGATCTGTACACAATTCCTGGAAGCTGAAAACACCCCAGGTCTTGCATGGCCAGCATACTCACCAGACATGTCACCCATTGAGCATGTTTGGGATGCTCTGGATCGGCGTATACGACAGTGTGTTCCAGTTCTACGTTTTTTAACCGAAGTACACAGACCAAGAACTAACCGCGCATGACCTTTCACAGAGCTAGTGCAAGACGATCATTTGTGGTTAAAAAGTATATACATTTTTATTTTTTTTTTTAAATGGCCGACCATTTCACTAGATAACACCCTTATTCCTAAACTGGGATTGTGCAGAGCCCTTTGAAGCTGCAAATCCTGGAATGTTTTCCTCAAAAGACAAACATTTCTTTTTGACTGAAGAAAGAAAGACATGAACATCTTGAATGACACCGGGTGAGTAAATTATCAGGAAATTCTTATTCTGGAAGTGAACTAATCCTTTAAAACAATCAATGGCGCCTATAAAATCTTGTCAATGCAACCTGGAAACAACTATTCACAATGACTGTATGAACCTCCTATTATTATGTAATTCCTTCTGAATGAAAAATACTATGCAATAACATTAGGCAACATTTCAATAAAACAAGTAAGGAAGTGAACAAATTGTACAACAGGAATAAACAACTGCTGCTGTAGGGAGGAGTGGTAAACTTCCAGGACTAATCATTCCATTAAATAAGAGGCAACACTCCCTAAAAGCGCAATGAATAAAACCAACATGATTTTCTGGCCTGTTCATACCTGATCAGAGAAACACAACACACCGCAAATCTTCTGTTCAAGATGTCAGGAAAGTGCACTAACCATCTGCAGACACTAGACTTCAATGCATTGCACAACTCCCTAACAACATACGACAAGTTAAGGCACAGCCTCTACAGGGGTGACGGCAGATAAGCTTTTGGCAGCATGTGAGGAGACGTACAGTATGTTCTGATGGTGCATGCTTGCTCCTCAGTGATGATTACATCAATCACTTTGGCTGAAAGACGCTTAGTGGGATTAAATTCAAATGAATGAATCCTTATATTAAAAGGAAAATGACAGATCTAAGAGTATTAGATAATAAGCTCTCACTGCATCAGTGGTTAAATAATCTACATGAACGGAATGAGAATTACAGCAGCAATTTATTCCCAATGGTGTTGCTACAGTGTGAATTATGTGTTTTTTCTGTTGGTAAGAGTATAATCAGGTTTATCAAACTCAAAAGAAAGACTGAGCTTACCTGGGGAAGAACTGGCGACGGTCTTAATCTCTGGAGACAAACAAAGGGGGAAACATACAAGACCATTTCAAGGTGTGTCTTAAAAAAAAGTACCAGCAATTCTGTACAAAACATAAGAAATGCAGGCATTAGCCTTGCGGCAAACTGCTGACGTTAATGCAAACCACAGGGAACTGGTAGAGCATTACTGGAACAATCATATGCTAGTGTTTAATTAGGGTGAGGTAAACAAGATAAGTTATGACTTCTAAATTATGACTTCTTTTGAGGTTAAACAGGTATCTTCCAATGAAATTAGCATTAAAGTCTAGTTAAAAGTAATGTTACCAAATAAACATGAAAGAGAAAAATCTAACCCATGGCGCTTGTTAAAAGCTACTGTTTCTTGGGCAATTTTTGTTCAGTCATAAATGTCTGAATAAATACATGCCTTTGTTTGATCTACTAGCCATCCATATGGTTCTCTACCATTAAAAAAACTCCTGCTAAGCTTTAACGTCAGTGCTCATTCTGTAACCAATCAAAACAATTAAAACCAGCTCAAGGTAATGACCTCCGACTTAAAACAGCCGGCTCTGTTTCATTAACAGCTGAAAACGGCTGAAAAGTAGGTTCACTATTTATGTCATCTTTTATTAAACCAGATTACGTTGTCAGATTTCATCCATTTTAAACCACATTAGGAAGCTACACAGGAATAGGATCACTGAAGGTTTCTGAAGTGATAGAGCTGACTAAAAAGTACTAATAATACAAATTGCAGTCTTTTGTCTCCTAAATAGTCCAACAATAGTGCTGATGTTTGGGCATGCAGAGGTTCTAGCTGCACCTTGCTTAGAATAAAAGATGGTAAACCCCTAATAGGTCACAAACCTTGAGAAGCTGCTGTGATTTACAGTTGCTATATTAATGGAAAGGTTCAAATGGCAGCAGTTCAAAGACTGGTAGAGGGATAGCGCATAGACACAGTCACCTAACCATTACAGACGTTTCAATGCCCTGATAAACACTCAACTGTTGGAACAGGTTCAAGGATTTGGCTGCATTCTTCCAGACAAACAGGGAGACAATACAAGAAATAGGTCTATTTGAACTGAAAAGCAAGTGGAAATTGCTTGCTTTTAGTCCTATAAACAGGCTGAAGGAGATCAGTTATGATTTAATCAAGGACAGTAATCATTACAATTACATTGTTGTGGGAGATAATCCTTACTTTTCACAGACCCCTAACAACCTTTTAATGGACTTACAATGGCCAGTGTGATGATGATTTCACACTTTTCAAGTGAATCATGCTAGAATATGATTGGGGTATAAATGGGGTGGGAATGAGGGGAAGGGTTGGGTAGTTAAATACTGATGAGCTTAACAGACCCCCCGGGTTAGAGCAGGTGGAGGGTCTGACTCCACTCAAAGCCATTTAAAATTTTTGACTGGGAGGAGATATACTGTGAAGCAAACCTTCACCATCTGTTATGAACAAGACCATATTCTACATCAGTCGTTCTCAACCAGGGGGCCGGATCTCACTAGGGGGTCTCAGTACATTATAAGTTGATTTAAAGATAGTTATATTAACATAAACTTAATTAAAATGCTAAGAAAACTGTAAAAACCCTTGTCTCATATAATAATCATACCTAAAGTTTATATGACCACAAATTATTCGATTTCTAGTTTTGAAAATTAATCTGCCATTCTACATAGCTGTTTAAGTGAACTGCCAAGATACATTTTACTTGAAAGCAAAATGACTTAAGATATTAAGTGCAGTTTTCTGGAAAAAAAAAAATGATCAAAAAGTAACTTAATAATAATAATAAAAACAATAATAAGATTTTTTTTATTTTTTCTTGTTTTAAAAATAAAGTTACATTTTTAGTTATTTATTTATTTATTTATATAAGAACACAAGACTTAACATCTTATGTTATTTTGCTTTTCAAATAAATGTATCTTGATTTAAGAATGTTCGGATATTTGTATTGTAAAACAAGACAAATTATTTTTGCAGCGTACAAATGTTAATGTCATTATTTGTCAACATTATTTGTCAACTACCCAAAGAAAAAATACCAAAACATGTCATTATTGTTTCGGTAGTGACAAAAGGGAACACATAATCCTCATATCTGGGCATAATAAACAAAATTTTAGTACAGTTCTGAATATTTTTTGTAGTTTAGTATGTTTTAGTAGTGTTTTAGTATGTGGTCTCCAAAACATTACTGTCACTACCGAAAATGTGCCGTCACTACCGAAACATGAGATGCTTTGTAAAAAATAAAGTATACTGAATTATCAACTAAGATGTTATGATAGTTTGTGGTTCAGTGTGTATTCAAACAAATTAATCCTTAACTTTAAAATCAGTATGATCAACTTTTTGCCTTTTATAAAGAAAAATTGAATTCAAAATATTCAAAAATCTTGTTAAAAATGTAATTATTATTGATTTGCCTCTGAAAAACAATACAATATACATTTACTATGTAGATGTAAGCAAAATCTTAATAGGTTAATATAACCCTTCTTATTAAATTATATATTACTGTGACATATTTGAGGAGAGAACAAATATTCCAAAACTTTCTGAAAATACAATGAGAATTATCTGCACAATTACCAGAAATGTGTACCTTGGATAATATAGAATTTGCATACATACTAATTTTTTTTTTTTTTTTTGGAAAAAGACGCATTTTTTTCCCAAGACGTTTCCAACTCTGATCAATTCTCTCTCTATATAATATTCCCATATGTATAATATATGCAGGACATCATTATTGTCATACAGTGAACAACTTAAGGCTACTTTATTGTAAAGCTAGCGTTTAAAAGTTGTTCATTATTTCACTTTGCACTTTCAAATGCAACATGCCTTACCTGACACAACTTTACTACCGTCCAACAAAATATGTACGCGGAGAGGGAAAACTTCGCCCTCATGTATCTCTCCGGTAAGCAGGCGAGATGCATCTGCACCTCATCCAGTTCTCCGTCTCCACAACGCTCCAGTTCACAGCCCTGCGTCCCAGTACCGTTTCCAGCGTCTGCCTCTTCCATCTTTACAATGATTCCAAAAAGTTCAAAAGTCCTTTAGAATAGACAAAGCGTTCTATATGTACCTGCCTCCTTCATATTGGTTGTTACTGGGTCCGCTTAATGTCACAGAAGGCAAAGGCTCTTGAACAGTGCATGACATCAACCGCGGGTGATAGTGCAATGTTTATTTTACCGCTGTCAGTAGTTCACACATATTTTCCAGCTCCACGAAACGCGAGATTTACTTGTGACGCGACGGCGTATTAAAAAAAGCAGTGCAAAAGTCTCTGCGGTGTGGTATAACAAATTCCAGCGTCCCACGTTGTTTGTCGGTGACAGTCAGGGGGCGAGGAGTGAGAGTTTCAGGTCCAACGTCTCCTCCATCTACATTATACAGTAAACTCGCGACGCGACGCGACAGACTGGAACGCCCCCACTAAGCAGCGAATTTGCGTACACTGCTAGCGCTCCAGCGTCTGTCCGAGTTGTGGATGGAATTCTAACGTCAACGCCCAGTGGACCAATCAAAGAGTTTGTTTACGCGAGCAGCGCGACGCGACAAACTGGAACACACACACATTAAATTCAATGAAATCATCTATGCACGTTCATTGCACTGTAAACAACTTAAGTGTAGATGCACATGTGAATTATCAGGCCAACTGATATTTTAATCTTTATTTTCAGTAATAAGTAATTTTTTCTGTTGAGAAATGAAGTAATGCATTCAGCTTTAAACACCCAAGGACCCTCATACAGACAAGGACCACCAATATAAAAGAGATTATAAAACAATAAATATTATAATATGGTTGCCGTCAGAATGAGAGTCCAAGCAGCTGATAAAAAATTTGATTAGCTGACATCATGTGAAGCACAAAGCTACATGTTTATAAGAAATAAATTAATCATTAAGGAGTTTTCACTTTAAACCATGGCCAAAATAACAGTCCATAATCAATGTAAAAAAAATTCACTTGGAAATTTCTGGTAAATTTCACAAACCATAACAAAGAAACGGCATCAAACACACTAAATCATATGTGAATTTCTGAAGTAGAAAGACTAAAATAAAAATTTCCTATAAAACATAATCTAATCATTATTTCATTTCCATCTTAAAGTGTAGTTAATATGAACTAGTTAACAGTCATCAGCATTTCTACACTATTTTTTTTATCTTTATTAATATTGATCTTAACAATTAATTACTTATTATTGTTATTTTTTATAGATTATTGGAGTATATTTTACAGGAAAAGTGCTATTTTAGTTTGTTAAATGTTAATGTTTAATTCATAATTATTATTTGTAATTGTTCATGAAATTTAGTGGAATTTTCCAAATTTTTGTTTAATTCAGTGTTATTTTAAATTTAGAATTTTAAAACTTTTTATGTTTAATAATGTGTTACTTTAAATTTAAAATTGAAAAAAAATGTAATTCAATATTATTTTAAATGTAGAATTTTCAACTTTTTACGTTTAATTCAATGAGTTACTTTAAATTAGGAATTTTCAAACTTTTTACGTTTAATTCAACGTGTTACTTTAAATGTAGAATTGTCCACATTTTTTATTTAATGTGTTACTTTACATTTAGAATTTTCCAAATTTTTAATTTAACATGTTACTTAAATGTGTTACTTGCTGTGATTGTTTGTGAAATTTACTAGCAATTTCTGAGTGAAAATTGTTTCTACACCTAATTTTTTCGCTTCCTCCAGTGAAAATGTCCATCCCCTGTTGTCCTCACATCAAAATGCACTAAAATATTTGTTTAGAACTGTTTTAGTTGGTTTCTTTTTGTTTATAAACAGTGATTAATCTGTGCATATTTCTCTCCTGATTCAGATGAGATTACTTTTTTTACTGGAGAAAGCAATATTATAGATAGAGGACTTAGCAAGAACAATTTGAAGTTACAGTTACTTTTTTGGAACATCTTAATGATGGTTCTGTTTGTTACAAACATGCAACTTTTTCACTTCACAAGATGTTAATTGACTGACTGAAGTCATGTGGATTACTTGTGGATTATTGCAATGTTTTTACCACGTTTAAACTGTCATTCTGACAGCACCCATTCACTGCAGAGGATCCACTGGTGATGTAATGCTAAATCTCTCCATATCTGTTCCAAAAAACAAGCTCAATTTTTGGCGAAAATTTCATTTTTGGGTGAACTATTCCTTTATCTTACATGTCATATGGACCCCCTGCTGTATCTTCAGAGAACCCTGGTAGAAAACCCTCGCCACAAAAACACTAAGCTCTTTATTGTATTACATTGACATTATTGTAATACATTTAGAGAAAAAGCATTAAATCAATGGCTCTGCAAAGAGAGTCTTTTTTACACCCTTATTCAATCACAGACTTGTTGATGTGATTTTGCCTTAAAGCACAGCCGGCGCCAGGCTTGATAGAGGGCTCTGTTCAGTCACTCTGTTGTTTACTTTGCTATTGTTCTGTCTATTAAGCAATGTCTGAGCTATAGTCAATACGTACAGTGCTGACACCTCAGCCTGGTTTTCAGACAACACACATCTGAGTGTGAAATCATCACAAATACAAAAAGATGTCATTTAAATGCACATGGATTCATAAATAGGTTTTTAATAATACTCAGTGACAAGCACATTAATATAAATATTGCACAGAACTACGATAATTGTCAGCTGCCCTGTCTTGAAAAGAATATAATGGCACTAAGAGGTGACAAAATACCATCTTACTACTCCAGTCCAACAAAATCTGCACTTTACATAATTTATATAGCCTACAAATTCATGCAACACATTCGTTTTGCAATATAGTCATTCATATTATTAGGATAAAGTCAGTGGTTCAAGTTTTGCTATTACATGCTATTATGTGTTATCTAATTCTTGGATTTTGACACAGCTTATCCTGAGATGTAATATAATTACATTTGTACAAGAAATACTAAACAGCAACACAGATAAAACAACCGCCCCAATTTTAAGTATAATATTAAAAAAAGTAAGCTATCTGAAAAGCTTCTGTTTTCAGCTTGAATTGTCAATGCCAAACTAGAGTGCTTTTATTGAGGATTATCATTGCATTCATTTCTGACACCAACCCTGTAGCAGATGTTGTTATGGCTGATGCTGATGTAATGGAAAACAGGTTGAGGCCCTGAAATATAATACTTTACTAATAGCTGCTAAGGTTTAGCAGAAAGGGCTTGTTCGAAATGACCCTTTGGGTTACTTTTGTTTAGAGCAAGGATTACGTGCACATATAGGCCACTTCTAATGGTACCATTTCTTTGGTATCTGTCTATTTTTTCTAAATTTTGGTTTATTCATGTATACATCCATAATGTAAGAGCATAAATAAATGGCTAGAAGTTAACTTCAATGTTAACAGATAACTGGCCACCCAAATATAGAAGTACAGATGTCTATAGTTAAGAAGATAACTGTCTGTTCAAAGATAGACGTGCAGACATGTATAGATTAATAGTCATACCAGGGGTTGTGTTTATGGGAATTCTGTTCAATAACAACCCTAGCTGGACTACTGCAGTCTAGGTTGAGTTGAAGTATTTACCAAGTGAAAAAAAAAGGACTGAACTGGCAGAATTACATTCCAAAATGGACAAAGACGACAAGTAAAAGTGCCACCTGCCTGCTTTGTGAAGAGGCCTACTATATGTATGAATGGACCCTTTTTTGGTGGCTCTCATCAATTCTGGTCACATCAGCCAGATCAGAGGCGTTCTTTCAAAGGGCTACTTTACCTCATTTATTCACTGATACACAATTATCCGTCTCTGTTTTGAACTTTAATTGGACAAATGAAAATGCAAAGTTGATTCCATTGCTATGTCTCCAGCTGTCCCAATCCTTTCAAGAATTTGGCTGTTTTTCTTCCAAACTCTAGAATAGAGCTTTTCAAATAGCTTGTCGGATTGTTTCGATATACATAAACAACCTAAAGTATAACCTATAACTTCCCACAATTTCAAATTCCATAAGTTTTCTCTATTAAGACAACAGTTTAAAATGTGTCCCTTGGACATTAATAAAGTGTTATTGTAGTTATTGCGCTAGTATGTACTGTCATTGATCCTTGGTTTGAAAACTCCAGCAATAAACTTGCAATAAAAATAGCAGTGATTGCAGAAACACTATGGAGAGAGAAAAACACTGATACGACAGGTTTCAGACAAATGTCATTTTTCAAACAAACAGATCAACAGACCTGTTGTTGTTCCAAGCTGACAGTATTGCTGAGTTGACAGTAAAATGAGCAAACATGTCAGATTTCTTGCGGACGAAAGGTGGAGACTTTGACAGCTGGTAGAGAGGTCAGCTGCCCGGAGGGCTGAGGTACTGGACAGAAGAAATGAGTTTAAGACAGTCGGGACCCACAAAATCTGGACAAGAGAAATGAGAAAACAAATCAGTGTTTCAATGTGCAAGTAGATCAAAGGTGAATCCCACCAAGAAATATGTAGTATTTCCCCCAACAAAATAAAAAAATGAACAATATTCAGAATAAGGAATAAAAATAAGGAATAATAAATAGGAAAACAATTAGGAATATGAAATAGGAGAGGACATTGAAAATCAGGTATTGTTCGATTCTGATGTTCCGAATCTAACCAATCTTATCATTTTTGGCCAAAAGAAGTTATAAACAGAAAAGTATTTTTTTATATATATTTTGATCAGTAAATGGCATTGTGCCAAAATTACTCATGTGCTCTAAGATCATACTTGGTAATACACGTACCAAGTTTGGTCAGAATCTGCTAAGGTGTTATGAAAATACAGCTATACAGCCCAAACATAAGTTCATGTTTTGCGCTAATTTTGTCAAATTCATTAACACGCTTTACAAGAATGGCTTGGTCTATCGAAAATTTAGTGTTGGGAAGATATGGCCTCATGTCAATTGTTGTGAGAATTTTGTCAAGTTTGTTAACATGCTTTATGAGAATGGTTTGGTCTACTTGAAATCTAGTCTTGGGAAGATATAGCCTCATAGGGCTGGGTATCGAGTTCAATACTTTTTAGGCACCGACCGAAATGCCTCGATACCATCGAATTTTGAAAAACCTCGTCTTTCGGTGCCAAACTTCGATACCTAAGGGGTTAATCTCGTCAATGTCAGTGCGCCAATAATCCTGCAGCACTAGGGGTGTTCGACTAGAAATGGCGCCGCGCAGATCGGCGGCTTTCACACTGAACGCGGAATGCGCAGCCCTTCAGAGCACAGCGGCAAAAGTTCAACTAATTTGAACTTTGAGCGCGGCTTAAGCGTGCGCGCAACAAACCGTCCTCGCGCGGCGCATCCGCGAGAGCGATCTGAAAGCATACGAAGCAGTCTGCTCTCTATAACTCTCTTGATCCTGCGCAGAGCCGCGACAAAGTCGATCACACCCGCTAGTTTACACCGGTTACACTCAGAGATGTGGCTCACACGTGAGACTGTAGCGTGAAAGCATTACAGCCCCCTTAGATGTAAGGCTACGTTCTCTTTCAAACATTCCTTCGGTATCTCACTATGGGAATCGCCTCGGGCGTGACCAATCTGGAAGCACCAATTGCACCACATCTGTCGGTTGACAGACCAATCACGACAGTGATGCGGGAGTCCCGCCTCCCCCTATATATGTCACTGCATGACGGTCCCCACCTCATTCTCGTTCTCTTCCCCGTGAAGATTTCTTGGAAGCTTTATTTCTTCTGTACCCCTTTCCGGATTAGCTGCTCAACGGTTCTTGGACGAGCCGTCAAGGTACGTCCCCGAACGCAGCTTTTTCTGAAAGCAGTGGTCTTCTTCTCTTTCGCTGTCAAAGTGAAAGTGATTGCTAAGGGACTAACGAGCGAATTAACGTGTTACGACGAATTCTCTTGTCTGTCTTTTTAAGCGGCACGTTGTGGTGAGCTTAGCAGCTATGACAAGTGCTAGTTCTGCAAGCGAGGGGGCGAGGAGCAAAGACGCCCCGCGCCCTTGTGCTTGTGGGGCTATGATATCGGCCAAGGATACTCATCCCATGTGCATTGTATGCCTGGGGGTGAGACACGCTCAGGCGGCACTCGCGAACCCCGAGTGCTGCCCGCACTGTTCCCCCTTCCCGTCAAGGGTTCTGGAGAGAAGAGTGCGGGTGGTAGCCGCTAATAAGGGTGACCCTTCCCTTTCCCCTCTGACTACGGTGGAGACAAAACAGCCCCCTGTATCATGCAGCTGGGGCGACTTTATGGATGAAGTCGCGTTAAGAAAGCGCGTTAAGCGACGGGTCCCCGGCCTCAGCTCAGTTGGAGCTCGACCTGCTCGAAATGTGCAGGAGGGCGGCGGCTAAACTTTCCATCGATTGGCCGTCACAGCAGGCGGGCCAGGGTATGGAGAGAGACCTGTATGACAGCAAGCGACTGCCGTCACGTGCTCCGGCTGTTGAACAGGTCATTCCCGCTGTCCCTGTGTGCGTTTCTGAAATGTAGCGTTTTTGGGACAAACCTTTTTCGCACAGGGTCCCTGTGAAAGGGTTTTCCAGATTGGATGTGCACAACATGGAGGAGCTAGGGATGTCGAATCCCCCTCCTGTTGAGCTGTCAGTAGCACATAATCTTAATCCTAATCGCAGAGCAGCTTTTTCTTCTGCTTCAGCTTCACTGCCAGGACGTACTGAGCGCTTAACGGCCTCAGTTTTTCAGAAGATCTACCGTTCTTCTGCTCTGGCAGTGAGGGCACTGAACGCCACCTCTCTCCTTACGGCTTATCAAGCAGACCTCATGGAGGAGATGGGGAGGCAAATGGATGCTGGGTCACCAAACCCAGCCCTCTGGGAAGAGATCTGCGTTATTGCAGATCTCAACCTGAGAACCTCCAGAGGTGCAGTCCAGAGCTGTGGCCGCAGTATGGGCTTGGCGGTGGTTGGTGAGCGAGCCCTCTGGCTGGGTCTTTCGGGGCTGTCTGACAGAGAGAAGGTTGATTTCTTGGATGCCCCGGTGGAGCCCAAAGCCCTTTTCGGAGCATCAGTCACTGCTATGCGCCAGCGGTGTGATCTGAGGAAGCAGGAGGGGGAGGCTTTCCAAGCTTGCCTCCCCCGAAAGCCCATTCCTAAGGGTCCTCCATCATCACACCTTGGTTTTGATGCCCCTCTGAGGAGCAGTCAGTCAGCTTTCAGGAGCCCCAGGCCTCCTCAGCCTCAGCAGTCTGACACACAGTCTAAGCCAGCACAGCCAAAGGGAAAACCTTTCTTTGCAGCAGCTGCAGCTAGACATAGACCGGCAAACCCTCAGGGAGGGAAGAAACGCCGGGCAACCTAACTGGTCCTTGTGTTCCGGACAAAGGGACGAGCAACAGCACTCTTGGAGTATCTGTTGTTATCCTCCCTCAAAAAGAGCAGTTAATTTCTCCCCCTCCTGCCAAGAGAAGGCGTTGGACTCGGGAATTGTTCATAGAAATGTCAAAAAGTTCTCTTTTGACCAGTTCAGATGTGGAGTTGGCACCAGTTCCCCCAGTGCCCCACAAAGAAGCTCTCCCCCCTCCACCCACGATGTTGTCAGGAAAGGTGGAAGACAGTTTGCAAGAGAATATTGGTGGTGTGAAAATAAAGAAATTCCCTGTGCATCCAGGCAGTGGGCCGAGGGCACAGCAAGGTTTGAAAATAAAAACACACATAAAACCAAAATTACTCAATTCAGAGCTGCAATTCCCAGCTCCCCCGCTAGATGGCACGGCTGCGCCATTAGTGGGCATGGGCTGCAGCGGTCCGCTCGCTGTTCAAGCGGAGAGCTGGCGTGCATGCGCAGTACATCCCTGGGTTCTGTCTACGATAATGCGGGGTTATCGGTTGCAGTTTGCGGTAAAACCTCCCGTGTTCAACAGTGTGCTGATGTCAGCCGCAGAGGGGAAATCTGCTCAGGTTTTAGAGGAAGAAATAGCCTCTTTATTAAGAAAAAGGGCAATTCGAGTTGTGCCGCCGGAGGACAGTCATCAGGGCTTTTACTCCCGGTACTTTGTAATTCCCAAGAGAGGGGGAGGTCTCCGCCCCATTCTGGATTTGCGGATCCTCAACAAACACCTCAGAAAATACAAGTTCAAAATGCCCACATTCAAAACGCTGTCACATTTTATTCGCGAGAAAGACTGGTTCACTTCGGTCGATCTGGAAGATGCGTATTTCCATATAGGCATCTACCCATCACACAGGAAATTCCTCAGGTTTGCCTATCAGGGCACAGCCTACGAATTTATGACTGTTCCGTTCGGGCTCTCACTGGCCCCACGGACGTTTTGCAGATGTATAGAAGCGGCTCTATCACCGCTGAGAACAGCAGGTCTCAGAGTGTCAGCTTATTTGGACGATCTCCTTCTTTGCTCTCCGTCACGGCAGCAAGCGGAGACGGACACGAAGATGCTCGTGTCTCATTTGGTGAGCTTAGGTTTCAAGATAAACGAGACAAAAAGCTGCCTGTTGCCCACACACGAAATAGTTTATCTAGGCCTCAGACTGAACTCGGATCAGTATCAAGCGTTTCTGTCAGAGGAGCGCATCAGTTCAATTCGCGGCTGTCTATCCCTTTTTCAAAAAGGGAGGAAAGTCCCATTCAGACTGTGTCTGCGCCTTCTGGGGCCAATGGCCTCAACAGTCTCGGTTATTCCTTTGGGACTGTTGCGAATGAGAGAGTTTCAGAATTGGACAGCGTCACTGCACTTATGTCCAAAACATCACCTCAACCGCAAAGTGATGGTGTCGGCACTTTGCATGCGCGCTCTCCGTTACTGGAAAAACCGCTTGTTCCTCGAATCCGGGACTCCGCTGGGAGCAGTTTCCATGAGGAAGGTGGTAACGACGGACGCGTCACTCTCAGGTTGGGGGGCAGTGTGCGAGGGCAGAATAGCGAAAGGGAAATGGCCCATCTCACTGAGAAGTGCGCACATAAATTACCTGGAACTATTATAAGTGTTTCTAGCTTTGAAACATTTTGTGCAGTTTCTGAGGAACCACCACGTTCTGATCAGATCAGACAACACGACCACGGTGGCATATATAAATCGCCAAGGGGGCACACGCTCTCCTCAGCTTCACAGTCTGGCACAGAAACTGATTGTGTGGGGCAGAAAACACTTTCATTCATTACGGGCAACGCACGTCCCGGGAATAATGAATGCAGGGGCAGATCTCCTGTCCAGGGGGAATCCTCGGTACAGCGAATGGAGCCTCCACCCTCAGGTAGTGGGCCAGTTGTGGAAGAGATTCGGCCGCGCGGCCGTAGATCTCTTCGCATCGCACGAAAACAGTCACTGCCCTCTATTCTTCTCGCTAGCGAGAGACGGTGCGCCTATGGGTGTGGATGCCCTAGCGCACCCATGGCCAAACGTACTGCTTAACGCGTTTCCTCTGCTAAGCCTGATCATACCAACTCTAAGAAGGGTAAGAGAGTACGGCCACTCAGTCATACTGATTGCCCCAAACTGGCCGGGGAAAGTGTGGCTGGCAGAGATAATGCCGCTTTTAGTCGACCAGCCATGGCCTCTCCCGCTACGCAGAGACCTCCTCTCGCAAGCGCGGGGAGATATTCCACCCCGCCCCGGACAGGTTTGCTCTTTGGGCTTGGCCCGTGAGAGGTTAAATTTGAATGCTATGGGATTGCCTTCGAGGGTGATCGAGACAATTCAGAACGCGAGAGCTGCTTCAACGCGCTCTGCTTACGGTAAGAAATGGAACGTTTTCGAGCAATGGTGCGCGCATAAGCGCATTGTTCCTTTTCTCTGTTCGGTTGCAGATGTGTTATGTTTTCTGCAAGAACTTTTGGATAAAGGCAGAGCTTTTTCCACCGTTAAGGTGTATCTCGCGGCGATTTCTGCGTGTCATGTGGGGATTGACGATAACACTATGGGTCGTCACCCGCTTGTATGCAGGTTTATGAGAGGTGCACGGCGTTTGAACAGAGTGTCAAGTCCACTGATTCCGCCATGGGACCTGTCTGTGGTCCTTAACGCACTCTCGTACACCTTTTGAGCCTATAGACAGCAGTGATCTGAAGCTCCTTTCGCTAAAGACCGCATTATTATTGGCTCTTTCAACTGCAAAACGGGTTAGTGAACTTCATGCTTTGTCGGTTCATAACTCTTGTATGCAGTTCACTATGGATTACTCGAGAGTGTCTCTCAAAACCAATCCAGCGTTCGTGCCTAAGGTGAGCGAGTCAGCTCTAGCCTATAATCAAGTGGATTTAATGGCTTTTCATCCGCCGCCCTTTTCGTCTCCAGAAGAAGAGCGGCTTCACTGTTTGTGCCCTGTCTGTGCCTTGCGTTGCTATGTAAACAGAACGAAAGCGCTGCGGAAGAGTAATCAGTTATTTGTCTCATGGGCTGATTCTCACAGGGGTAAACCTATTTCTCGCCAGCGCCTGTCCCACTGGATAGTAGAAGCTATTATAGTGGGTTATAACAGCATGGGCCTTAGCCCTCCAGAAGGGCTGAGAGCTCATAGTACCCGAGGGTTGGCCTCCTCGTGGGCGTGGTTTAAGGGCGTTTCAATTCGAGACATTTGTGCAGCGGCGAGCTGGGCTTCGCCTCACACGTTTGTCAAGTTTTACAAGCTGGATGTTACGGATCCGTCTTTGGCTCATTCCGTCCTAAGTGTGTAAAAAAACAAAAAAAACAAACACTCGTGCAGATGTTTTGTTTTTCATATGTCTCCATTATATTCTGTGAATAATGGGGGTTTTCATTCTTATGTTATCACACATCACTGAGTTGGTTGACATGCCTGCTTCGGACAGCATATCTGTAATACGGGAGTTGTCTATATCCCATAGTGAGATACCGAAGGAATGTTTGAAAGAGAACTTTAGGTTACTCACGTAACCCCGGTTCTCTGATAACATGAGTGAGGTATCTCACCACACTTCCCTCCTTGCAGTAGCACGGGGAAGAGATATGCTGAGAATGAGGTGGGGACCGTCATGCAGTGACATATATAGGGGGAGGCGGGACTCCAGCATCACTGTCGTGATTGGTCTGTCAACCGACAGACGTGGTGCAATTGGTGCTTCCAGATTGGTCACGCCCGAGGCGATTCCCATAGTGAGATACCTCACTCATGTTATCAGAGAACCGGTTTTAGATGAGTAACCTAAAGTTTACACTGGTGCGTTTTTGTTTAAAAAATTAAAACAATCCTCATCCATACTGGCATTTCAGAAGACATATCTGTCCATACGTTACGTGAAAGTGTGCGTTACGTGATCATATGTTGCTACATAAGACAATAAATAAGATTTCCCTTTTACTCAAAACTCATTTTAAACCACCACCAGCGAGTGTTTGCACTAGCTTCCGTTTATTGTTGTTGAAATATGTTACGTCCTCTTAGTCAGAACAGTGATTGCAGAAGAGAGAAGGCATATTACGCTATACATACAGGCAGACAGCAAATTAGTAAAAAAAATTAATAGAAATTATGATTCTGTCTGAGGTATGCATTTTAAAACGAACATGCAATAGTGTGAATGTAGCCTAACAGATGTCCAAACTGAAAACTTTTTGAGCTTTTATCTTCACTGATTTATTGTGTTGGATATATTTTGTTCCTTTGTGCAGTGGCTCAGGAGTCTTTGAATCTGTATAAACGTCAAAAAAAAATTTTTTGAGATAATCCAATCTTGTTAAAATTGATTTAATAAAATTGGTATTGAAAAAAGTATCGTTCAGGAACCGGTATCGAAGTCAAGGTATCGGTATCGGCATCGATATCGAAAATGTTTGAACGATACCCAGCCCTATAGCCTCATGTCCATTTTTGCGCAAATTTCATCAAATTCGTTAACACGCTTTACGAGAATGGTTTAGTTTATCGGAAATCTAGCATTGTGAAGATATAGCTTTGTCCATTTTTGTACAAATTTCGTCAAATTCATTAACACGCTTTACAAGAATGGTTTGGTCTATCGGAAATCTAGCATTGCAAAGCTATAGCCTCATGTCCATTTTTGTACGAATTTCGTCAAATTTGTTAACACGCTTTACAAGAATGGTTTGGTCTATCGGAAATCTAGCACTGTAAAAATATAGTCTCATGTCCATTTTTGCACGAATTTCATCAAGTTTGTTAACACGTTTTACTAAAATGCTTTGGTTTATTGGAAATCTAGCATTGTGAAGATATAGCCTCATGTCCATTTTTGCACAAATTTCATCAAGTTTGTTAACACACTTTACTAAAATGGTTTGGTCTATCGGAAATCTAGCATTGTGAAGATATAGCCTCATGTCTATTTTTGCATGAATTTTGTCAAGTTTGTTAACACGCTTTACTAAAATGGTTTGGTCTATCAGAAATCTAGCATTGGAAAGATAAAGCCTCATGTCCATTTTTCTACAAACTTTGTCAAATTCGTTAACACGCTTTACAAGAATGGTTTGGTCTATTGGAAATCTAGCATTGCGAAGATATAGCCTCATGTCCATTTTTCTACAAACTTTGTCAAATTCGTTAACATGCTTTACAAGAATGGTCTGGTCTATTGGAAATCTTTTGATAACTTTATGCCAGCATTGTCTAAAGATGATCTAAGCCAATTTTGGTAAAAAAATAAAATAAAATAAATAATAATAGTAATAAAATTATTAGCAATTATTAGCAAATATATAAGTGCAAATTTGGCCTGTTGGTGGCACAAGAGAATTTGAGACTCCACATTTACTATGGTCAATATTGAGACTGTCCTCTATCTGTGTGCCAAATTTCATAACTTTCTCGCAAGCGGTTCTATGGGCTGCCATAGCAGAAGAAGAACCTTAATAATAACAATAATCGTGTTCCTAAAATGTCTTTCATTTTTGGGTGAAATATGATGTTGTGACAGATCTTATGACATTTACTAACACTGTGATTCTATAATTATTCACAAACTGTTTCAGCATCTGAAGTGAGTAAACTTCACTTCTGTCATTGTCATTGCTAATTATTTGAAGCAGCTGCACCAAATAAACTACTCTTCTTTGAGACAAATGTTTTTTTTTCTTTAAGCAACAACCAACTCTACAAGGGTTTAGAGCTCCAGTAGTGCAGTCTATTCCCTATCCATCCTAGTGTCCTGCACGAATAGCTAATTCCATCCCTCAATATTGACACAGTCCTCCATTGTGTCCCACGTCATTTGACTAAATCTTCTGTAGAGTCATGCAACCAAACTAACAGCATGAGGCTTATTCCCTAAGCCAGAAAACAGAACAGAGTCCTGTTCAGCATCACCTCTCTCAATGGGCAGCAGTCAGCCAGCTCTATACATCTGCTCTGTAGTGGCTCCCGGGTTGCTACGAACACTCCCAGGAGCACACTGATGGATTATAGACCAGTCAAAGCCAACATGAACCCCTTCCCCTCTGGCTGCAAGCCGAACTGCTGGAGAGCAGCATCAGATGAGACAAGCATGCGTAGAAAATGTCCTGCTCAGATGAAAGATAATGTATGAGGAGATACAGACGGGCTTAGTTTGATTCTGGTGAAGAAATGCAGGTGGTTTAAACATTCTGTTCAATCTCACTCTGGGTTTTCAGGCACTCATGCATAGGTTGTGAAATGTTTATACTGCCACATAGTGGCCAAACTGTACTTCATAGTGTAAAAATAACACTGTTTTATTTGTAAACCTCTCAAGTTAATTAAAAACAAACATGTCAACATCTATAACTACATAATAAAACATATTTGGCTGAACTGTGCCCCCCACCATGCTGCAAGTCACTGGTGGCTTAGACTGAATACATGCTTTCATATTTTCCAGATGTGCATGCAAACAGCTGTCTGCTGTGTGAAGATCCACTGAGAGCTGAGCAGGATATAAAAGTATGTCAATAGACCATTCACTACTCATGTCCAACCCTGTGACCATGATATAACCATCCAAAACAAGCTAAGCAATATACCTCAGGCCAAAATCAAATGCATTTCCAGCTAAGAAAAATTATACACTGATCTTAATAAGAAGAAATACAAACACTAATCCTGGTTGTATTTGCTTATTTAGTTTTGAAATCAGCTCTGTTAAGAACAGATGCAGACTGATGGTGGATAAAAATCCACTTTAGCTTGATTAGAGTGACAGTGGAACTCAAGATGAGTTCAGAATCTACATCAAGAATTTAAATTCTTTGTTGGACAATGGGGGGCTTTCAAGTTAAAATTTCTGTGAAACACTGACCTAGAGGATTCACAAGATAAACACACATAAATGTTCCTTGAGAGTACATAAATATGTAGCAACCTGCAATCTGACACAATCAGAGCTTTTGTGCACACAAAAAAAATTGGTTCTTCAGCAGTTCTTTGAGGTGGTTGAGGTGTTACATAGCAGCACTACCACATAAAGAACCTGAAAAGCCCACTATGGTTCTTCAGTGGTTCTTTGGGGTGAGTGAGGTGCTATATAGTTCGCTACCATATAAAGAACCAGTTAAGCATACTATGGTTCTTCAGCGGTTCTTTGGGATGGCTGAGATGCTATATAGCACCGCTATCGTATAAAGAACCTGTTAAGTCCACTATGTTTCTTTAGCCTTTTTTGGGGTGGTTGAGATGCTATGCACATCCTGATTTTGCTGAGTTAGATGTGTTTTTTAATCCAAAAATTTAATCTTGACCACATCCCTACACCTAAACCTAACCTTACCCATGAGTAATCCCTAAAATCCGAGGAAATGATAGATGAATGACACTGATGTACACTCACCAAAGACTGAATGTAAGCCTAAACTTCACAAAAACTATAAACTGGTTTTTCAAATCTGACTGGTTAATCACAATCTTGTTCCAGGGTCAACAAAGATGTTGATCCAGGAACACGTCGTACTTGGTAAAATCAGGTTCTGCGAGATGCTATATAGCACCCCCATCGTATAAAGAACCTGACAAGCCCACTATGGTTCTTCAGCATTTTTTGGGGGGTGGTTGAGGTGCTATATAACCCCGCTACCGTATAATGAACCTGATAAAGAACCTAATAAGCGCGCTGTGGTTCTTCAGTGGATCTTTGGGGTGGTTGAGGTGCTTACATAGCAGTATTTTTCAATCCTTGTCCTAGGGACCCACCACTCTGCACATTTTGTGTGTGTCTCCCTTATTTAACACACCTGATTCAGATCATCAGCTTGTTAGGAGAGAGATCCATGTACTGAACTGAATGTGTCAGATAAGGGAGACATACAAAATGTGCAGAGCAGTGGGCCCACAGGACCAGGATTGAAAACTACTGCTATATAGCACCGCTACTGTATAAAGAACCAGTTAAGCCCACTATGGTTCTTCAGCGGTTCTTTGGGGATGGTTGAGGTGCTATATAGCACCCCTACCGTATAAAGAACCTGTTAAGCCAACTATGCTTCTTCAGCAGTTCTTTGGGCTGGTTGAGGTGCTATATGGCACCCCTACCATATAAAGAACCTGTTAAGCCCACTATGGTTCCTCAGCGGTTCTTTGGGGTGGGTGAGGTGCTATATAGCACCCCACCATAAAGAACCTGTTAAGCCACTATGGTTCTTCAGTGTTTTTTTGGGGGGTAGCTGAGGTGTTATATAGCACCCCTACCGTATAAAGAACCTGTTAAGCCCACTAAGGTTCTTCAGTGTTTTGGGGTGATTAAGGTGCTATATAACACCGCTACCATAAAAAGAACCTGTAAGCCCACTATGGTTCTTCAGCGGTTCTTTGGGCTGGTTAAGGTGTTATATACCATCACTGCCATACAAAGAATCTGTTAAGCCCTGGTATAGTTCTTTAATAGCTCTCTAACACTCTCTTAATCTCTTATAGTTTAGTTGGGAAAAGGATTATTTACTGAAGATAACATGGTTCTCAACACCTGAGAACCTGAGGTTTCCCTTATGGTTCTATATAGCACTTATAGTGGTTCCTCTATGATTAAAAGCCAATTAACCACTTTTAGTACTATTTAGCAACATTTTTAGAGTGTACCCATGTTTTGATGCCCCTTTTAGCAGCAGAAATAGGGTAAATGCTAAAAGTTTACACAAAAAAAAAAAAAGACATTTTGAATTTGAATCAAATTCTTTGTCAAGAGGGTCAGGCAGCCTTATTAAATTATTAACAAGCTATTCTCCTCAAATTCCATTTACTTTCAGTTCCACCGTTATCATTTTAAATTATTAATTACCTCAGGTCAGATGTTTTCCTTTTAGAAACACAAGTCCTAATCACCAAAAAACACCTAAGCAAAATAAAAATAATAAAATTATCAACACTCCATACATCTAAAGAATATAAAACAATTACATTAAAGAATTAACTGCAGCATCATCAAATCCTAAATCAGAACTTTTCAACTCATAACATCACATCAACGTCCATGCTGGTACACTGCCAATATTCTGAGAGCTTTCCCATCTAAGTGCTGTTGCTATGGTTTCAGGATATCAGCTGAAATATATAACAAGACATAGATATGTAGGGAGGATATGTGACCTTGAAGCCTCATCAAAAACAGCTCTGCTATCCTTAGTGCTCATTAATTTACTCCAAGCACTCTCAACTGGAGAACTATAATTCTGTGGCTGCTAAGTAAGTAATTTATAAAGGAACAAATGCAGAGAGACAATGCTGAGACAATATGTATTTCAGTAGACGGTGTGCAGCCATTTCAGATCATTTTGTAGAATAGTTTGCATGATAGTACTAATAATAGACCAAATGACTAAAACCCTCCCTTCCCCTGAAATCCTAATTACACATTCAGTCCATCAATGCTCAGTGACGCACACACCAAACAACCATAGATCAGAATCTTCAAGCACCTCTGCTGACCCAGCTACAGCAGAACAATTCCCAGAAAGCCTTGAAACGCTGAGACACAAACACTTCCCCTGACGCAAGCACAAAGCAGTGGCCACTGACTCCCTTATGATGTAATTAAAGAAGAGGTTTTAAAGGCCCTGATCTGCAAAATGTGCTTCGGCACTGTACTGGCAGTGTGAAAAGATTCTAAATAAACTACGCTGAAATTACTTTAAAGAGGACAGAACATTGGAAAATATTAGGTATTATGCTGTTAAACCTTGCAGATTTTCGCATTGTATTCTTAAGCTGCATAATGCTCAGCTGCTGCAATTGACAGCCTGTTACAGTACAGCATGCCAATTTGTTCACCTCTTCCGATGGTTTGTAAGTGAACTGAAGGAGAAAGTGCTTGCTGTGAGTATACCTGCAAGGCATATGAGAATTGACAGTAGGATGAAGGACTAAGTGACATGTATCCTCTGAGGCCTCACTAGCACAGGTGCTTCTCAAGCACCCCTACAGTCATTAATAATGAAATTTTTCTTAGCTCTATTTGTCTTGCAATAAGATTACAGTGATTTGGAAAGCTATAAAGCAAGCAAATAAACAATGTAAATACAGTTAAGGTCAAAAGTTTACATACACCTTGCAGAATCTGCAAAAATGTTAATTATTTTACCAAAATAAGAGGGATCATACAAAATGCATGTTATTTTTATTTAGTACTGACCTGAATAAGATATTTCACATAGTCCACAAGAACAAATAATAGTTACATTTATAAAAATGACCCTGTCAATTCTTATTACTGCATTGTTACCTGAATAATCCACAGCTGTTTTGTTTTGTTTAGTGAGAGTTGTTCATGAGTCCCTTGTTTGTCCTGAACAGTTAAACTGCCCACTGTTCTTCAGAAAAATCCTTCAGTCCCACAAATTCTTTGGTTTTTCAGCATTTTTGTGTATCTGAACCAACAAATTTTATTTATCTTCCAACATTCAAACGCTCACTGATGCATCAGAAGGAAACACAAGAGTCGGGGTGTGATTTTGCAGAACAGGGGACTCAAGCACACCTATCATTAAACAAAACAGCTGTGATTTATTCAGGTAACAACACAGTATTAAGAATCAAGTGTATGTACACTTTTGAACAAGGTCATTTTTTTAAATTACACTACTATTTACTCTAGTGGACAATATGTAAACATTTTTATGTGAAATATCTCATTCAGGTCAGTATTAAATAAAAAATAACATGCATTTTGTATGATTCTCTTGTTTTGGTAAAATAATTAACATTTTGCAGATTCTGGAAGGTATATGTAAACTTTTGACCTCAACTGTACATATTTACTGTACGTATATGTATGCAATACTTTATGCATTACAAGACCAACTGTCTTAAACCAGGGGTAGGCAAATTTGGTCCTAAAGAGCCACAGTCCTTCAGAGTTCAGCTCCAACCCTGAAAAAAGCCTTAGTATTCCTGAAAACATTGATTAGCTTGTTTAGGTGTGTTTAATTAGGGTTGGAGCTTAGGGTCGGCTCTCTAGGACCGAACTTGTCTACCCCTGTCCTAAACCATAAGAGTGTCAACACTTGAAATTTAGAAACTTGGAAATTAAAAAATGGACAGATGGATGGATGTGACTGAAATCATCAACTAAAAATACATCTTTGTGCAAATATGCACTAACTCTTGATTAGACAATTCCAGCACCTGTTTCACTTCTTCATTCTGGATCTGCGTTCTACTTTCCTATCCCCTTGAAAGACACCAGATGATCCCTCACTATTCCCAGCAGACTTTCTATGGTGCCGTAATCTGTGCTTCTTTTTGGATGAGTTTCCCTCTTCCATCTTATTCAAATGGTGTACATGGTGGTCCTCTCTGCAAAGAAAATCTGAAGAGGCAGAGGCCATGAGAGGAAGAGATGTAGGCCTGGTTGCTTGAGATGTGTCTGCTTCACCAGATTCAACATCACATGGATCGTACGTTTCCAACACCAAATCATCGGAAATACTGGTGGGGACAAGCCCCTCAGTCTCTAAAACAGAAGGTTTTACATCTTCAGAAAAGCTAGACTTTCTCCGTCTAACATGCAAGCCTCTCTCAGTAGTTGCCACTGGCCTTTTCTTGTGCTTCGACTTGGTGTATTTTTGAGAGTGTTCTTTGCTCCTTTTTGCCCCTTGCTCAGGTACAAGGACATCTTTTATCTCACAGCTTGAGTGAGCTTGAGTAAAGTTGATTTTCAAAGAAGACAACTGACTAGCACACTGCTCAACAAGGGAAGCTATGCTGATGTCACTCCTTATCCCGCAGGTGCTAGCCGGGGAGAGTAGGTCTCTGGTTATTGGCTGTGGAGTTTGAGTGGTCCTTGGAAGACTGGCATGGGCCCAAAGGTCTGAAGTCTTGACGTGCTCAATGAGGGACATACAAGAACGGCACAGGTGCAGATCTTTAGCTCCATTTTTCAGGGAACTCTTGCAAGATTCACAAAGAGAATCCTTGTTTATGGCCAACACAAACAAAGACCTTGTCCCAGAGCCAGGGGAGCTTACCACTGGGGACTGCAAATCTCCACCTGGAGTCGTAGGAGATTCGATATTGAATATCCTGAAACACACACCACTCATTGGGGTCCTGGGTTGGCTCTCCGGAGAGGCCAAGGTCGACATTACTGTATTCGCATTATATTTTGAGGGCACAACACCAACTATGTCTCCTCTACCATTAACAGTTCTTGCTCCTTTTGGTTTCCTAACCTTTGCTGACTGGGGTTTGCATCTCAGACATACATCTCTTGTTTCCTCACTGATCATTTTTGAAGATCTCAGTTCTGTTGGGTTGCTTTTGTCTGTTCTATGCTTTAGCCAGTTAACTATACCCATAGCCATTGATATCTCAGTGTCGCAAAGCTTTAGTAAGCAATCCTTCCCCATCCATTTACTTTGCAGAAGCTCTTGACCAACAAAGTCCTGAGCCAAAGGTGGGGCAAGATTCTCCTCTGCTCCAACATGGAAGCTGTACATGGACAATGGAAGATCACTGCACTGGCCAACAATGCTGTCTGTTAGATCGAGCTCATCGTCAAAGATCGGAGTAATCTCTGCCTCGCTGGGGTCACAGAATAGCTCATAAAGAGCATCTCCACTGTACGTGTCCCTAGGGAACTTGTTGGAAAGCACCGGAGTGAGGGAACTTCTGCTGTGGTCCTCAAAACTAGGAGAAACATAATCACAGTAGCCCTCGTCACTGGTATTCCCTTGGTTATCACTTTTGGGTGTTATCACATCAGTATTAAACTCCCTGATCTCAGACTCTACAGGTTGTAGTGTATTTGCTGCTACATCTTCAGACTTGGTTGTGGAAGGAGATTTTGCGATAGGTGTTGTGGATTTTGCCACATGTCCTGTTGATTTTGAACTTTGCCCCAAAAGCAAAGTTCTGTTTAGGGTTTCCCATAACCCGAACATGTCCAGGACTTCAGCGTGAGCTGGAGAGGCCAAACACTCCTTACCTCCCTGGAAACCTGCAGTAGTAGGGCTTTGCCTCAGAGGTTCACAGGCAACTTTGTTACGCTCAGGGCTAAGGACCCCCTCAGGTGATACAAGATCATCAGCAAATATCTCACCACATCCAGCCTGAGATCCGAAGCTTTTTAATGAAGCAGCATCCTCACAGACATTAGCACAACATTCACTGGAAGAATCTGAGGGAGTCTCGCTGAGTTCGTCATTATATCTCCTTCCTGCAGTGGTACGTTCTCGGTGTCTAACCGTCTTCCTCATTCGTTTCAAGGTTGAAACATTTTCACCTGCAACACAACATGGTGAACTTGGTGACACAGCTTTCTCATGTTTGTGTCTTTTGTGAACAAACAAGTCCTTAATGGCCTTCCTAGGTTTCCTCAGGGAGATCCTCTTTTTAGGAATGGATTTGGCTATGCAGGGCACAAAGGGCACTTGAGGTGTTAGGTTACGGTAATCAATGATTTCATGACTGCTGCCAGATGTATCCCGATTCTCACGAAGCAACCTTAGAGGCGCCTCGAATCCTGAAAAGCTGACACTTGTCACCAGCTTATGGTGATGGCGCCAGTTGGTCCCATCTTTGTATCCAGGACTCTCAGCTTGCTGCTGTCCTGTACCTCTCACACAGTCATGGGTTCTGCTTCTTCTAAAAGAGCCCCGGAGCCGTCGGTGACCTTCTGAGAGCGTGTCACTAACCCCTGGAGACAGTATGTCCAAAGTGTCTGGCACAGGCAGTGAGGATGTGCTTTCATCAGTACTGTGTGTATTCACAAATCCATTACTCGTGGTGGTTTGAGATTTGTGTTCTTCAGGCCATTTACTTCGGCCAAGTGCTTTACTTGACCTCTTCTGCTCATCTGAAGGATCTTCACTCTTTGACAGCTCCATGTTTTCATATACATAACTGTAACTAGATATGAGACAAATACAGGATACAGTAAATAAAAGAGGATAATTTGTCTTTTTTTTTAATTTACCTGTAATTTGGGCCATTTTTTTTTTTTTACATTTTATAGTTACATTTTGATTATAAATGATCATATTGTACTTACAAATGTTACATTATTATAAATGTGTCTACTCTCATCCTTAAACTGCCAGAATAAAAAAATTCCTGATAATTTACTCACCCCCATTTCACCCAAAATGTTCATGTCTTTCTTTCTTCAGTCACAAAGAAATTAAGTTTTTTTGAGAAAAATATTCCAAGATTTTTCTCTGTATAGTGGACTTCTATGGTTCCCAATAGTTTGAACTTTCAAATTGCAGTTTCATGCAGCTTTAAAGGACTCTACACGATCCCAGCCAAAGAATGAGTATCTTTTCTAGCAAAATGATGGTCTTTTTCTTAAAAAAATAATTTATATACTTTTTAACCATAAATGCTTGTCTTGCACTAGCTTTGCAATGCACATCTTTACATATTGCATGATCACGTTGGAAAGGTCACGCGTAATTAGTTCTTCGTCTGTGTACTTGGGTTAAAAAAAGGTAGGGTAGGGTGAAAAACTCCATCTCATTTTCTCCAACTTCAAAATCATCCGACATTATTGTTTTACCTTTTTTTAATGTGCATTTGACCTTCTATGCATGTTCGCTTTATAAACACTGGGTTGGTATGTCTGCCTACATCACACGGGCACGATTACGTAATGTGTGATGTTGAGCTAGTGCAGGACTAACATTTGTGGTAAAAAATTATATAAATTTGTATTTTTCTTAAATAACATTGTTTCGCTAGATAAGACCCTTATTCCTTGGCTGGGATCGTGTAGAGCCCTTTGAAGCTGCCCTGAAACTTAGAAGTTCAGGCCATCCACTATATAAGAAATATCATGGAATGTTTTCCTCAAACAACTTTGTTACTGAAGAAAGAATGACATGAACATCTTGGATGACATGGTAGTAAGTAAATTATTGGGAAATTTTTATTCTGGAAGTCAACTAATCCTTTAATCACTCAAATTTGTTTCAGATTAAAAACATGTCAAAGAACCTGTTAAAATGCATAACATTTAATTCATTTAATTTAAAATATAAGAAAACATTTTTTTTCTTTTTTCATGCTTTTGAATTTACACTTTAAATTGATCACTGAAAATGTTCTATATGCTACAGAAACTTTCAAGTAATGATGAATCTTCATAACATGCTATAAACATTTTAGAAAAAAAATCATTTTTCAATCAAGATGAAGACTGTTTATCTGCTGAACAACAACTCATTTCACATAATTGTAATACAAGTACCACAGATGTGTCTGTTTCATATTATTCCTGACAGCTGGAAAATTCACTGCCATGCAAATGTGAAAACTATTAAGTACTATTAAGCAGTAACAACGATATTATTTTGATGTGCTATTATTTGACGTCATAGGGCAAACTGTAATACTTCTCGTATTTAATAGATATAATTCTCTAGTATTTCTCAATGTAAATTTCAGCACATTTCAAAGCAAAAGATTGGTAGAACGGTTCATTTCTAGTAAGAAAAAAAGGAATGCTATAATTGCCTGTGGTGCACTTCGATAATACTGATATCATTTAACAGTACTTAACTCAAATTTGATAACACAAGGACAGTCTGTATAGCTTATAAAATAGGTCACACACACACACACATATATTATGACAAGATTGACCATTAAATGGCTCTACAATTTCCAATAAACAACGGGTCATACTAATGGTAGTGAGCCAAAAGCAAGTACCTCACAAAAACAAAATTCCGTTGATTATATATTTAGCAATAACTCCTGTTTGTGCCGTACTCTGCCTCACTGGTTTGCAGTTCGTCGTTCGATTTAATATGAGCAACGCCTTGATGCACACGTTTTTGCCTAAAACAGAGTACACTGAATTCTAATACATAAACGAATTCGAATGGCACGTCATTTCGGCGTTCATTTTAATACATACCTGATGCAGATTGTGACGGAAGGCGTTTGGCGGGAGCTGGTGCTTCACACGCGCGTGACAAGATGGGATGCTCTGGCTGTCAGCGCGCGTGTGAAGATAATTACGATAGCCAATCAGAAGACAGAATAACGCTCACAATACAGCATCATCACTCACTGATCATACGCCTGGATACAATGAGCGCGGAACGTTCTCACACTCTGTGGACACTGAAAATATCACTGAAGGGCTTTCATAACATTTCATAATGTGAAATATAAAGCCGCCAGGCTCAGCTCAAACGGAGAGAGGAATATTAACAATAAGTGACCCTGGACCACAAAACCAGTCATAAGTAGCACGGGCATAATTGTAGCAATAAAAAAAAAAATTCATTAGTATATTAAGTAAAGATTACGTCCCATGAAGATATTTTGTAAATTTCCTATTGTAAACTTAATTTTTGCTTAGTAATTTGCATTGCTAAGAACTTAATTTGGAGGCGATTTTGTCAATATTTAGATTTTTTTCACCCTCAGATTCCAGATTTTCAAATAGTTCTCAGCCAAATATTGTCCTATCCTAACAAATATCAATGAAAAACGTATTTATTCAGCTTTCAGATGATGTATAAATCTCAAAAACTGACCCTTATGACTGGTTTTGTGGTCCAGGGTCACATATATTCCCCTAAAATAAAAGAAAACCGGTGTATCACAATCCAATAATTCCTTTAAAGCCTCTGCACTTTTAACAAAAAGCAATCTGAATACTTAAAATCATTTTTAATGTTTAGTTCTAAAAGCTAATGCTTAATGTTTGCTTGTGCTATATGACACCAAAGCTAACATTTTTCTTGTAAATACCTTCAAAACAAAACAAGACTCATTCTTGAAATGTGAACGAAATTTAATCAACCTTCTGAGGAACACTGAAAACAACACTGACAAACATAACCCCCCTTTTTTTTAAGTACAGTACTAAACATAAAGTTTATGTTCTACAGCTCCGAAGTGCAAATGCTGATCACAGATAAGGACCCCATCCAAGGTACATGAGGCACAGGAGGTTATCGTCCGTGGCTTCTTGAATGAGGTAGTGCACATGGCCCTCAATGGACAGAGGCAGGCCCATCACTTTATTTCGGTTCTTGATCACTCCCTGAAGACGCTGGTCAATGTCCAGAACATGAGTCTTGGCCTAGAGAGGAACAAAATCAAATTATGGCTTTCTACAACTATTACTTAAGCTCATTACCTAATCTATAATTAAAATGCAACAGCTCAAATTGCATATAAAGACGAGGCACTTGCAGTACTCAGAAAGTGTATTCTAATTTCTAACCATAATGCCTTGTTTATTCATAATTCAAGACTTCTTAGCTGAATATAAAAGCACATATGACAGACGAATTAGATAAGCATCTTCATTCAGGCTGAAGTCTGGGTGAAGTACCTTCTCATTCAGGATCTCTCCAGATTCATTGACTTGTGTTTTAGAGGAACCCTTGACAGGTTTACTCCACTCCACCAAAGGATCATGCAGGAATGTTTTTAAAACACTGGTTAAAAGTAATAAAAAGACATCATGAATTTTAAAGTATTAAAATGTTAAACTCATTGTGCAAATCAAACACACTCAACATAGAATAGAATTTTTAAAAAACAACAGTTTTTTAACATGGATTCCTTCAGGACCAAATCAGTATATTAGAATGAATTACATTTTAAAAATATATTAAAACAGAAAGTTATTTTAAATTCTAATAAGATTTTGAGTTTTTAATTGAATTAATCCAGCCTTGGTGAGCATAAGAGACTTCTTGGCTCCAAACTTCTGAGATGTTCACCTCATCAGCGGTTCTCTCTGGTCCCTCATGAGTCTGAGTGTGACTTCACAGGCCTGTCTGAACAGGCCCTCTGTGCCCATCGGCCCCATCGCATGAACCATGTTCTGAGTGAGCCGAAAGGGAACCACCTCAGGAACATCAAATGTCTCCCCCTTAAGCATCAAAAATACATTTATTCTTCAGTTAACAAAAGACATCAAGTACAGGACGTAATAAATTTGTCACATTCCTTATTCATCTCAAACCTTGTTAAAGAGGCAGTTGAAATCAACATGGACACACTCGCCAGTTAAGGAGTCAAACAAAATGTTTTCTCCATGGCGATCGCCAAGTCCAAGAATATAGCCCACCATAGACATGACCGCAGTAGAGCGACAGTAAGCAGACCTGCTGTTGTACCTGTTAAAATGCCACATTTGCCCACGTGTGAAGATGTTTGAGTAAGTGCTTTTTTAATGAATTACTTAAAACTCACTTTAAAGGGGTCATGAACTGCCTTTTTTATGATTTTGTACTATTCTCTGAGGTTATCAAGATTTTTACATCAAAAAACATTATTTAGAAACAATAGGGTATTTTATGTCCTGTTATGACCCCACTCATCAGGTGTTACGGATTGTAGTCTCTGAAGTAAATGTAAAATGAAGTAAAATGAAGGGAACTTCATTAAAAACAAAGTTCATGTACTCTTTCCTAATGTTGGGAAGGCAATGCAAAGACTGTTTTTCCACAACTTGGCACTGCACAGCGTCTTGTTGTCTTCTGAGCCATCTTTATCATTTGGTTTCAGTGTAGACCTGTGTTTGCCTCTCTTGTTATGTGGAAGCAGGAATTTGATGTTCTTCTGCAGAGGTGGTGTGCAGCCACACTATTACATCATAGTGCGGCACATTTCACAAACTGTCGTTTTGCAGATTGGCTTCAATATAAGCTCTTTTTAGACTAACAAGGAAGTCTGGGGTTTTAACACTTACAGGATGTTTTTATATCAAAATGACCTCATATGTCAAAAGATTAAAGGAATTTTGACATCTCAGTTCATGACCCTTTTAATCACTAATATTAAGAAACATTTAGCATATTACTGTGCAAAAATATTATGAATGCGAATACATACCAAGAGGTGGGATCAGGAAATGTTCGTAAAAACCACTCGTGAAAAACTGGTGGGTGTCTGGCACACAGCACATCTTTGTGCAGCTTCAGCTTCTCCTGAAAAGATGCTGTTTTTGGCAAAATCAGCTTTCGCAGCTCTGTTCCACTGACATAGATCCCTGTTAAAAAAAAAAAAAACACAATAACTTAACTTACACTATCACTAAAAATGGAAGACATTAACAGCCTGAACAAACTCATTTTTAACAATTCTTTAAAACAGCATGTTTAACACTTTCTGGAATTGATTCTGACTGATTAATCAACATTTCATGTCTATATACAGTACACTACCATTTAAAATTCTGGGGTTTATCAAATGTGTTAATGTTTTTGAAAGAAATCTCTTATGCTCACAAAGGCTGAATTTATTTGATCAAAAAATAAAGTAAAACAGTCATGTTGTAAAACATTATTACAATTTAAAATAATACTTTTCTTTTTCAATATATTCTAAAATGTAATTTATTCCTTTTTTTTACTCCAGCATTCAGTGTCACATGATCTTTTATAAATCATTTTAATATGCTGATTTGTTGCTCAAAAAATATTTATTATTTTTATCAATGTTGAAAATTATGGAAGCCTGTTTCCGCCACTGAATAAGTAGGTTATTGCAATTTTTATCTCACAATTCTGATATAGACTGGCAATTCTGACTTTTTTTTCCTCACAACTGCAAGTTATAAAGTCCAATTTTGAGGGGAAAAAACAGTGATACTGTATGAAAAAAATAAATAAATAAATCACAATTGTGAGTTCATATCGTGCAATTCTGATTTTTTTTTTCTCAGAATTGCCACTTTATTTCTCAGAATTGCAATTCTGACTTTATAACAAATGGAAGTTTGTTTCATGCAATTGCGAGAAAAAAAGTAAGAATTGTGAGATAAAAAGTCACAAGTACCTTTTTTAAAAAAAATTATTCAGTGGCGGAAACAGGCTTCCATTGAAAACAGTGCTGCTTAATATTTTTTTGGAAATATTTTTTTTTCCAGGATTCTTTAAGGAATGCATTAAACTTACTAACTTTTGAATAGTAGTAGGCCTATGTTTATTTATTTATTTATTTACTTATCTATCTGGTGATTAAAAACTGTACTTCAGAGTGATACAAGCTTTTATTTTAATTTTTTTTTTTATTTTATTTTATTTAATTGTACTATATTATGCTACACATAACATTACTCCATTATGACACTTCATACCTTCTATCCTTAAGAAGAGAACTATGAAATCAGCACACCTTTCTCTTTATACAACTTTGTGAGGATGTGGCGTAAACCCGCCGTGTTGTTGCCCCACTCTATGATGCCGCACTCTTCATTCAATGGGATGACCGCATACGTCCGAATGTGCAAATCCCTCCGTCTAGACTCGGCATCTTTCCTCAAAGACTAAAAATAGGCTGACTTTTATTAGGAAAATGCAGTTCATCATCCAAGCATTGTGTGAACAGCACAACTCTAGTACCTTATTAATAAGACAGTTGAACTCCATCAGCCTGCAGTCTTTCCTCAGGTCATCTTTAGGTTTACACATCATGGTGTAGAACTTGCCATCAGAGCCCTTGAGGGAGATCTTTTTTGGCTTCTGCAAGGACGCCAAGATCTCCACCTTCATGAAATGAAATGTATAATGATATCATGAAACTATCATCTAAAATGAGAGTGATGTATTATGTGCTCAAAAACTGGAGTATGGTGAAACAGGCAGGACTGACTGTGTCATCAAAGCCAGCAAGGTAGACCCAGTGTCCTGGAAAGGCATCGTGTTTGGGGTTGGCTCCTCCGGTGGAAGGAAGGGTGGGTATAAGGACAGACTGCAGCGGGATGAGGATCTGACTGAATGTGGGCTCTTCCACCAGTTTCTTCAGCATTTTGAAGTGTATGCTCATGCTGAGAGTGCTGCTGTTCCCATCCACCTACACAATTAAACAAGAACAAAGTCTGACTGCATCCAAACACAAGAGTAATTTTAGAACCAACTGATTTTAAAATGAATGCCTAAGGGGAAAGTTGAGGAATACTAAAGTGTAATAAAAAAAAAATGCATAAAAGCTGTTTCCTTGGAAATCAAAATATTATTGTCTTGCTAGCGGTACAGTCTGTCCTACTGGTTTATTGCCGAGCTCCACCAGCTTGTCAGTCAGTCTGTTGGCGTCTCCGATGAATTTCCCAAATGACTCATTCAGACTGACAGCCTTCTTCAGGATCTCTTTACATCTGTTCATTCGAGTCGGATAGGAGGACTAAAAAAATAAAAGCAGCACATGCATTTAACAGTTTATATCTGTGAAAGACATTATTTATGGTTGTAAATGTGGCTAAGGTGGCTAAGGCTAAGACCTTTGACACAGCAGTCATCATCCACATAGCTTGTTGTGGGTAAGCTAAGAAAACTTTGGCCACAATCTCCATAAGCACAGCAAAGACCTCGTTGTTGGAGTGGCAGATTCGGGAGATGAGCTGTGAAAAGGCTGTGAGGAACTGGTAGGGCGAGAGGTTGCTGGTGTGTTCGCTGATGACGGAATTGATCTTGGAGAGTTCAGCACGCATCTGGGCTCGGTCAGAGCGGCCAGCTGAAAAAGAGGGAGGAAGCTGATGTGTCATGGTGGTCTATTATAACTAGGTTAGTCAATCCTTGGGTTAATAGCAAATTGATTTTAATTACTAGGCTGCTGAACTGCAAATTCAGTTACATGAGGCAAGAAAAAAAAACTATTACTAATAGTATTATTAATTTAACTTTTTTTGTAAAATTGCACTCCCTAACAAAGGGATGGTTCACCCAAAAATAAGAATTCTGTCATTAATTCTTCACCCTCATGTCGTTCCAATCCTTTAAGACCTTCGTCCATCTTAGGAAAACAAATTAAGATATTTTCAATAAAATCTAAGAGCTTTCTGACCCTGCAAAGACAGCAACACAACTACCACGTTCAAGGCTCAGAAAGGTAGTAAGGATATTGTTAAAATAGTCATGTGACATCAGTGGTTCCACCTCAATTTTACAAAGTTACGAGAATACTTTTTGTGCGCACAGAAAACAAAAATAACAACAGCATTTAACCGTTCCTTCTCTTTTGGGTCAGTCTCTGCCACCATTCACACCTGTGAACGCACATCAGAGACTCGCACAGAGGAGAAGAAATTGTTGAATAAAGTTATTTTATTTTCTTTGCACACAAAAAAAGTATTCTCGTAGCTTGTAAATTTAAGGTTGAACTACTGATGTCACATGGTCTATTTTAGTAATGTCCTTACTACCTTTCTGGGCCTTGAAAGTGGTAGTTGCATTGTTGTCTATGCAGCTGCATTGCTGAACTGTGCCTTTAACAAATTCTTACAATTTTTATCATTAAAAATCAATTACTGATCAACACAATTTATGATTTAAAAGGTTAAAATATATTTTAAGAACAATGCATATGAATCTCCACAATTCATGATCAATGCATTGATAAAATGAGTAAATCTTTTAGCTGTTTATTTTTAAAACTATAGTTATTCAATTTGATTGATGCTTTTGTGAATAAAGTCAATTACAGGCCAATAAATGGATTAAAATATTTTAAAATCAATACATATGAATCTGCATTTGTAATCGATGCATGAATACAATGAGTAAATTGTTTAATTGCTTAGTTTTAACACTGCAGATTATCGCAGGTAATTTTGCACCTTACCTTTTTCAAACTCATAAACTTTGGCTCCAAAGTCCAGCCATAAGGTTAGCATTCTGGGCATGGCTTGATAGATGTACTGATTGCCAAACTGCAGGGCTCTATGAAGAAAGCAAAGGATTACTGTATCTACCTGTCATACACTGAAACACTCAATTCAGGAACTGCTCCTACAGGATTACCAATAGAATCTTACTTTCCAAAATATGTAACAATATAACGGATGAGGTTGCCTTGTCTTTCCAGTTTGTTGTCAGTGACCATGGGCATCACTTTGTCATAGTATTTGGCCAGGTAGAAGTTGCCATCCTCCCATTCTGGTAACAGATGTGTGACATCCTGTATTTATGAAAGAAAAGGATATTGTCTGATCAATGGCTGGACAGAGTTAATTGTGAAGAACATCTTAATAATCTTAAGAACCATTATATTAGGCCTTAACTACTATGTTTTACATCAAAAAATAAGTACAATGTACTTATTGTGTTCATAATGTATTGCAAAACACTTTTGCTGCTATTGAGGTGAGATGTGTTTGTTGGATTGGTAGGCTTAGGTTTAAGGGATGGGTCAACAGAGTAACTACAAATGTAAATATAGCTGCAAGCAGCAATTGCGGGGCCAAGCACAAAAGAGGCAGAATGAGGTGCTAAGCATGGCAAGGAGCAACAGACCGACTACAACAATGTTGTTGTTAAAGCCATTTTAGAATGATATCAGTTAAAATGGCTGAACCATTAATAATATAATTTATTGGCTTATCACTTTTGACCAACGAGTGGCGCTGTTATCAAATCGATGTGGTGTGTTCAGTGTGAGGTGACAATGGCACCTACAAAGTCGAAGCTTTCCAGGGATACAGCCTCAGAGTAATTTCGGCATCATGCCTCAAATTTGTAGTGGCGCTGTACGAAAAAAAGTTTTATCTATCGACACGAAATCCATACCTTTTTGTCAGCACAGTCTGAAGATGATTTGAGTCAAAGCTGGTGAAAATCGGACCAACGATTACCAAATTGATGTGGCGTTGTCAGAGGTGACAATAGCACATAAAAATTTTGGTGTCAGTATGTTAAAGCTTTGCAGAGATACAGCCTTAGATGTAGTTTGGCATCTTTCCAGCAAATTCGTTTATGCGCTAAACGAAAATCGTTTTGTATATCCACACGAAATCCATAACTTTTTGCCAGCAAGGTCTGAAGATGATCTGAGTCAAATTTGATGAAAATTGGACTAACGGTATAGAAGTAGTTTGAAAAAGTAGGTTTTCAACATTAATCAAAATGGCAGACAGGATGTTTGACCCAAGGAATCTATTAAGATCACTTTCATTACAATAGACTAATGTAAGCAGAAATTATTAGCATTTTTGTAAATTTCTTTATAACTTTTGGCCACAAGGTGGCACTGCCCCCAAACTTTTTGAGTACTGTCAGGGCACAGTGCTGAAGACACATACCGAGTTTGGTAACGATACATCATTGATTTCTGGCCAAACCATTCATAAGTTATAAACAAAAATAGCCATTTTTCGTATCTCCTGACCAGTAGGTGGCACTGCACCGAAACACTGCAGGTAGCCTCAGGTCATGGTTGTTATAACACACACCAAGTTTGGTCTCAATACGCCAAACCGTTGTGGATATATAGCCTCACATTAATTTTTTGTGCGTTTTTCAAAAACTTTGTTTGTCCGTTATTCGAGAACCGTTTGACTAATCAACTTGAATTCCATAACTTTTTGCCAGCATGGTCTGAAGATGATCTGAGCCAATTTTGGTGAAAATCAGACAAACCGTTTAGGACAAGTTCGAAAAAGTAGGTTTTATGAACGAAAAATTATAGAAAAAAAATACTAAACTATTTTTGAATTTTGGACATCAATCGGCTCGGCATGAGCCAAGGATTCAGAGAAAAATAGAATTTTCAGTCTGTGCCTTACAGTTCAAAAGTTATTAGCATAAACAGAATGACACTTCGGATAAGTGGTGGCGCTAGACAGTTTGAAATTCCTTTGAAATATGTTTGATGATTGCGCCGCTCCGCCCGCGCCCGCACCAGATTTGCTGCTTGTTCATACACGAGAGCATGTCAAGGGAGGCACGCCGAGTAGTAAAATAATAATTATTACTGATTACTAATTTCAATCAGTACATTATAACGAAAACAATACCTTAAAAATGAAAAGAAATAGATTTTTACTATCAGAAATTTCTTAAACTGGGTGAAACCCTGTAAACTTTTGTCCAAAGATTTTTGTAGGATTTCATCCGATTTCATCATAGATTGTGGAAAGTCCCGTCCAGATGTCAGTTAATGTTATTCTTTTTAGCGTAGATTTGGCTTAAAAGCACAAATGATTACACTTACGTAAGTGTGCAGCGATGTGCAAATCAGCTGAATCAATCTGCTGTTAAAAATGAACCATCCATTCATCATATCATCATGCAAAACTAAGAGTTAGAATAATTGTAAATGATGATCGGGTGCGGTTATCTAAATCAGAGAAAATATAGGTGCGGGTGGGTGGCGGGCGGATTATCTCTAGTAAGTACATAGTAGTTAGGGCCAACTTATATAAAGTGTGGCCAAGAACCTTTTGTCCAATGGAAAGGTTTCACTTAAAAAGTGAATTTATTTTACATTTACACATGTTGACCACTTTGTGTGTTTTTTTTTTATAAAGAGAATGTTACAGTACTTGAATACTTCAATCTCAAGTTTATGTAAAACAAAAAATAAAAAAAATAAAAAATTCCCAATATCGCCCAGGCCTAGTCTAATCGCTCTGATTCCGGTTACATTTGTCCTCGTATGTAACTGACTGAAATACCTTATAGGTTTTCATAATAGCATTGCTCTCAAAGTTGGCCGTCTCCTCCATGTATCTGCCCACCAGCAGCATGGCGTTCCCTTTTATCTGGATTCTCTTTGGGTCTGTGAGTGGCTGGTCATCAGGAAAACACTGCTGCACACCTTTCTGCAGGATTATCAGAGCCTGATGCACATCACCCTTTAAAAACAACAACATTTTTCCTTATAACAACTTCAATGATGGTTAAGACTTACATAAAAGAGATCTGCGTTGGTAAAAACAACTTCTAGCTGATTTGCTATACCTTAGACCACAGCCATTTGGCTTTCTCAATGAAGAGCTCAGAGAGGTGGGAATTCTCAGCATTGAGGAGGGCGTTGAAGGCTGTTTGGTGATGGCCAGCTCTTCTGGCCACACGAGCGCTCTGCAACCAGCACTCACCAACCTGCTCCTCACATGAAGACCTGCAAAGAAGTCTTCATCAGCATAACAAACACACTCTCAAATCTATTTATATCTCCATTCAAACAGAATAGTTATAGAATAGCTAACCCAAACCTATCCCTAATGAATTAAGAAAAAAACATGGATTTTGGAATTTTTGACATGGAAGTACAGTTAAGGTCAAATGTTTACATACACCTTGCAGAATCTGCAAAATGTTAATCATTTTACCAAAATAAGAGGGGTTCATACAAAATACATGTTATTTTTTGTCACAAGAAAAAGTAATAGTTGAATTTATAAAAATTACCCCTTTCAAAAGTTTACATACGCTTGATTTTTAATACCGTGCTGTTACCTGAAAGCTGTTGGATTCCAAAAATTTTGGCATCATTTCCGATTCCGAATTCTTGTCTGGAATCGATGGGATTCGATTCCAAGAATCAATTCTTTTTCGATTCTTGTTTTTTTAGATTGGAGGAACCTAATTTCGCACTGACATTAGGATAAAGGTCTTAGAAAGTAAACTTACAATATGAAGCTTTGTTTTTAAAAATTATGATATATTTCTGTATTTAAATTATAATTTTGTCTGCATTGCCCATGAAATTAGTCATAGCCCACAGCTCAGTAGTTGACATGCGTTTACTGCATGAATGAAACACGTGACAAAATAACCAGAACATTAACAACAACACTGATATAAGAGCTGATATAACAGCTTGTGGTTTATCTGTCAGTCAGACGCGCACTCTCTACCACTTATCTGTGCTCTCAGCACTTTCTTTCAGAATTATCACAGGCTGATAATTCACAGGTTAAAAATAGCATTTTATTTAAGATGGAAATAGGACCAAGACCCTCGATCACGTCATGATCTATTCTGTTGTGCAGCGCTCATGTGGACAATATCAGTAATACCAGTTCCACCGTAAAATAACTTCTGAATCATTTTCGAACTGGTTCATTAAAACGATCTATCCGAAAGAACCTTTTCATGGCAATGAATCAGATTTCTAATCACTATTAGTGAGCAAGAAGTAAATTAATTGCTTAAGTGCTTAACGGAAGGCTGCATCCTCAAACTCAAACGTGCTCAGTACAGACTCTTTTCATTCAGTTTATTTTCATGAATCGACGTTCAGCAACATTTGATGACAGCAGCCGAGATATGCAGCCTTCGTATGATACAGCTTTTCGTTTGAGAGGCGCCCATAGATTAGCTTTGCTGAACGGGGGAGTCGATTCCCCCTGACGGAATCGATTCCAACTCTCGATAGTTGTTCATGAGGACCTTATTTGTCCTGAACAGTTAAACTGCCTGCTGTTCTTCAGAAAAATCCTTCAGGTCCCATAAATTCTTTGGTTTTTCAGCATGTTTGAGAATTTGAACCCTTTCCAACAATGATTTTGTATGATTTTGAGATCCATCTTTTCACACTGAGGACAATTAAGCGACTCATATGCAACTATTACAGAAGGTTCAAACCATCACTGTTGCTCCAGAAGGCAAAACAATGCATGAAGAGCCAGTGGTGTCAACTTTTTAACAGAATGAAGATGTGTACATTTCTTATTTTGCCTAAATATCTTTTTTTCATATAGTACTGCGCTTTAGAAGCTACAGAAGATGCTTAATTTACAAATAAGTCAAATTTACCTTGACTTAATGCATTGTGTTTCCTTCTGGAGCATCAATGAGCACTTGAACCTTCTGTAATAGCTGCATATGAGTCCCTCAGTTGTCCACAGTATGAAAAGATGGATCTCAAAATTATACAGTCATTGCTGGAAAGGGTTCAAATACACAAAAATGCTAAAAAAAAAAACCAAAAAAAAAAAACAAAGAATTTGTGGAACCTGAAGAACAGTGGGCAGTTTAACTATTCAGGACAAACAAGGGACTCATGAACAACTATTACTAAACAAAAAAAAACAGCTGTGGATCATTCAAGTAACAACATATTCAAACTAGGTAATTTTACTAGGTAATTTTCTCGTGGACTATATATAAACGTCTTCTCTGTGAAATATCTTATTCAGGTCAGTACTAGATAAAAATAACATGCATTTTGTATGATCCTTCCTATTTTGGTAAAATATTATTAATTAACATTTTGCTGATTCTGCAAGGTGTATGTAAACTTTTGACCTGAACTGTATGTCATTCTGAAATTCGAACTGAACACAGCATGTGCTCATACCCTTTGCTGAGACCGAGAAGAGCTCTCCGAAGGGCCAGGATGGGTTCCTTGGCTCTGAACGAGTTTTGGGTCATAAGTAGGTGGGCGTCCCAGTTGAGTTTGGGCTCAGGCTTCTTGGATCCTCCAGCTTCTGTGCTTTCCTTCTGCAGCTCAGTGAAGGCATGCTCCACCTCACACAGCATGTGCAACCTAAGACCCAACAGGAAAGTGCATTTGAGCACACTGTATGTGTAGTTTTTATTTTTCAAAAATGTTCAACCACTAGATTACCTGACGATATACTCATATCCTCTCTGATACGTGCCACACTCAAAACTGGCTGCTGACAAAGGGACGACTTGTTCTTTCCTGGCTATTTTAAGCTTTTCATAAAATGCCTCAGAATCTTGCTTCTTGGCAGCCAGCAACATTTGGCCAAGTCTGACCCCCCATGTGCTGGACTTACAATCTATAAAACAGATATGACAAACATTAATGATTCTTCAATCTGAAAAACACTTCTATGTTTCTAGAAACAGGTAAAGTCATTTACCAGAGGCAAGATAGTCCTCAACTAAGTCCCACTTTGACAGCTTCCATGCTGCCTCGACCCGGTATGCGTTCAGATCAGATTTCCATCGTGGCCTTTGTAAAGGAAAAAGCTTCAATTTAAAAAAAAAAACTGGAGTTGTCGGAGGACTGAGTATAAATTAGAACACCTACCTGCTTGCCAGAACTCCATTGACCTGGGTTATTACTGTAGAGAGTTGACCAAGTCCCAACATAGAGTTCATAACACCATGATAATGGGCAATCTGCATGCAAAGATTAAAAAAATAGTGAGAGGGAAAAATGCATACTAAAAATTACCACATAAATTCTAAAAACAACCACATAAATGTCAGTGACATAAAACACTCTCAAGTTAAAATAAATCAAATGATAGGGTTCCAATATGATCTTACTTAAAAGATATGAACCACACCTGAATTAAAAAAAAAAAAAAAGTTTTTAACTTAAATTAATGGATGGGATTCTACAGAATATTAAAATCTCTTCGCCACATCAGATCTACTGAACTCACCTGGATTATTTTCAAATTTTCAGTCACAAAAAGCATATCAAATATTCAAGCAACCCCATATAAAATACATCATTTTATAATTAAATAATATATCAGTGTTTCCCCTAGGTTCACAGCTTTGGAGGGGGGTATGGATGAGTAAGGGGTGTCGTTTTTTACTCTCTGTATAATAACTTATTTCAGTGGAAAAAAAATCCAAAACTCTCAATTTCAACAATTTGAACGATATGCCCCTACAATCCTTTCCTTTTTTTTTTGTTTGTGTTTTAATTTTTCTGATAATCAAATAAAGGCATGAAACAATTATGTATTTTAAATCAAATGAAAATAAACCCTTTAATTTTTTGGCAAACAAACAGAGGTTTACAGTTAAAATTTATACATGGAAAAAAATTTGTGTGAATATTCTGTTAAAAAAGTTGTAATAATAATTGTATTTTTTTTTCTACAATCATGTGGTTAATCTGGTTGCAATATTTACTTTTTATCATTTGTTTTATTTAAATCGACCAGAAATATAACCATATAAAGACATACATTATACTGCACAAAAGTAATACAAGAGTAATATAATACTGAAATGGTAAAATTCATATGAAATGACTCTCACAGCAGCTCTGGAGATGAAGTTCATGTGTTCATGTCGTCATATAATGAGATGCAGAGGCCGAAAATCACAGTGAGCCTCACATGTGCTTCAGTATTTGTGTAGTAAACAAACTGTGTTTCCACCATTTATACATACAGAGCCAAGTGGAACATGCAGGATTCATATCTAAACCGTCTTTTTGCATTGTAATATTTACAGACATTAGCCAATATCGTGATTCGAATTAAGTGACAGTCCCAATTTTGATTTATTCATCCAAAAATTGACGAATTCCGTAACATTCCGCGCTATAGAGTAAATTCCGTTTTTCCATTATCCATTGTAGATGCGCGTTCAGAATTGCCATGCCGTCGTGTAAATAAGATAAATAACATAAGACCATTTAGTTTTATTTCTGTAATCATTTTTCCTTTATTCATTATTTTCTGTATTTAACTGTATTTGTATTCTTTTCAACTTTTATTTATTTTTTTTATTCATCTATATATTTATTCATGTATTCATTAACTTTTATATTTAAAAAAAATGGCCTCAAGAAGCAATACACTGTCTAGACTGCTATAAATTGGTGCAAATGAACGGCAGGTCATTTGAAAGTTATTTTCACAGATTTTTCAGAAATATAAACAGTTTTTTTTTTTTTAGGTTTGGTCCTCAGTAGACTTTTTTTTTTAACAAAAGAAAATCCAGTAGACTAAATCATTTTCTCATTAAAAAAATAATATATTTGTAATAATTTATTTGTTATTTGTTATTTGTTTTTTGCTAAATGTACAAAATTACAAAAGTTGAAATGCATTATTCACACGTCATTGGTGTTATATTGTTTAACTTGTAGTTTACTTAGTAAGGCACTGGGTCAGCTTGGACAATGGAAGCATGCTGACCAGAATTTGGCCGGTACCCATAAGAATAAGAATGTTAGTGGTTCTCACCTGGTCTGGCTCAAGTTGGATGGCTCTGTCATAGCAGGCAGTGGATTCACGCAGGAGCCCGATGCTCTCATGCTCCAGAATCTGCTCTCTCAATGACGGCTCTTCTTTCCTCAGAGCATTCACACCCCTCACGCCATCTGGCTCGTGCATGGCCGCATACATAGTCTAGAAGATGGCCAGCGAAACAGACAAGTTACAAAACAACATAGGAGCTTATCTGAACAATGTGAAGAACAATGTGCATACTGTTTTAAACACTTTCTGAATATTTTCAAACCCCAAGCATATTTGATAGATCAGATTGTATTTTATTTTATCTCTGGGATACATACTTCTGGTTGACAAATTGTAGCATTGAAAAAATGGTACATAACAGCAGTTTTTTTTTAAAGTTGAAAAGTTTGGGGTAAGTAAATGTTTTTTCTTTTTTTTTAAAGAAATACATTTTCAGCAAGAGTGCATTACGTTGATCAAAAGTGACAGCAAAATCTTTGTATTTCAAACAGATGCTATTCTTTTGAACTTTCTATTCATCAAAGAATCCCATGGTTTCCACAAAAATATTAAAGGAGAAGTTCACTTCCAGAATAAAAATGTCCTGAACCCCATGTCATCCAAGATGTTCATTTTTGTGGTTTATAAGTATATACACTACCGTTCAAAAGTTTGGGGTCAGTACATTTTTATTGTTTCTTTTTTTTTTTTTAAGAAATTAATACTTTTATTCACCAAGGATGTATTAAGTTAATAATTAAAAGTTTATTAAAAGTTAATAATAAATAATTTACATTGTTATAAAATATTTATATTTTGAATAAACACTGTACTTTTTAAACTTGTTATTCATGAAAGAATCCTGAAAAAAAAAAAAAAATCACAGGTTCCAAAAAATATTTGGCAGCACAACTGTTGATATTATCCAACATTGATCATTCTAATAATAAATCCGCATATTAGAATGATTTCTGAAGGATCATGTGACACTTAAGACTGGAGTAACAGCTGATAAAAATTCAGCTTTTCATCACAGGAATAAATTCTATTTTAAAGTATGTTAAAATAAAAACATTATTTTATATTGTAAAAACATTTTGCAATATTACTGTTTTTTTTCTATATTTTTAATCAAATAAATGCAGCCTTGATGAGCATAAGAGACTTCTTTAAAGACTATTACAAGTCTTACTGACCCCAAACTTTTGAACGGTAGTGTACATTTGAATTTTTTAGGAAAATGACTAATAGTTTCACTAGATAAGAATCTTGTTCCTCAGCTGGGATTGTGTAGAGCCCTTTAAAGCTGCCGCCCTTTAGCCACCACAGTCCACTATATTGAGAAAAATGTCAAAATATTTTCCTCAAAAAATGTATTTCTTTGTGACTGAAGAAAGAAAGACAGGAATATCTTGGATAAAATAGGGGTGAGTAAATTATCAGGAAATGTTTATTCCGGAAGTGTGCTTCTCCTTTAAACAGCACAGCTGTGTTTACCGTTAATAATAATAAGTAATGTTTTATGAGCACTTAATGAACATATTAGAATGATTTCTAAAGAATCATGTGACACTGAAGATTGGAGTAATGACTGCTAAAAATTCAGCTTTACCATCACAGGAATATATTACATTTTAAAATATATTGAAATACAAAACAGTTTTTTAAAATTGTAATATATTTCACACACATATATATATATATATATATATATATATATATATATCAGTATATCAGTAAAGTAAAAAAAAAAAAAATCAAACTGTTAAGACCTGGAGGAATGAAAGATGGTCCTGAATGTTCTGCTTCTTCTCACGGATAAAAGACTCAAAGTGCATGACAGCACGTGTATAGGCTCTTGAGCGGAAGGATGCCTTGGCCAGCACATCCTGAGGAATGCTGTTTAAGAAGGCTACTACGCTTTGATACTCACTGCTTTCCGGGCCTAAGAGGATGAAGAAAGAGTCAGAAATACTTCCATTTCACTTGACTTACACACATGTACAGAAGCCAATTTCCACAACTGAATAAAAAAATAAAAGAAGGTAAATGCGACTTTTTATTTTGCAATTCTTCAGGCTTTTTTTCTCAGAATTGCATGATACAAACTCACAATTCTGATTTTTTCCTCAGAACTGTGATATAAACTCGCAATTCTGAGAAATAAAGTCAGAAATGCAAGATATAAACTCACCATTTCTGAGACATGTTCTAAGATCTCTCCTGCAATTCTGACTTAATAACATGCAATTGCAAATTACTAAGTCAGAATTGTGACATATAAACTCACAATCCTGAGAACATAGTCTTTTTTTCCCCTCAAAATTTGACTTTATAACTCACAATTTCAAGTTTATCTCACAAATTTGAGAAAAAAAGTCAGATTTGCAAAAAAACATCAGAATTGAGGTTTCATTTTGTATCACAATTATGAGAAAAAAGTCAGAATTGTGAGAGAAAGAATCGCAATAACCTTTTTTTTATTTTTTTATTCAGTGGCGGAAACGAGCTTCCATACACATGATATAGAGCTGAAAAATATAACTTGCATGTTATTGCTGTTCCACTGTTTAGAATAAAACTTTTTAAATCTCTTTTTTATTTTCTTAAGAAATACATACATGTACAATACCACCAATGTCATAACTGTTCAAGATTAGATTACTCATCAGGAACAGGGTAGTACTGTTAGAATAAAACATTTGTATAGAAAAAAATTCACAGCACAATTAATTGAGCCACATCAGTAGTTTGTTTTACTGATGAAATAAAAAAAAAAAAAACATTTTAAAGGGAATTAGTAAAATTCAATAAAGAACAAAAGACACTGCCTATTATCATGTGTCAAGACATGAATAAATAATATCCATCAGCTTTTAGGGAATAAAACAGTACTGAATTAAATTCAAAATTTAATCTTGTAATTCACCTGTGGCCTGTGCTTGCGGCTGCTCTCTGGCATGTTTGCCTGGCCTCTTATTAGTACTCAGACTCTGCAGTTTGTGGCGGGACCACTGAGTGAGATGGTCCAGCATGGAAAAGACAGTTTGTGTGCTGAGCTGACTCAAACTGGAGGCGTTCTCCTGCAGTCGCACTAACCGCGGGTCACCCTCCTTCAGGACTGCCATCATCTCTTCATTCACCTACAGGACATAAACAAAAACACTATTTTCAGCCTTTTCACTTAAACTTTACTGAGAAAACTACATGAATAGTTTCCTATAAAAAATGAATAGCATGTTCTTTCCACAAAACTTGAATTTGTACCTCTCGCTGCTCCTCCTGAGTGCATCCAATCAGCACGTAGACCAAAATATGGGGCAGCAGATAGATGGTCACTTTGTAGTCATGCTTTATGATGAAACTACAGCAGTTGAACACTTTTCCAGCAAGTTCATGTCTAACCTAAAACACGTGAAAAGATTAGGTAGAATTTGTTTTTTATGCATATTTGAAGCTGGAAAACATGTTGATGTGAACTTACTTTACTGATGAGGTAACCTGCCCATGTAGCAGACCAGTCTGAGAATTTGCTTCCACGGCTTGTGAGATATATAGGCTTTTTCAGCTTAGACCAATTCACCACCTTCTGAGAGCTCTTATACCTTCAGATGATTAAAACAAGTCAGTTTTAGGAAACACTGGACATAAAAAAGCAGCAGACAAAATCATCATGCCCAACCTGGTATTGAGATGCGGCTCCAGGATTTCCTGAACCTGCTCTGGGAATCTCCTCCACAGACGGCGACCTGGTGAGTCGGTCCTGCCCTCCCGACATTCAAATAATGACAGCAGCTCCTGAAACAGAAGGTTACAGAGTTGAACTAGCCTAAAACCTACAATATACTGGTACCATAACTTGTATCTGCAGATATTTGAGATTTTTTTTAAATGTATCAGTACCAGTCGATACATTAAATTTTAAATATGCATGCTCATTTGATACCTTTGCCATCATCCAGTCCAGTACTTTAAAGATTAGTTCACTCCTGAATTAAAGTTTCCTGACAATTTACTCACCCCCCATGTCATCCAAGATCTTCTTCTCTCTCTTTTTTCAGTTAAAAAGAAATTAAGGTTTTTGAGGAAAACATTTCAGGATTTTTCTCCATATACTGGGCTTTAATGGGGATTGAACTATTGAAGGGCTGTAATTGCAGTTTCAATGCAGCTTCAAAGGGCTCTACATGACCCCAGCCGAGAAATAAGGGTCTACGTCAGGGCTCCAGACAAAAAAAAAAACCCGTCAGGAGCCATTGGCTCCTATAAGAAACAAACTTGGACACCAATTAATTTTTTAGGTGCCACAGAATAAATGTTGTTTATTTATTTATTTTTATTTAACACTTTAACATTTCAGTCATACTGTCATGTGTTTATGTCTTTATTGTATTGTATTTTGTTGACTTTATTAGCATTTTAATCCAACTTGTAGATGTCCTGGGAACTAAGGTTCATTTAAAGTGGGAACTAAACGTCTTTTCCAACTTGAAGAAAATATGCACTCACAAAGAATGGTTTATTACACAGAATCTGTGCCAATATCATGGACCATAAGCATCACTTGGCCACTGAGTGTAGTTTGGGTTCCTTCTCATATATTCAGTCGTTTTTTCTTCATCAGCAAAATGCAATTTTATATGAGGTTTTGAATTTTATCTTTAGCTCCTTGCATTCTTTCTTATGCAGACAACAGGTTAAGTAAAACTATTAATATGCAATAGCGCATAAATATAGCAAAATGCTCCTCTTTATAGTCATTTTTTCTAGCTGACTGATGAACTCATGGACGATGAACAGTTATTCGGAGGTAAATGTATTGTTACACGTTTACAAGCTTTACATATTTTCCGCAGTTTGAAATTTCAGTAAGTTGTACTGCAGGCTATCATATAAAATTCGTACTGTATAGTAGTAAACGGAAAGATACTGAGGCGCTAAAGCGATCGCTCCTGCCGCATTAAAGAGCACCAAAACTGTATTTATTGTTTAAATTTCATTATGAATTTTGCATAACTTTAAAGCTGATACTTTGTTAAAAGGTAACAAAGCAGAAAAGTTATTGCGATTATGGACGGCAAGTGCGCTACAAATATTATGAAGTTCCCGCATTAACAGAACACAGCTGATAGACTAAACATCTTGATAACATGAAGCCATATTAGTAATGATTATAAACAAGAGTTGTTAATGATATTGCTAATATCCACACAGCTGACAGCTTTACCTGTTGTAGTTTGTTCAACGAAACAGACACTGATTTTGTGCACTTCGCACATCTCTGTCATTTTCGACCTCTCTCACGCTGTCATAACTGGAGCTGCGTTTAGCAGGTGTGCCATTATCGCAGCTGTCCAGCAAAAATGACTGTTTGAAAGTCTTTTTTCCACTAAAGCTTTGATGCGCATTGTCTCAGTTTAATACTTGAACATAACAAAAGATGTGTTTGCAAAACCAGTAAATTTATGTAGTCGCCAGTGGTGACCGCAGCAAAAACTTCACTTGCAAATGTATATTTTTGGTCAAATGCGACTGTTTTAGTCTGTTTTCGTAATGCATGAAGTAGGGATGCACCGATACCACTTTTTCCAGTACTCGCCCACTTTTATTTTTGGTACTTGCCAATTCCGAGTACCAATACCGATATTTTAAAATTTACCAGTAAATTTGTAAAATATTGGGTACAGAAACTAAAAGAATATGTATTTGTTAATTTCATTTATCAAATAGATACAGTCAAACCAAAATTTATTCAGATACCTTTTATTACATTATCAGACATTTTTCACATTATCATAAACTGTGTCCTGCACCCACTAGTTTAAAAATATATATATATATATATATATATATATATATATATATATATATATATATATATATATATATATATACAGGGGTTGGACAATGAAACTGAAACACTGGCCAATATAGTGTTGGAGGTTTCATGGCTATATTTATGCAGCCTGGTGGCCAGTCTTTACTGATCGCACATTTCAACAATAAGAGCAGAGTGTGAAGGTTGACTTTGTGCACCCAATAGCTCAAACATTGAACCCTGAAGGTGGTGCCGTGTATTAGGATGATAATGCACCAATACACACAGCAAGACTGGTGACAAGAGTGATTTGATGAACATGAAAGTAAAGTTAAACATCTCCCATGGCCTGCACAGTCACCAGATCTGAATATTATTGAGCCACTTTGGGGTGTTTTGGAGGAGCGAGTCAGGAAATGTTTTCATACACCAACATCACATAGTGACCTGGCCACTGTTCTGCGAAAGGAATGGCTCAAAATCCTTCTGGCTACTGTGCAGGACTTGTATTTGTCATTCCCAAGATGAAATAATGCTGTATTGGCTGCAAAAGGAGGCCAAACGGCATACTAATTGTGGTCTAAACCCAGGTGTTTCAGTTTCACGGTCCAACCCCTGTATATATATATATATATATATATATATATATATATATATATATATATATATATATATCAAAAATTAGGTGGTGTATATCTGGTGTCTGAATAATTTTTAGTTTGACTATATATCCCTTAGTTATTTTTTTTACACTTAATTATGCCCATTAAAATGTGTTTTGTTACTTTCACTGTTCAAATTTTATTTTTTTTTTTGCTCTATGGTACATCATCTTTAATTTAATAGCATTAAAACTGCTCCATTGTAGCGGCTCAGTACTGTAATCACGCGTTTTGTTGTAATAATGCAGGGAACCACTCGTTATGAATCTCCTAACTCTGATAAATATAAGTTGCGTTTTTTTAATCTGAAACATGCTGCTATTTGGGCTATAATCTAAAGAGACTCAAATAATGCAGAAACACTCATGAAGCAAGCAAAACATGCGCAACGCGCTCAAGTACAGTACAGCCTAGCGCATTTTACACAGACTGCTAGTTTCACTTTCGTCGTACAGACATGTCTGCTTAAGGCTGAAAATAAATGATGTTTATAGTGAATGCCTCTATAAATTTTGTTTCATATTTACGAATTTGTTTTAATCTAAAAGATGCGTGTGCTAAATATGCAAACATCAATAAAGAGCACACAACAAAAGTGTGCTTTTTTTTTAGAAAATGACCGATTGTTTTGCTAGGTCCCTTATTCCTCGGCTGGGATCATGCAGAGCAGGCGTCACCAAACTTGTTCCTGGAGGGCCGGTGACCTGCAGAGTTTACCTCCAACTTTCCTCAACACACCTGCCTGGAAGTTTCAAGTATACCTAGTAAGACCTTGATTAGCTGGTTCAGGTGTGTTTGATTAGGGTTGGAGCTAAACTCTGCAGGGACACCGGCCCTCCAGGACCGGGTCTGGTGACCCCTGATGTAGAGAGTCCTTTGAAGCTGCATTAAATCTGCAATTTGGACCTTCAACCCATTAATCCCTATTAAAGTCCACTAAAGGGAGAAAAATCCTGGAATATTTTCCTTAAAAAAAAAACTTAACTTCTTTTTGACTGAAGAAAGAAAAATATGACAGAGGTGAGTAAATTATCAGGAAATTTTTATTCTGGAGTGAACTAATCTTTTAAAATAGTTATTTTTCATTCTGCACATCATAATGTGATGTCTAAACTCACTTGTTGCATTTTTAAATAACCAATTTTAGTTTTTAGAGTTCTAGGTTTCATTTATTACAGAAAAAATTGTATAAAAATGTAAATATCAGCCGTTTATCAGGCCAAAATTTGTATACCATTTCATTTTTGTATCTACCCATTTCAAGCTAATATGTTTTTTTTTTTTATAAATAAATAAATAAATTAAATAAATAAATAAATTAAATATCTCCTTGCTAAATACTTAGTCCAGGGCTTATACAGATACTGTAAAATAAAATTCCAGGACTTTCAAGGAATACTTTTTTGATTTTCAAGGACTTCAATCAGAGTTTTATGACACTGACTGAAATAGGCAAAAAATAAATAAATAAAGTATGATTGTTTTTTTATTGTGTGAACTTTGTATGAAAATATATGTGCTTATTAAAAAAAAGGAAACAATTATTTCACAGATACAATGTCTTTTAATAATTCAAACACTTTTCAAGTACCTCTTCATGAATATTGCTATTTTCAAAGGGTTTTCCAGGCTTAAAATTTAAGTACTTCAAGCACTTTAAGCCCCCACGAACCCTTTTAGTCTAAAAGTGAGTCACAAAGGACATTATCCTTAGCACAGTGCGTACCTGCATGGCGTACGCCGCGGCATCTTGAGCTCTCACATCATCCGCATAGGCTAGAAAGGCTTTGGTCAGCTCTGTCAGTAGCTCATAGGCAAAGTTTGGATCATCGATTCCACTCTGAAAGCATAAAGACATTCTCTTTATTCTGTGGCTTACTCTTGGATATACATAAAATGCAAAGCTACACACTCAAAACACCACCTTTAGGATTCTGCTTAATACAAAACTGTCTGAGGAATGTCTTACCACAAATGTTGAGCCAGTTCCCTGAGTGTCAGCGGGTGACAAATCAAGTCGACCAGGATCAATGGCTCCTAACTCCCCCAGGCATTCCCCACACAAAAGCCTAGCTTCAGGATTGACGTCCTGGCAGCCCCGAAGCAACACCGTCACTAACTGAGAGATCACTGGCTCCACCATTTCACTGTCCAAGACATGCTTTAACAGAGCATCCTGTAGAACAAAAACACATCATGTAGATCAACCTTTCAGGCCCTTGATATGTTTTATTTTAAGCATTTTTAAAATAAAGACTCATATACATGTATTTTTTTTTGTGTACATTTATTAAGTGTGAGTCTGACCTGGTTCTTGTATATCATCTCCTTCAAGCTGGTGAGCGCATGGATGCGTACGTCCACATTCTCATGCTGGATGGCCCGCATGGAGAGCTGCAGTGCTGCCTGCATGTCAGTGCTTTTTGAGGTTTGCTGTTGTTGAAGAATTGTTTATCATAACAATAAACATTGAAATAATTTCATTTTGCAGAAATGTGTAGCACAACTAACTTTTACATAGTTTTTTTGTACTTTGATGTGATGATTAGTTTGTTTAGACTGTACCTTACGGTAATCTTGAAGGACCTTATGAATGTTTTTCAGTTCTGGGTGGTCAGGAAGGAAGTAGATTTCATGAAGAAAGTCTTGGACTTCCTCCCTGAGATAAGAAGATTATGAAAAAGATTTCACCAAGGAAAGAAAAATGCAAATGCATTACAAATTATATTTTAGTATAATTTGTGTTATAGTGCATTTCTCCTTTAACATGCAGAGACAACTATGAATAAACAAAACTGCCTCAGCCAATAGCATGAATTTGGGGCGGGACTATCTATTTGTCCAACCAATAGAGGAGAAGGAGTGTTTCAACTTAATTGAAAATCATTTTTTGCAACTCTATTGCTGCAAAAATTGCACACTTCACTTTCAATAAGTATGTCAACACATTAACGAATAACATCTATACAAATATCTAAAAACATTTATAGAAATAAAACCAAATCTAGTTCATGACATAAAAGAGAAAGGAATAATGACACACACCTGTTTTCCACTATGAGGTAGTGCATGATCACTGCTGTCTCTTTAGGCTGGATGGAGATGAGAGGTAACAGAGCAACGATTACATGACTCAGAAGCGGACCCAGATAAGACGGGTCGAGACAGCGCACGAAACAGTCCCACGTCCTGTAAACCAGCAAGAAAACAAATAAACTCCATATCCTTGCAATTACAATTTCATCCTCTGGCCTGATTGCATATTAAAAACAGATGGTTCTCGCTGAGCTTAACCTTTAAAATATAAATGCAAATCTGGTGTCCTGTTGAGCTCGCTGCAGTAATTAAAGAACAATCTGGATCCTATCAGCAGCGCTCTCACGCAGATGGTGCTAGTGATACTCTTTATAATCTGTTTGCATAGCTTCATCAATGCATTCAGACCAATCCAAATGAGAAACACACCTGCAGCAGAGCTCTGGGAAGTCATCCTTATACCTCAGGCCAGTTCTGAGTGTGGTCATCATCTTCACTCGGACTGAGCTGATGTGCTTTGGACCCATTAGCTTCATCAGGGCCATTAAACTGTTCAGAGCCTGAGTGGGTAAAAAAGGTCATAAATATACTGACATAAAATGGATAGAACAATTTTGCTACCTCTACTACCAAGTTTTCACAAATGCTCTGGATTCATTGTACTAGCAACCATACAAAGATTATGTTTTTTAAATCCTGAGTTATGGAGATCTTTGCTTGTCTTGTGACATGACACAGTGATTAAAATAAAATAAAAAAAAAGCCACTTGCAATTTTGACTCGCAAAAACTTGGATAAAAACTTGCAATTGCAAGAAAACTCGTAATTCTGACTTTTTCTTGCAAATGGGAGTATGTATCTCGTAATTCTGACTTTATTTCTCAGACATTTTGACTTTTTCATTGTGATATAACTTGTAATATAAACTCGCAACTGTAAGTTAAAGTCCGAATTGCGAGATATAAACTTGCAATTTTGACTTTTTTCCCCTCAGAGTTACATGATATAAACCTACAATTACAAGTTATAAAGTCAGAATTAAGATAACTTGAAATGTGGACTTGTTTTCTTCTAAATGCATTCTAAATGAGTTCTTATCTCGCAATTCTGACTTTTTTCCTTGTAATTTTGCCTTTTTTCTCATAATTGTGAAATATAAACTCGCAATTTGTATCTTGCAACTTTCACTATTTCTCAGAATTGTAAGTTTATATCTCACAACTCTGACTTTATTTCTTATAATTGTGAGACATAAACTTGCAATTTTTAGTTATAAAGTTAGAACTGTGAGATAAAAACTTGCAGTTTTGACATTTTTTTTCAGAATTGCATGAAATAAACTCACGACTGGGAGTTATAAAGTCAGAATAGTGGGATATAAACCTACTATTGCAAGAAATAGCCAGCACTGTTAGATAAAAACTTGAAATTCTGACATTCTTTCTCACAAATGCGTGTTTGTATCTTGCAATTCTGACTTTTCTCATTACTGTGAAATATAAACTCACATTTCTGAGAAAAAAGTCAGAACTGTAAGTTTATATCTCACAACTTTATTTCTTAGAATTGTGAGATATAAACTTGCAATTTTTACTTTTTTCTCAGAATTGCATGATATAAACTCACAATTGCGTGTCATAAAGTCAGAATAGTGGGATGTAAACTTGCAGTTGCGAGAAATAAAGTCAGAATTGTGAGATAAAAACTCACAATTATTGTTTGTATCTCGCAATTCTGACTTTTTTCTTCGCAGTCCTGACTTTTTTCTCAAAACTACAAACTTGCAATTTTGAGTTATAAAGTCAAAACTGTGAGATAAAAACTTGCAGTTTTGACTTTTTTCTTAGAATTGCATGATATAAACTCACAGTTACATCTTATAAAGTCAAAATAGTGGGATATAAACTCAGAATAGTAAGAAATAAAGTCAGAATTGTGACATAAAAACATGCAATTCTGACTTTTTGTTCGCAAATGCAAGTTTGTATTTTGCAATTCTGAGGAAAAAAAGTCAGAATTCTGAGTTTTTTTCTCACAATTGCGATTTGATATCATGCAATACTGACTTTACAACTTGCAACTGAGTTTATATCATGCAATTCTGAGAAAAAAGGTCAGAACTGCGAGTTTATATTTTGCAATTCTGACTTAATTCTCTGAGAGAAAAAAAAAAATGGGTTTAAATACACAACAAATAAAGACCAAAAAACCATAAAGTCCATAAAAAAAGTCCATACGACTGGTGTGCTTTAGAAGTCCTCTGTAGTAACTGAACACACTATTCACTTTAATTTCTACTGAATATCCAAATTATTCATAATAATACTCTATAGTAAACTCTAAAATTGAGAATCACAGCAAGCGGATCACAGTCAGTCAGCTAAACTGGATGTGCAAATTAATTCTTTTTAGTCAGTTCTTTTAAATAAAGCAGTTGCTGTAGTTCACAAGTAGGACTGAACATATTATTTTTAACTGATCTGTTGATAAATCTCACACTTTTTTTGGTATTTGATATCAGCATATGCATAGGTAGATGCCACATTCAACCGCTCCACACACGTCAAAGCGTCCTCCATCTTGGAATGGTCAATGTGTCGTCCCTCACAATAAAAATCAATGTGTTTGAAGACTCCACAAAATTGCTCAGCTTCTGGTTGTACAAACCACCAAATTTAAATTCCTAAAGAAACTGGATACATTTTTACAGGTAAAAATGTGCTGGTTTGTGTTTTTAAATATGTATTAACTCAATATTACAGGTTTTTAAACTATAGTACCTTTTAAATGTTGTTTTGTTATATTGTGTCAGTTAAGCAAAATCATCTTCTTAAGTCTATTCCAGATATAATTATTCAGACATGCATATAACTAGGGTTGTAGACATACAGGCAACTTGCTCTCAAGTTTTCATGGACCAGCATGTGACCATTTCAATATTGCAGACAGCTTATGTATAGTGGCCTATAGAAACAGCCGCTAAAAGGGCATCTACCTATACATATCTACGAATTTCAGATTCTTTTTTTTCTGTCATTTTTGAAGCATAACAGCCTGCTGCTGTATGGAATCGGTCAAATCAAAACAGCTTTGGAACAACATGACAGAGTAAATAATGAAAGAATTTCCATTTTGACTGAACTATACCTTTTTGTCCTAACCAGCCATGAAAAACATTAAACAATAAATATATTCTGACAGCTAAATTTGTCATTTTCTGCAGCATTTGGCTTTCAGTGAGAACAGAAAGAAAACAATTACAGTATGCTGTGCCTAGAACATGGTGTATGATCAAAAGCTAATGTTTCACATTAAAACCAAAGTAAATGTACTGAACACCTACCATTTTCTTTTTCTCCTTCTCTCCAGCACTAGAGCTCAGCAGCTGCATGTTGAAGAAAGCCAGAATGCCCAGGAGCTTGGGCTGCAGATAATCTGCCTGCACAGACATAACAGTACAGTGACAGACGGCATTATTTCCAGAACAATGATTATAATAGAAAGCTGAAAACAGACTTGAAAGCATTCAACTCTGTAGAACAAATGTATCAGTTTGTCAAAGATGTGCTAGATACTCAAGGGCCTTATTCTGATGATTATTATTAGAGCAGCTGTACCATGCGTCCCGGTGTGGTGATATCTCTTGGGCCCTGGTAGGGGTCGTCACTGGAGGCGAAAGAAGCTAAAATAGCAAGTCCATTAAAGACCTGCTGATAGTGTTCACCAAGACGCAACAGCAGCTCATTATGAAGACCCTGGAAATCCTGTCTCAGCAGACTGCCCAATTCAATTTCTGTCTCATTCTGTGAAAAAAAACGTATATTTACTAAATATAAAATAACTGTTAAATAAAAATATAAATAAAAATAAATAAATAAATACACATACATATACATATATACATATATATACACTGCCATTCAAAACTTTGGGATCAGTAAGACTTCTAATGTTGCCAAATATTCTTTTAGAACCTGTGATACTTTTTTCAGGATTTTTGGATGAAAAAAAAAGTTAAAAATAACTTTTTAAAAGAGCATTTATCCAAAATATAAATCTTTTCTAACAATATAGTCTTTGCTATCACTTTTTACCAATTTAACACATCCTTGCTGAATAAAAGGAAAGGAAAGGAAAGGAAAGGAAAGGAAAGGAAAGGAAAGGAAAGTATGTGTGGCCAAGTATGGTGACCCATACTTGGAATTTCTGCTCTGCATTTAACCCATCCAAGTGCACACACACACTCCGTGAACACACACCCGGGTGGAGAGAGCGTTGGTTATTCACTCCCCCCACCTTCAATCTCTGCCGGACCTGGGACTCGAACTCGCAACCTTTCGGTTACAAGCCTGACTCCCTAACCATTAGGCCATGGCTGCCCCTAAAAGCATTACATTCTTTCAAAAAAAGAAAGAATAAAATGTCCTGACCTTAAACTTTTGAACTGTAATGTATTTTGTTAGAAAACATTTCTATTTTAAATAAATGCTGTTCTTTTAACTTTTTATTCACCAAAGAATCCTGTAAAAACGTATCATGGGTTCCAAAACATATTAAGCAGCAAAAACATCTATTTCGTCAACTTAGAATTATAAGGTTCTATCTGACATTTTTGTCAAAATTGAGTTATTCGCATATTCTTATTCGGTGACAAGTAATTTACATTATGTGATGTTTCTTTTGTAAGCTGTGTACATTTTTTTAGAAAATAAAAATGGTTTTATCTACAGAAATCTATGGAACGCAAAAACTTTGAAGCTCAATATCTCAGAAGTGCTCACAATGCAGATAGAACCTTAGAATTCTAAGGCGACGATTTGTCGTTTTCCTCACTTCTCTCCTGATTTCATACAATGAAAATCACACCTTAAGGTAGTGAAAGGCTCTCTCCAGCTCCTCCTTGGTACAGGAACACACAAGATGGGAGAATATATATTTGAAGTTATTGATGAGCATTTCTCTGCGGTTGACATTCAACTGCTTGGCAATAGTGCGGATCAAGGCAGAAGCTGTAGGACTGGCCTTGGCTGCCAAAAAGGGAAGAAGGACCTGTAGTGTCCGCTGTGAACAAAGAGAGACGAGTAAGCTTACTATTTCAGTAAAATTAGCAAAGAAAGTCATACTTTAGCTCATCAAGGCAGTTTATCTTTACTATCAAGATTACTCTTGCTTTAAAAAGTTTTTCTGATCTCAGCATTTATGCTAAAACTGAGCTTTACTGTACTATATTTGCCCAAATTTAAAAGAGCTAGTTACCCAAAAATGAAAATTCAGTCATTATTTACTCACCCTCATGCCATTACAAACCTGTACGAAACACATGTTAGTGTGAAGAATTTTAGTAACCAAAGAGTTTCAGGTCTATGGAAGTCAATCTGACCCGAAAGCATTTGGTTACCAACACTTTTTAAAAAATATCTCATACAGGTTTGTAACAACATGAGGGTGAGTAAATGATGACAGAATTTTCATTTTTTGATGGACTATCCCTTAAAGACTGTTCTGTTACGTCAGAGGCTGATCTTGCCGAATCTGGTATCGAGATGTTGGACTTACATTGAGAAAACGATTCAGGTCAGGGAAATCAAAGACATGTGCCACATGAGACAGGATGTCCAATGCCAGCTCTCTCTGATGGGCCGCTTCCTCCTGGAGAGCCTCGCTGCTCTGATCTGGCGTGCAGCGCAGAGCCATCACATGTCGTGAATGCAAAGACTCCACCAAGAACTGGAATAAACAAAACGGTAGATCCATTACATATTTTTAAATGGACCTGGGTCTGATTGACCACAAAGTTTAGTTTGTTTTAACCTAAACCAACACTGTCCTCCATTCCTAACTCACAGTGTTTAAGTTTTTTTTGAAGGTGATAAACCGTTTATAGTCATACTTGCATAAAAGCAGAGCACTATAAATAATGCTAACATCATCGCATTAACAAAAGTGCACACTGACCTGGCAAATTGGATTCCTGTATTGGTTGAAGAAGGACTGGAGTTTGAGGTCCCTACAGGTGGCCAAAGCCTGGATCTCTGTGTAGGCTGCTACCGACACAGGGTTAGACTTGGACAGCAGGCAGTGCAGAAGACGAAGCAGAGCAAAAGACACCAGGTTCCCTTCAGCAGCTCTGAGAGGCACCATAAACAAGCATTATTAAAACATGATTTGAACACTTCTAAAAGTGGAAAGCATTAATAGATACTAAAAAAAGCGCACTAGAAAAGTGCACTACCTCCCAATTTCTCCAGTGGTTAATATGAGTGTGTTTTTGAGTTCATTGTTTCTGGAGGTCTTTGCATTTGTATAAGCTTCTTTTAGTCTGGACACAAGCAGCTGTGAAAATTAAAATCATAATACATCCATTAGTTAGTTTGGATAAAAGCATCTGCTAAATAACTTAATGAATGATTTTAAAGTTAATAAAATTTGAACTTCACAGTCCTTACCTCCTTCAGGAAGCCATTTCCATTCCAAAACTCCAGAAGATTTTTGATATTTTGGCCGAACTTTATGCGGACTTCCTGGTCAGGGTCTTCAATGAGGTTGACTAGTGCGCTAACCAGAGATTTTGTATCAGGGTCACTGTTACCCAGATCCACATGCTTGAACAAGTGCCGTATATTCCTGATAAAAGCTGTTGTTTCAAAAGACAAAAGACTGATTTAGTCAGCTAAAATGTATTTGCACAATACATTATATAAACAGTAAAGGCTGCAAAACAAAGTACATACTACCAAAAGTTTAAAAAAGTAAAAGTAAAAAATTCATTTATTTAAATTCAGCTATTAACATTCTTCACCAAGCTCATAATCATCAAGAGAGTTTAAAATAGATAAAGCCTTTCCTAATGAAAACTGCTGGAATGGGCGATTTTGCATTTTAGCAATTCCACTGCCATTGTCCTAAAATAAATGGATTTTTAATGGGTTTTTGGTAAAATAAGGCCTGTGGTTTGCACAAGCTCAAGACAACATAAAACACATCAGTAATACCCCCTTGTGATTTTTTAAAGCCCATTATATCTAAAACTTTTTTTAAATACAGAATATAAAAGTTGTCAGAAGTCTCACAGTAGTGATGCTGTGTCATGCAACTGTGATGTAGTTCATTTATAGCCAACTGTAGCAAATTTATGGGATGATACAGGATGAAGGAGGTGGGAACCGGTTTAAAATAAATATACGCTTTAAAAACAAATGAAAAATAAACAAACGAAACAAGAGGAAGCCACCTCTTGGATGACAAAACTTAAAATGACTTAGGCCTCGTCCTCCTTCCCTGTACTGTCATCATTTACAGGCTTCAAAATTCATAACAATTGTGTTTATTCGAACAAAACGTTATCATTAGGAACCAAACTGTATATCAATCACAAAGATTTTTTTTGGCATCATTACATAAAAAAATCCTAATGGTGATGAGTGTGATGCTCATTTACAGGTACAAAAATACATTATCACTGAGGCGCACCATTTAAGTAGATTCACTGACAGTAATGCTGACTGGACTAACCTTGCTTGACCTTCATGTCCTCCAAAGGTTTGAGCAGCAGAAGGAATGGGGTAAGGATGGAGGCTCCGATGGAGGCGGCCTGGCTGGGGTGGGACTCTGAAATGCTGAGACCAGCACAGAGCAGCTCATGGGATGGCATCGTCTCCTGAGGGAACTGCAGTTGTGAGCTCTCAGACAAACAGCAGGCCAGCTGCCCTGTAATACCGGCTAGTTCGATCTTCACTTGTGTTGAGCTGTCCTGCAGTCTGTTCCTAAATGCATTATGGAATTAAAATGTTCTGAAAAGTTCAACATGACTTTACAGAAAGGTAAACATTTCCTCAATCTTAAGCAAAAATTAAATTAAAAATATATTTCCAGCTGACCAAACATTTTAGATATAAGAGTAACTAAAAGAATACATATTCTCAACAGAATTTTCCATTTCAAATCACAATTTTAAAATTCCCTGATATTTCCAGGTCTGCCATGACCATAAGAATCATGAATTAATGTATGTCAAACTTGGATGTTTTTTTGTTTGTTTGTTTATGCATTCAGAGTGTGTAACTGTTAGATGACGTACAAAAGTACTTCGTGGATAAGGCTGTAGGATTTGACTCCTAGGTGGTGCAGCAGAAGGGGGAAGCCTCTGACAGCACTGGCCCGCTCTGCTTCACTGTTACTTTGCAGGGTCCAGCGGTAAACCGATGATCGCCAATCACCACACACACTCTTGGACAGCAAGGCAAGCAGAAACACACAATGTGCGCGAGTTTGTGCAGCTACAAGCAAAATTACAAAACAACAAACACTGTAATGTACTATCAGTACAAAAAAATTAAACTTAGAAACTACATAAAAATAAAGAGTTATCCATTAAAGGAGTCATGAACTGTGAAACCAAAATTCCCTTGATATTTTGACATATATCTAATATAGATATATTGTACTATAAAGACATCCTGTAAGTTTTAGAACTCAAAACTTTCTCATTAGTGTAAAAACAGCTTATATTGAAGCCAGTCTGTCAAATGACAGGCTGCAGAATGTGCCACTTTATGATGTAATAGTGTGGCTAAACCCCGCCTCCAAAGATCAATGTCTGCTTACATCACTGCCTGTTTAGCCCCACCCACCATTTCACACATGTAGCATAAATAACGAGAGGCATTCAGATCTACACAGAAAACAAACGATAAAGATCTTTTTTGAACACAACAAAAAGCTGTCCAGTGTAAAGTTGTGGAAAAACAGTCTTTGCATTGCCTTTTTTCTAATCCCAACGTTAGTAAAGAGTGGACGAACTTTATTTTTACAGACCGTGTCAATAGAGGTCAACCAATGTATCGGTTTTGCCGATTAATCAGCACCGATAGTTGATTGGCGGAACTATCAGTTATCGGCAAAAATCCACGCCAATAGTTTTTTCCGGGTTGGGTCCGTTGCTGGAGCGGCTGAGAAGGTCGCCATTATACAGCAAAGTCCCTATAGTCTTTGTTATACAGCAGGAGAGCGGCCTCTAGTGGCAGAAACCACTGACAGCACGTGTCGTTTGTTTAGACACGTGACACTTCACGTGACACTTCGCGCGACACAGAGCGGGACACTTCAAAAGGCTGATTAAAACATCGACAAAGAAACGGTGTGTAGAGTATACTGTAGTGCATGTTTTCATGTCATTACTAAGCGATGAATTTGTTGACTAAATGCTGCATTAGTGGAAAAAGGACAGCAGTACACTTTTGGCTGTTTGGTGATCAAATAAAGTCTTGTAGACCGCCGCTTGAATTGAAGGTGACGCGTCCAGTGTGTGTGATACCGGAGAGCTGCGAGTTCTTCCAGACGCGGCGCTGCACATTTGCCCGTTGTGTGACTAACATATTTTTATATTTTGGTTAGATAACCACAAATGTTCTAGAATAGAAGCAATTAAATTGTGAAAGTAAACAATATCCATATGTATGCAATTTCAATACTGTGGCCTTTGTGTAGATATTTAAAGATGGCCATCTTTAGCTTGATTGTTGATGTAATGGTAACACTTTACAATACGAGTCCATTTGTAACATTAAGATCAGTGTTGGGAATGTTATTTTGAAAAGTAATTAGTTATAGTTACTAGTTACTTCTCACAAACTGAGTAACTGAGTTAGTAACAGAGTTACATCATTATAAAAGTAACTAATTACCAGGGAAAGTAACTATTGTGTTGCTTTTTTAAAAAAAAAAAAAATTAAATATATTAAATAACTTGGATGACCCCAATATTAAATATGTTAAATGAATGAAATTTTAATGAAATTAATTACATTTTTAGTTTACTCACCAGACTAATATTAAATATCTGATATAATATTATAATTATAATTAGCATTCAACTTTAGCCATTAGAACTTTAGTAATTAGAATAACCATGTATGAATGCATGTTTGTCATGTTGACTGAACTTAGGACTGGTGGTGATATTGTTTGTAATTTAGTGTTTCTATGAACATCTTGTTACTACCACGAATTCTACTATTAATAACAATATTAAACACACTAAGGTTTAATGAGCTGCTGGGTTCATGAATATTAATCACGTTGTCTTCGTTCGCTCTAACTGATTTGCTGTAATCAAAACAGGGACGATAATAGGTGAGCGCCAGCCAATGAGATTGCTGTTTGCACATTAGTTCCGCCTACTACTTTTGAGAGGAAAATACAACAAAGAATATCGTTTACACGTAGCGCGTCAATTCTGCATGGTATAAGACTTTGTCGCTCTGTATCTTTCTTTGGGTGTGTGAGACGAAGTGACGGCTAGTCGTGTGCCTTCACACTAGAGTTTACAGCTCATCAAATACAGGTACGCTGCGCATCCATTCAGTTGAACTGAAAAATAAAATTATAATAATATCATAATAAATGATAGTAACGCCGTATTTTATTGGCAGTAATGGTAACAGCGTTGTAACATAGGAAACAGTAATTCGTTTGATTACTCGTTACTGAAAAAATAACGCCGTTAGTAACGCCGTTTATTTATAACGCCGTTATTCCCATCACTGATTAAGATTGACAAAAGCTGTAGAATAGAAGTATTGTTCCTTGTTAGAGTGTGTTAATTTCAGCATTTACTAATATTTTTAAAAATTTTAGTTGCTTTTGTTACAGTGAACTAACTGTAATCAATATATAATTAATATTAATATTTTTATTAATTTACAAAGTATGGGTTAGTAGGCTACTTTTTTTTAAATAATAAAGCACTATTTATTTTCTGTTCAGTATCCATTTTAAAAACTATCGGTCGATTAATTGGTATCGGCCAGTGTGGTCCAACCTAGTTATCGTATCGGTAAAATCCAATATCGGTCGTCCTCTAGGCAATAAAAACTTGGTCTTTTGTTCACTTCATTTTACCGTGGAAAAAAGGAAAAATTCAATGTCAATTTTCAGTAAGATTGAAACTAAAAGACAATACTGAATCTGACAGTTAGTGTATATAACTGTTTTTTATCACATGGTTACTATTGCTTTGTTATAACAGACTGTTTGATATGTACTGAGTACACGCGTTTTAACCTAAACTGCAGCAGCGTCTATCTATCACAGAGCGTTCTGATGGGCGGTTAAAACATTGTGATGTTTTTTGATCGAAGAATCTTGATAAAACTATAAAGGGACCTCAGAGAACAGTACAAAATTTAAAAAGGCAGTTCATGACCCCTTTTACATTATGAAGCAGATACTTACAGTAGACAGGAGCAAGTTTCTGGGAGAGTGCAAACAAACTAGCAGGAAATGAGGCCATCTGATAAACTGTTTGTGAAGAATGCTCAAGCACCCATGGGATCGAAAGCAGAGCACAAATATTCCTGTAAAAACCTGTGTCACTCTGACTATTGGCTGTAAACAGACAATACAAATCAAATTAATTCAAATGAACCGATATCATGCCGTTAAATACATCTAAAGGCTTCTCTCAAGTGAAATTTCTGAAAAATTGTGCAATATCTCAACAAATCAGAAAAATTAATGTTCAACATAATCTTTAGCTAATCTCAAAATAAATATACATTTTTCATATCATACTTTACAATGTTATGGTGCTTAAATTTACTTGTGATATTTAAATGTAGTTTTTAGAAGAAAACTAGATTTTTTTTCTTGTGTATGTGCGTATGGTTTATAAAGTTTTAAATATGGATATTTTCACTTCAGAAGGCTTTTATTAACCATGTGGAGCCATGTGGAGTACTTTTCATAATGGATGCACTTTGTTGGACTTCAAAAGCGCAGCACCCATTCACTGCCTTTATAAAGCTTAGAAGTGCCAGGACATTTTTAATGATAACTCCAATGATATTTGTCTGAAAGAAGTCATATACACCAAGATTGGCTTAAGGCTGAGTAAATTAGGGGTAATTTTCATTTTTGGGTGAACTATCCCTTTAATAAGGATCTTGCAAAAAAATATACTCACTGCTAAGGTAAAGGACAGCGTCAAGGATTCTGACGGTACCCTCTACCAGAGGCTCCAGCTCTTCCTCATTCGAGGTGTTTGCCATCACGGTGCGGCAGCTTTCGACTACCTGAGCCAAAACCCGAGGCTTTAACCAAATGAGCTGAGCTGTATCTGAGGTCTCTGATGTCTTCTCTCCTCTTCCACTGTAGAGGTATTTAAAAATAAGAACCAATATCCATGCAACACAACAAAGGTCTTAAATAAAGTTGTACCTCTTTGGTCCATTCAGACAGTGCTTTGAGCAACGTGCAGCCAGATGGAAGATGACTGCCAGTCCCTGCACAGTCCTCACACACTGGCTCGCTCTGTGGTCCCTCATCTGGGTCAGTAACTCATCCAGTCGGCTGTCTACAGCTGCCCACACCTCACTTTTGCTCTTCATGTCCACCTGCCTGATTGTGGATAAGATGAATACGCATTGTAACAGGAGAGACTGAAGAAATGAAATCTGGAGAGTGGGGACAGAGAATTGCATACATTGGCTGAGTTTTTTCCCCACTCCTTAGCTGCGTTGGAAGAGAGAGGTTTGAGCGTTTGGATGGAACTTCCTCTTCATACATACTAGGATCAGCAGAGTCAGAAAGACCAGCTTGCATATCCTGCACTGCAGCAATGGCTTCTGTCTTGAGGGCAGCATACAGGTAGCCTTCCACGCTTTGCTAGTTTTCACACAAAACAAAAAAATCTGTTAAAAATCTGTTACTTTCTACAATACATCATCATTTTATGATTTGAGATTGAAGAGCTAATGCCAGATTTACCAAACAGGTTAAATTTGCATTAGAGCGCAAATCCATAAAAGCGCCAATGGGAAGGGGAAATTCTGTGCGTTATTTACTGACAATGCGCACATTAAAGGGGTCATCGGATGCCCATTTTCCACAAGTTGATATGATTCTTTAGGGTTTTAATGAAAAGTCTGTAACATGCTTTGGTTAAAATTTCTCAATGGTAGTGTAAATAACATCTTTTTACCTTGCCAAAATCAGCTCTGCAAAAATCATCCTGTTCTGGTCGAGGTTGCTTTAAATGTTAATGAGCTCTGCTCGCCCCGCCCCTCTCTTCTCTCTGTGTAGTGACGAGCCCGTTTACTTTAGCCACATTTAGCCACGTTTAGCCGCTAAACTTGCTAACAAGCGCGTTATTAGTAAAGGCAATCGCAAAGATTCATTAAAAAACCCTTATACTCATTTCTGCTGTAAGTGAAGCTGGATCACGAATGATTCACGTAAACATAAACGGATATATGTAGACCGGGAGCCGCATTCCCTTCACAAACAAACGTAATCCACTGCATCTTCAGTGGCTCAGATGTCGGGAGTAAGTGACGACCACTATGTTCATTATTACATGCAGCAACACAACAACTCAATCACTCAATCGGAGATATTCTTGTCTAACTTACATCCCTGCTCTGGCATCGAAACAATGGTAGTCAGACTGTTACAGCTGATGTAAGGCGGGTCTGAGGTAAGACACTCATGTCAATCAACTACCGTGGGAGCGGCCTCTGTCGGTGTGGCGTCACACCGACAGGCATCTGAGAATGGCTTGATTTGAAAAAGGGGATATTATTTTTGCAGATTAACGAGTAGTCATTTATTTTAAGGATGAGTCGACTGCTAGTCGCACGTTTAATAAACCATATAAATCACAATAATGAGCCTTTAATTGCCTACATAGCCTAATAACTGCTCAAGCGCACGCAAAAAAAAGCTTGCCGCAGCACGCTGGCAGACATAATAATAATGAATGTTTCAGAGAAAAACAATAAGGAGACTGCATTAACGTTTTAATAATTTATTGATAAACCAGTGCTTGCTTTGTTTTCGACTTAAGAGATGAGGTCGGCGATACTGACTCGTCATCTCTGCAGTAGTGGATGCGCCTATGTTTCATACGGATTATATCTGAAAAAAAATTAGGTTTCTATTTGAATTGGTTTATTTCAAAGTAGACATTTCACTCCCTATAGACAGCCTATATTTTTTAATGTCTGTAAGACAAGAATACACAGAGTTTAGAAGTTTTGTGTTCAAGTTAACAGTGACCGAGATTTTGCTTTCATGATTTTACAAAAGAGCAACATTTCGTTGTTATTCTGAGTGCACACAAATAAATGTAGATTCTTTACAGATTCGAAAGATGTATTACTTTTATCTGTATGACCAAAAATGACGGAGTATTTTAAGAGCAAGTGACTGAACGGCGCCTCTATCTATCATGCAGTAAGCGCGCTACTGTTCAGCTTCCACACTCCGCACAGGCACTTGAAAAGTGAACATTTTTCTATGTTAATATTAGATTGAGCAGCTATGTAAAGTTGCTACTACTTACAAATAGATAATGTCAAATTTGAGGTCGATGAATAATAGGCAAGCGTTTGGATGTTCGCCCAATGTACTATATTACCATGTAGACCAGTTAACGATCTGTCTGTCACAGACTGCGTGACTTCGCCACTTCATGTGGAATTTTTTTTTCTGCGACTAAGCGGCTAATACAATTTTGGTTGACCAAGCCTCTTCTCATTGACTAACGGTTAGTCAGCTATTAGGGGGCAGCCCTAGTGCACGCCTTTTCAGTGCTAATTCTTAACTGCGCATCTTTAGTAAATCCTGACAGTAGTATTTTAACGCCAAAAGACAGTTTGCGCTGACGCAAGCTGTCAGTAAATCTGGCCCCATATGTCTGGCAGGACTGTCAGCAAATTACGATTTGAAGGATTCATTCACCTAAAAATGAAAATTCTGTTATTATCTACTCCCCCTCATATCATTCTAAACCCATAACCCAAAACCTTAAGACTTCTGTTCATGTTCAAAACACAAATAAGGATTTCTTTCTCTTTTCTGAGAGATTTCCCTTAATTGAAATTCCAGGTGACCAAAACTATGAAAAAGTTCATTCAAAGAGACTGCAAAAGAAAAAAAAACATATGAATCAAGTAGTTTAACTCAAGTCTTCTTTTGATCAACACACACAGAGCTTATCAAATATGGTAAACTGAAGCTCAAGCTTCCTTCCTTGATGCAGAAGATCCAATTAGGCCTGTTCTTGTCCATCAAGCAAGAACAGTTAAGTATCTGTCATTACTGTAGCAAATTTTTATATTTACCACAGTATTATGGGTTTAGAATAACAAGAGGGTAAGTAATTGGGTGTTGGGTTGTGTTTGGGTTGAACCATCCCTTTAAATGTCAGTCTTTCCCTGATATATTGTATGGCTTAACACTTTAAATATAGCGCAAAGATGTACTGTGTTACCACTGAACCACTTTTATGCTGTTTTTATCTTGTTTTTTTGAAGCTTGACATATTGTGTCCACATTTATTTTCATTGTATGGAAAAGGGCAGCATGAACCTTTTACTAGACTTAAAGGGATAGTTCACCCAAAAATGAAAATTCTGTCATTAATTACACACCCTCTTGTTATTCCAAACCCGTAAGTTCATCTTCGGAACATAAATCAAGAGAGTTTTGAAGAAATCTGAGATCTCTCTGACCCTCTATGACAGCAAGCGTACTACCACAGTCAAGGCACAGAAATGCAGGAAGGACACCATTAAAATGGCACAAAAAGTATTCCCGTAGCTTCATATCATAAATTATAATTGAACCACTGATGTCACATGGACCATTTTAATGATTTCCTTACTACGTTTCTGTGTCTTAACTGTGGTAGTGCCTTTGCTGTCTATGAAGGGTCATGGAGCTTTTAGATTTCATCAAAAAATCTTAATTTGAGTTCTGAAGATGAATGAAGGTGTTACAGGTTTGGAACGGCATGAGGTTGAGAAATTAGTGATAGAATTTTCATTTTTGGATGAACTATCCCTTTAAAAGAAGAGGGAAAAACATGTCAAGTTTCAACAAAACAAGATAAAAGGTTTTGATTTGTCTTCAATCAGAATGGTCTTTTTTGGATAAACTTTTCCTTTAACTCTTTACCTCCTGCTGGTCCTCTGTTCCAATGGTCTTTATCAGAGCTTTGCAAATGGCTGCGACTCTCTCCTTCCGGATCTGCACTGCACACTCGTATCCGAGAGGAACAAACTCAAGGACAAAGCAGAAAACTTCACAAAGCGTAGCTTTCACCTCCACTGCCTTTAACTGCTGTAGTGCTCCACCAACCACCAGTTTCTCAAGCCTTTCCATTAGCATATTCACATGAACTCTCTCAAACCTGCAGTGAGTGCCTTCCTCAGACTGGAAAACACACTGAGAGAGCTTCTGGAATTCCTTGCCAAAGACACTGAGCTCTGATTCCTCAAAAGCAGGCAAGGAGTCCAGGAGATGCAAATAAGCAGAGAAGAATGGTTGCGAATGCTCTTCAGGAAATCCTCCCAGAATCACAATGCGAGTTAAAAGCACCATGGATGCTGCCTTGAGTCTTGGGTTTCCATTAGACATCATAAGGCAAGTTGAGTCCCATATGATGGCCACTTCCCTTGGGAAGAAAATGCCTTGCAAAATATCTGTCAGCACTGTTAATGAAGTTACTAACAACGCCTGAGCTGAGGCATAGGAGGGCAGATTAAGGATGGTGGGGGTCAGGTAAACGGCAGACTCTCCAGACCTGATGGAGAAGCGTTCCACCACCACTGGCCATTGTGGTGACTGTCTGGCCATGAGATTTATATGCACTAGATCTTGCATTAAACATATTAGCTCTGTGGAAAAAAGGCTGAAGAGGACAGGACCCTTGGCTCTGAAAAGGTGAAGTAAGGAACAGATGACTGATGAGATCTTCATGTGAAGATCTTCACATTCTGGGGAAGCAGCAATTCGCAAGAGGCGGTTGATGATCCATTTACTGAAATCTGTAAAGGGAGAATGGAGGCAGACAATCTAAGCTGGAAGTATTTGAGCAGAACTTTGGCAGCTAATGCAAACCAAATTAACTTACCAGAGCAGCTGTTTTCTGAGTTTTTAAAGTGATCTGAAAGGCACGCTGGGTTTATGAACATTAATGATGAGGATTTAATAATGTGCTGCACGAAGTCCAACAGCATCACGCATGCTGGCTCGGAACTGGTCTTCTTACATAACTCCAGAGCAACTAAAATGTGAGAGAGATAAAACGAAGTAAAAATACTTACATAAACATGACATTAAACATGGACTAAAATCTGTAAAATTACACTGCAAAGAGGCTAAGTTACAAAAAAAAATGATGAAGAGAAATTTCAATAGATTTAAACATTCTATTAATTTGTTTTAAAGGAACAGATCAGAAAAAGTGTCATAATTTCATTATACTCATGTTGTTCCAAACTTTTATGAATTCCGTTCTTCTCCTGAAGATATTTTGAGAAGTGTTTTTAGTTCTTCCATACAATGGCAGGCAATGGTCCTCAAAACTATTCGTTTACCACCATTATTCAAAATAACTTATTTTGTGTTATGCAGAAGATTATACAATTGATATGTACACCGATCAGGCATAACGTTATCACCACTGATAGGTGAAGAGAATAACAGATTATACTCTTCACTGCAGCACTTGTTAGTGGCTGGGATATATTACGCAGCAAATAAACATTTTGTCCTCAAAGTTGATGAGTTAGAAGCAGAAAAAATGGGAAAGCATAAGGATTTGAGCGAGTCTGACAAGGGCCCAATTGTGATGGCTAGATGACTGGGTCAGAGCATCTCCAAAACTGCAGCTCTTGTGGGTGTTCCCAGTTTGCACTGGTCAGTATCTATCAAAATGTGTCCAAGGAAGGAACAATGGTGAACTGGTGAACTGGTGACAGGGTCATGGGCGGCCAAGGCTCACTGATGCATGTGGTGAGTGAAGGCTGGCCTGTGTGGTCCGATCCAACAGACAAGCTACTGTAGCTCAGTTTTCTCAAGAAGTTAATGCTCGTTCTGATAGAAAGGTGTCAGAAAACACAGTGTATTGCAGTTTGTTGCGTATGGGGCTGCAAAGCCGCAGACCATTCAGGGTGCCCATGCTGACCCCTGTCCACCGCCAGAAGTGCCAACAGTGGGCATGTGAGCATCAGAACTGGACCACGGAGCAATGGAAGAAGGTGTCCTGATCTGATGAATCACGTTTTCTTTTACATCACATGGAGGTGCATTTGCGTCACTTACCTGGGGAACTCATGGCACCAGAATGCACTATGGGAAGAAGGCAAGTCAGCGGAGGAAGTGTGATGCTTTAGGTAATGTTCTGCTGGGAAACCTTGGGTACTGCCATCTATGTGGATGTTGCTTTGACACATACCACCTAGCTAAGTATAGCTGCAGACCAAGTACACCCTTTCATGCAAATGGTATTCCCTGGTGGCTGTGGCCACATTCAGCAGCATAATGTACCCTCCCCCAAAGCAAAAATGGTTCAGGAATGGATTGGGTAGCACAACAAGTTTTCAGGTGTTGGCTTGGCCTCCAAATTCCCCAGATCTCAATCCAATTGAGCATCCGTAGGATGTGCTAAACATTGAGACCGCACCTCGCAATTTACAGGAATTAAAGGATCAGCTGCTAACATCTTGGTGTCAGATATCAAAGCACACCTTAAGGGGTCTAGTGGAGTCTATGAGGAGCAAAAGGGGGACCAACACAATATTAGAAAGGTGGTCATAATGTTCTGCCTGATCGATGTATATAGTAAGTAAATAATGATTACATGTATATTTTGGGGTGAACATTTTTTAAATATCACATTGCACCCCAAATGACATACTACAATTAAACATTCAAACTACGAATTATGTACTTTACAATCTAGTGTATTAATTGTTTGCGTGTTTTTAGCTGTTCATAAAAATGATCAGCAGCCATTGTAAACAAAGGAAAACATTTATGTGACAAGAACACAAAACTTCCTTCTGGAAGTTATGGCTTATATTACAATTACATAATATTTATATTGATATATGTGTAATATTTGTTTAATATAATATATAGTTTTCAGCACATAATCTGTACTAGAGGGTTTCACATATTTTCTTTCACAATTTTTTAACAATTGCTTGTACTGTACGTTACACACAGGTGATTGTTTTGTGTCCATGTTGTTTTATGTGAAGTCAACCACCACCTAACTGCACTATATTTACTTAGAATCATTAAAACAGCATGAAGGTGAGTAAATGACAGAATGCGACATGTTTTCCTAAAGAGATTGTGACGTAAAAACAAATACCCTCAACAAATTCCAAGACACAATGCATTGTTTCTTACCGACATCAACATCTGTCAATATCCTGTCAATGAACTGACACAGTATCTGACGAGGTTTCTGCACAGCCTGGTTGTACTCAACCGAACTGGCACTGGAAAATACACAAGAGGCTTTGTATGAGCTTTATTTTTTAAATATGTATATTAAGTATACTTTCCAACAGAATTTAACAAGAGAACCTATCGTTATTAGCAGCCATTGATGTTACCTGGCTAGTTCTTGCAATGCAGGAATCATTGCTGACATCTCTAGTCCTTGCTCCATGTTTGCTTGGTAAATAAGTGTTTACTATATACAAAAAAAATGTTTAGGCCGAGCTGACCTAATAAATAATTTAGTCAAACATTCAGACTCATAGTCTGTCCATTCTCCGTTTCCACACGCGCATCACTTTCAAAAATACTTTCGCACTCCGGCGCTTACTCAACGGCAAGCGAGATGGGTCAGTCTGTTTGCAGTGGCGAAACGAGTTGGTGACGTGAGGTCGCGGTGGCCTATCAGCGCACTGTTACTACGGCAACCATTTTAGCACCATGCGGAAATGAAGCTGTGTGATGCATGACAATAACAACTATCTACATACGCGATTTAAAGTCAAAAACGGTTTACATTTAATATGGGGATTACAAAGTTAGCGAATCTAATTCATTTTGACGCGCCTGCGTCAATGCGCAACAAAGAGATCGGCGATTATTCTGGTAAGATCAATGCATTACTGTTAAAATGTATCAAAACAGCTAACTGAGCAAAGTAAGTACATCCAGTAATCTATTAACATGCATGAAAGAAGAAAAAACAGTAAGAAAAGCCACTGGCAGGCGGAAGATGCATCTCTAATCTACACTTTAGAGTTAGATTGTTGTTAGGTGTCATCTACTCAGAAGTCTTTTTGTTTGCATAAAACTGTACTGATTGTCATCTGTCTGTGATTTAGGGAAGATTATTGCACTGGACACGTCTATTGTTGTGAATCAGTTTCGCTCAGCCCTCCCCAGCCATCTAAAGCTAAGGTCACTTCAGCCAACAGTGTTATTTAGTCACTGATTTTGTTTAAAAAATACTTTAAATCAGTGTCTTTTCTTTTTCATAAATATTATAAGTTATTAGGTATAGATGTGTTGTCTTATAATATCAACATGGGATGTTGCAGCCCTCTCACAGGCTTGTTTTACCGCACTCTTACTTTCCTGGAACATGACATCAAGCCTGTCTTCGTTCTTGATGGCAGGCCACCTAATCAAAAGAAATCTGTGGTGAGATGTGTACTGATACATTTATTTTGTAATTATATACACTACCAGTCAAAAGTTTTTGAACAGTAAGATTTTTAATGTTTTGTTTTTTTTTTTTAAAGAAGTCCCTTCTGCTGACCAAGCCTGTATTTATTTCCAAAGTACAGCAAAAACAGTAAAAAAATGTTTAACTATTTAAAATAACTGATGTCTATTTGAATATATTTTAAAATGTAATTTATTCCTGTGATCAAAGCAAAATTTTCAGCATCTTTACTTACAGTCTTCAGTGTCACATGATCCTTCAGAAATCATTCTAATATGGTGATTTGCTGTTCAAAAAACATTTATTATTAGGGGCCAAGCACCGAAGGTGCGATGGCACCTATTGTATCCGTTAGCGTTCTTATTATTAGGGGCCAAGCACCGGAGGTGCGGTGGCACCTATTGTATCCGTTGGCGTTATTAGGGGCCAAGCACCGAAGGTGTGATGGCACCTATTGTATCCGTTGGCGTTATTAGGGGCCAAGCACCAGAGGTGCGGTGGCACCTATTGTATCCGTTGGCGTTATTATTATTCTCCTTCTTCCTCTTCCGCCGCAAGTCTATGGCAGCCCATAGAACCGCTTGCGGGAAAGTTGTATAATTTTGCACACTGATAGAGGACAGTCCCAACATTAACCATAGCAAGTTTGGAGTCTCTAACTCAAACTCTCTAGCGCCACCACTTGTCCAAACTTTCAAAAGATTTATGCTAATAACGTTTGAACCGTAAGCCACACAACAAAAATTCTTTTTTCCTCTGATTCCTTGGCTTATGCCGAGTCGAATGGACACCAAAATTCAAAAATCGTAAGGTTTAGTTTTTTCGCTATTCTCAATTGTTCGTAAAACCTACTTTTTCGAACTCGTCCTAGGCCGTTGCACCGATTGTCACAAAAATTGATCCAGATCATCTTCAGACCACGCTGGCAAAAAGTTATGGAATTCAAGTCGATTCGTCCAGCCGTTCATGAATAACACGCGAAAGAATTCTACGAAAAGCTAGCAAAAATCAATGTGAGGCTATATCTCCGTAACAGTTTGGCATATTGACACCAAACTTGGTGTGTGTTATAACAAGCATGACCTGAGGCTAACTGCAGTGTTTCAGTGCAGTGCCCCCTAGTGGTCAGGAGATACGAAAAATGGCTATTTTTCTTTATAACGTCTGAATGATTTGTCCAAAAATCACAAAATTGGTCTCTTTAGATTCGGTGTGTCATACCGAGTCGAACCATATCCAATTTTCCCATGTCAGCCAATTTGGGTGTCGGCCATTTTGAATTTAGCTTTAAAATGCTGTATCTTGAGAACGGATTAGAGTATCGTTTCGACATTAATTACAAAAATGTTCGGCACCATGCCCTGAATGTACATAAAAATTTTGGGGCCAGCGCCACCTTGTGGTCAAAAGTTATAACGAAATTTAAAAATATGCTAATAACTTTTGCGTACATTAGCCTATTGAAATGAAACTGATTTTGATAGATTCCTTCGGTCATGCTGAGAACATCGATACCATTTTTGCCAATTTTGGCTGAACTTCCTGTCCGCCATTTTGATTCATGTTGAAAACCTACTTTTTCGAACTCCTCCTAGACCGTTAGTCCAATTTTCACCAAATTTGACTCAGATCATCTTCAGACCATGCTGACAAAAAGTTATGGATTTTGTGTCGATACACGAAACCGTTTTCGTTTAGCGCATCAACGAATTTACTGGAAAGATGCCAAATTGCATCCGAGTCTGTATCTCTGCAAAGCTTTGACATATTGACACCAAATTTTATATGTGCTATTGTCACCACACTCTGACCAAGCCACATCAATTTGGTAACAGTGCCACCTATGGGTCAGAAGTAATACGCCATTCACTAAACATTAATAATGAAATTTGCAAAAATGCTAATAACTTCTGTTTACATTAGCCTATTGGAATGAAATTGATGCCAATAGATTCCTTGGGTCAAGTCGAGAACATTGATACCCATTATGCCGAAATTGGCCAAACTTCCTGTCCGCCATTTTGATTAATGTACAAAACCTACTTTTTCGAACTCCTCCTAGACTGTTAGTCCGATCTTCACCAAATTTGACTCAGATCATCTTCAGACTATGCTGGCAAAAAGTTATGAATTTCGTGTCGATATACAAAACCGTTTTCGTTTAGCGCATCAACAAATTTGCTGGAAAGATGCCAAACTACATCTGAGGCTGTATCTCTGCAAAGCTTTGACATAATGACGGCAAACTTTGTGTGTGTCATTGTCATTTCACACAGAACACGTCACATCAATTTGAAAACAGCACCACCTGTTGGTCAAAAGTGATAAGCCATTAAATTTTATTACGATTGGTTGCATTTATGATTTTTCAGCCATTTCAACTGATATTATCCTAAAATGGCTTAAGTTACTCACTGTTGTAGTCGGTCTGCTGCTCCTTGCCGTGCTTAACTCCTCATTCTGCCTCTTTTGTGCTTGGCCCCGCAATTGCTGCTTGCAGCTATATTTGCAGATGGCACCTATTGTATCCGTTGGCGTTATTAGGGGCCAAGCACCGAAGGTGCGATGGCACCTATTGTATCTGTTGCCGTTCTTATTATTAGGGGCCAAGCACCGAAGGTGCGGTGGCACCTATTGTATCCGTTGGCGTTATTATTATTAGGGGCCAAGCACCAGAGGTGCGGTGGCACCTATTGTATCCGTTGGCGTTATTATTATTCCGCTTCTTCTTCTTCTTCTTCTTCTTCTTCTTCTTCCGCCGCAAGTCTATGGCAGCCCATAGAACCGCTTGCGGGAAAGTTGTATAATTTTGCACACTGATAGAGGACAGTCCCAACATTAACCATAGCAAGTTTGGAGTCTCTAACTCAAACTCTCTAGCGCCACCACCTGTCCAAACTTTCAATAATTTCATGCTAATAACTTTTGAACCGTAAGGCACAGAATCAAAATTCTTTTTTCCTCTGAATCCTTGGCTCATGCCGAGTCGAATGAAGTCCAAAATTCAAAAATTGTAAGGTTTAGTTTTTTTTCTATAAATTTTTATTTGTAAAACCTACTTTTTCGAACTCGTCCTAGACGGTTTGTCTGATTTTCACCAAAATTGGCTCAGATCATCTTCAGACCATGCTGGCAAAAAGTTATGGAATTCAAGTTGATTAGTCAAAACGTTTTCGAATGACGCGCGAATAAATTCTACGAAAAGCACGCAAAAATGGTTGTAAGGCTATATCTCCGCAACGGTTTGTCATATTGAGGCCAAACTTGGTGTGTTTTATAACAAGCATGACCTGAGATTACCTGCAGTGTTTCAGCACAGTGCCACCTAGTGGTCAGGAGATATGAAAAATGGGTCTTTTTGCTTATAACTTCTGAATAGTTGGGCCAAAAATCATGAAACCAGTCTCTTTAGATTCGGTGAATCATGCCGAGTCGAACCATATCCAATTTTCCCATGTCAGCCATTTTGGGTGTCGGCCATTTTTAATTTAGCTTTAAAATGCTGTATCTTGAGAACGGATTAGCGTATCGTTTCGACATTAATTACAAAAATGTTCGGCACCATGCCCTGAATGTACATAAAAATTTTGGGGCCAGCGCCACCTTGTGGTCAAAAGTTATAACGAAATTTCAAAAAATGCTAATAACTTTTGCGTACATTAGCCTATTGAAATGAAACTGATTTTGATAGATTCCTTCGGTCATGCTGAGAACACCGATACCAATTTTGCCAATTTTGGCTGAACTTCCTGTCCGCCATTTTGATTCATGTTGAAAACCTACTTTTTCGAACTCCTCCTAGACCGTTAGTCCAATTTTCACCAAATTTGACTCAGATCATCTTCAGACCATGCTGACCAAAAGTTATGGATTTCGTGTCGATACACGAAACCGTTTTCGTTTAGCGCATCAACGAATTTACTGGAAAGATGCCAAATTGCATCCGAGTCTGTATCTCTGCAAAGCTTTGACATATTGACACCAAATTTTATATGTGCTATTGTCACCACACTCTGACCAAGCCACATCAATTTGGTAACAGTGCCACCTATGGGTCAGAAGTAATACGCCATTCACTAAACATTAATAATGAAATTTACAAAAATGCTAATAACTTCTGTTTACATTAGCCTATTGGAATGAAACTGATGCCAATAGACAAGTCGAGAACATTGATACCCATTATGCCGAAATTGGCCAAACTTCCTGTCCGCCATTTTGATTAATGTACAAAACCTACTTTTTCGAACTCCTCCCAGACTGTTAGTCCGATCTTCACCAAATTTGACTCAGATCATCTTCAGACTATGCTGGCAAAAAGTTATGAATTTCGTGTCGATATACGAAACCGTTTTCGTTTAGCGCATCAACAAATTTGCTGGAAAGATGCCAAACTACATCTGAGGCTGTATCTCTGCAAAGCTTTGACATAATGACGGCAAACTTTGTGTGTGTCATTGTCATTTCACACAGAACACGTCACATCAATTTGAAAACAGCACCACCTGTTGGTCAAAAGTGATAAGCCATTAAATTTTATTACGATTGGTTGTATTTATGATTTTTCAGCCATTTCAACTGATATTATCCTAAAATGGCTTAAGTTACTCACTGTTGTAGTCGGTCTGCTGCTCCTTGCCGTGCTTAACTCCTCATTCTGCCTCTTTTGTGCTTGGCCCCGCAATTGCTGCTTGCAGCTATATTTATTATTCTTCTTCTTCCGCTCTGGAAGTCTATGGCAGCCCATAGAACCGATTGCGGGAAAGTTGTGAAATTTGGCACACTGATAGAGGACAGTCCCATCATTGACCATAGCAAATTTGGAGTCTCTAACTCAAACTCTCTAGCGCCACCACCTGTCCAAAATTTCAATAATTTTATGCTAATAACTTTTGAACCGTAAGGCACAGAATCAAAATTCTTTTTTCCTCTGAATCCTTGGCTCATGCCGAGTCGAATGAAGTCCAAAATTTAAAAATCTTAAGGTTTAGTTTTTTTTCTATAAATTTTTGTTCGTAAAACGTACTTTTTCGAACTCGTCCTAGACGGTTTGTCTGATTTTCACCAAAATTGGCTCAGATCATCTTCAGACCATCCTGGCAAAAAGTTATGGAATTCAAGTTGATTAGTCAAACCGTTTTCGAATAACGCGCGAATGATTTCTACGAAAAGCACGCAAAAATGGTTATGAGGCTATATCTCCGCAACGGTTTGGCATATTGAGGCCAAACTTGGTGTGGGTTATAACAAGCATGACCTGAGACTACCTGCAGTGTTTCGGCACAGTGCCACCTAGTGGTCAGGAGATATGAAAAATGGGTATTTTTGCTTATAACTTCTGAATAGTTAGGCCAAAAATCATGAAACTGGTCTCGCATTCGGTGCATCATGCCGAGTCGAACCATATCCAATTTTCCCATGTCAGACAAATTGGGTGTCGGCCATATTGAATTTTGTCCAAAAATGCTATATTTTACAAACGCATTGACATATCGTTACAAAACTCAGTATGTGTCTTCAGCACCATGCCCTGACAGTACTCAAAAAATTTGGGGGTAGCGCCACCTTGTGGTCAAAAGTTGTAAAGAAATTTACAAAAATGCTAATAACTTCTGCTTACATTAGCCTATTGTAATGAAACTGATCTCAATAGATTCCTTGGGTCAAGCCGAAAACATTGATATCCATTATGCCGAAATTGGCCAAACTTCCTGTCCGCCATTTTGATTAATGTACAAAACCTACTTTTTCGAACTCCTCCTAGACCGTTAGTCCGATCTTCACCAAATTTGACTCAGATCATCTTCAGACCATGCTGGCAAAAAGTTATGAATTTTGTGTCGATACACAAAACCGTTTTCGTTTAGCGCATCAACGAATTTGCTGGAAAGATGCCAAACTACATCTGAGGCTGTATCTCTGCAAAGCCTTGACATATTGACACCAAATTTTATATGTGCTATTGTCACCTCACACTGACCACGCCACATCAATTCAGTAACAGCGCCGCCTACTGGTCAGAAGTAATACACCATTTAATAAACATTAATAATGAAATATTCAAAAATGCTAATAACTTGTGATTGCATTAGCCTACTGTAATAAAACTGGTCTCAAAATATTCCTTGGGTCATGCCGACAACATACATACCAATTATACCATACTTGGCCGAACTTCCTTTACGCCATTTTGATTAATGTACAAAACCTACTTGTTCGTACTCCTCCTATACCGTTGATTTTCACCAAAATTGAGTCAGATCATCTTCGGACTATCCTGACTCAAAGTTATGGATTTCGTGTCAATAGAGTAAACCATTTTCGTACAGCGCCACTACAGATTTTAGGCTTGATGCCAAAATAATTCTGAGGCTGTATCTCTGTAAAGCTTTGGCATAATGACACCAAAATTTGTGTGTGTCATTGTCACCTCACACGGAACACATCACATCAATTTGAAAACAGCACCACCTATTGGTCAAAAGTGATAAGCCATTAAATTATATTATTGGTTGTATTTATGATTTTTCAGCCATTTCAACTGATATCATCCTAAAATGACTTTAGTTACTCATTGTTACAGTCGGTCTGTTACTCCTTGCCATGCTTAGCTCCTCATTCTGCCTCTGTTGTGCTTGGCCCCGCAATTGCTGCTTGCAGCTATATTTATTATTAATATTATTATCCATATTTAAAACAGTTGAGTACATTTTTTAGGATTATCTGATGAATAGAAAGAACCAAAGATCAGCATTTATCTGAAATTAAAAGCTTTTGTATACCATTCAGTATACAGTGGAGTCAGTATAATTTTTATTTAGAAATTTAGAAAGGATGCTTTAAATGATAAAAAGTCATGATAAAGACATTTCTGTTTCTACAAAAGACTTTGATTTCAGATAAATGCTGTTTTTCTGAACTTTCTATTCATCAAAGAAACCTGAAAAAAATCTACTCAGCTGTTTTCAACATAATAATAATAAATGTTTTCTAAGCAGCAAATCAGAATATTTGAATGATTTTTGAAGAATCATGTGACAGAAATGATGCTGAAAATTCAGCTTTGAGATCACAAAAATAAATTAGGTTTTAAAATAAATTCAAATAGAAAACAGTTATTTTAAATAGTAAATATATTTCACAATTTTTACTGTTTTTGCTGTACTTTGGTTAAAATAAACACAGGTTTGGTGAGCAGAAGACACTTTTTGAAAAAACATAAAAAATCTTAAAAATCCAAAAACTGTTGACTGGTAGTGTTAATATAATTATATATAATCATTTTGTTTTACTAATTTATCACATAATTTAATTCCTCTAGCTGGAGAAAAGAGCTCAAAGCACAGGGTGGAACAGCTCACAGAGCTTCAACACAGGTGTGTGAAGTTGTAATGTAAAAATGAAAAAAAAAAAAAAAACTCCATATTCACTACCATTTCAAAGTTTGGAGTCAGTAAGATTTTTTTAAAAGACATCTCTTATGCTCACCAAAACTGCATGTATTTGATCAAAAACACAGTAAAACAGCAATATTGTGAATATATTTTAAACTGTAATTTATTACAGTTGAAAGCTGAACTTTCAGTGGCAATTACTCCAGTCTTTAGTGTCACATGATCCTTCAGAAATCATTTAATGCTGATTTGCTGCTCAAGGAACATTTTTTATTATTGTCAATGTTTAAAACATATTATTTTTGTGAAAAGTGATACTTTTTTTAAAGATTATTGATTAGAAAGTTCAAATAAATAGAAATATTTTGTAACATTATAAATGTCTTTACTGTAAATGTGTCTTTGCTGACTACAGTAAATGTATTATTTTCTTCCAAAATAATACTACAACTACATTGTATTGTTTCACACTGTTTCTAGTCATCATTATTTCTAGTTTGTTGGTAACTGTGACATTTCTGTACACTGTTTTTCACTTTAGTGTCCAACTTTAAACAGGAATGTTTGCGTCTCCTACAGCTTATGGGTGTGCCATGCATCAAGGTATTTTAATTTTCTTTTATAAAAATAAATTCTGTCTCATATTAATTTGAGGGGTTGCTTGACTAATTTCGACTTTCTCATCACCGTGAACATCAGGCTCCAGGTGAAGCAGAAGCGCTGTGCGCCCACCTGGTCAAAAATGGCACAGCAAATGCTGTAGCCTCAGAGGACATGGACACACTGGCATTTGGAGGGACTGTTCTGCTCCGCCAGCTCAATGCAAAGAAAGACAGGTGAGAAAGATGGCAAAATCTCATTCTGATTGGCTCTGGCTGAAAAGATTTGTGCTTATAAGCTCAATTTTAATAGTGTATTATAAATTATGCTTTATAATTGTAATAATATTATTTTGTAATAAATATGAATAATTAACCCTTAAAGACCTAGGACATTTTCGGGGCACCTGACACACCTGCACTTTACTTTGTTTTTTCAGACCTATTCTAGCAGTCAGCATCAAGTGCTATATATCATTGTAAACAGGAGAACTTGAAGTTTCAGTCTAGCAAATTTAAAGGCACAATTTTTCTTTTGTCTTCTCTAAGAATGAATGAATTTTCAAAATTTTAAGAAAATTGCAAGCAACAATTGGAGGTTTTTCACTGTGCACTCAAACAGAAACTCATGAAGTTTGGATTTTTTTCTTTAGAAAGATGTATTTGGGTGTTTTACACTTCAAAATAAAATTTCATCTACATATTACATTCCCCAAGCAAGTTATAGCCATTTATTACAATATTGGTATAGGCGCTTTTCAGTGAAAAAGAGGTCTATTTAGTTTATTGACAATATAGATGTGTTCAAAAATGTTTAGGAAGTAAAGTAAATGGAAACAGTATTATGTAATAAGAAAACACAGTAAAAAATAAATAAATAAATATAAGATGAGTTTTTTTTTCTTCTTCAGAGAAATATATTTTCAGAGTATGAACAACAAACGCAAACAGTGCAGCAAGTAGTGAAAACAATTGCACAAATGGTCTTGTGCAACAAATATACAAACAGTGCAAATGATTCACAAACTACACACAAAATTAGAGAAAATATACAGAGTGCAACAGAAAAAAAAATAGTGCAAATGATCTTTATAAACTATATGAGAAGAATTACCATAATATAACAGTCAAATGGATCGATCCGCTGGCTGTATTCGCATTTTACCGGGACAGCGCATAGCGACGTGAAAACAAATTCCAGCGCATTATCGGATATGTACTGCTGTTTCATCCTTGCTTTTGTTTTGTTATATGTCAAAGTGCTCTGTCGTGTGTTTTTCTATGCTTTTTCAGAGCGTGCTGTCATGCAAATGTGCTATTTTGTGTTTGTTTTCATGCACGCACGACGTACTTTACTTTCACTTTGAGTTTGTTCAAATTTCCAAAGAAACATGCTAATTGGTGGTTCAAAAGTCCAAAAACTATGTTTATTGGTTGAATAGATGACAGTTTGAACCAATCTGGGCACAGGGGTGGGACTAAGCATCAACAATCGTTCCTGTTTGGTTAAGAGGAACGAAATGCATTGGTTTCCTCTGACAAAATGTGATGACGTAATCACGTTCACTACGGAGCCGCTGAATATCTTTTTAAATCATTCAGATTGGACGAGCGGTTCAAAAGTTATTAGATATTTAATAACAATAGTTATTTTTAGCCGCGGGCGGCTGTCTCGGTCTTTGAGGGTTAATGGATTATTAGTGATATTAATAAATTCTATTATAACAGTTGTTTTTATCATATCATATTTTGTTATAAGCCTGAATTGAGCTCTCATAATGATATGAAGAGTTTGGTTCCAAAACGCGATAAGCGGCATTTAAAAAACAAATTGAGTTCCTGCCAAAATCAGTATTTTATCTGGTCAGTATTGAAAAGTCGATTTTTATTTTACGTGAAATGTCATATCCACCATGTAATTCTGTCATGTTTTTCCCTATTTTCCCAAACTGCGACAAACGCCAGTCTCCCTTCTCTATAGCAGTGGTTCTCAATCCTGGTCCTGAGGGCCCCCTGCTCTGCACATTTTGCATGTCTCCCTTATTTCACACACCTGACTGAGATAATCAACTCATTAGGAGAGAGATCCATGAACTGAACTAATGAGCTGATGATCTCAATCAGGTGTGTTAAATAAGGGAGACATGCAAAATGTGCAGAGCAGGGGGCCCCCAGGACCAGGATTGAGAACCACTGCTCTATAGAATGCGATACATCCGCTCAACCAATCACAGCGCACCATTCCACGCATTGTAAACATTAAAGGCGGCTTTTTGAATACACCCAGCATCCTAGTTTTCCTCACACAAAACACTGTGTGCGACTATTAAAAAAACATTTAGGAGCACCAATGCGACTGACCCGATCAGCATATTTGTGTCTCCGCTGAGAGGAGCTTCAAAAGTTTCTATGTGTTTTTGCAACGTTAAGTAATGTATCACAGACATATCTCACAAATCCCTTCATAAACAAAGTGTAGTGAGACTGTAAATAAGAGATTCATTGTGCAGTAGAGAGTTCTTGATTATAATGGAACTTTGTGAGAACGTGATGAACTAAGATGAGTGACAGCTTTTAATGATTTTTAAGGAAGTTTGTAAATGAGATATTGATTTAATACAACAGTTAAATAAACAAGAAGTTAATATTAAGTTACTTAAATTGTCTGACCATTACACTATTGCCTGATTTTGCTCTATTTCGACGTCAAGACAAGTCACAACTGAGCCGCTGCGCATCTCTATTCAAACACAGCAGTGTTTTGTTTATGAATGAACATGCATTTTAAACTATCGTTTAAATCTAGTGAGTCAGTGATTCAATTTCCCATTCATAAATACTTGCTTTATTCTTGAATGAATCAGCCGTTCAAACGAATCAAATAAATGATATGATTCAGTAATTAAATCAGTGACTTGCCACCACCTACTGGCAGTTTTAGTTTCATTTTTAAAGTATCTTTTCAGTTATTTAAATCATTTAATATTTCTGTATTCAAAATTTTATATTTAAAACATTAATCTCAACATGAATTTATATATTTGATTGCACTCATGCCACCTCAGAGCCTCATTACACAAATGAAAATACACCTACAAGCCACTTTTGTGTTCTTTTGTGCCACCTCTGTAGTACAAATTAATTTTGTTAATACTGATTTCATTTGATTGTTAACTTGTTCTTATTCAGTTTTTTTTATTTTGAAATTTTAAAAAGCTTTAAAAAATATATATTATTAAAAAATTGGCATGAAAAATAACATACTTTTAATAAAGTTACAAAATGCCATTACAAAGGTAAAAAACAACCTTTAATTTACTTTGAGGAGTCAAATATCACCTCATAATGGGAAGGCTAATTTTTTTATCAGATTTTTTGATTATTGATTAGAAGGTGCTCCTGAAATTTTCACTGTGCTCCTAAATTTCTTTAAACGTAAAGCCCTGATGGATTTATTGCATTTTGGGGGAAAAAAAAGAATCAGTTTTTATAATAAATCTTTGAAAATCAAAATCTGGATTTGAATTTTTAATGTTACTATAGATGCTATGTGAAAGTTTGAAACAGAAAATAGTAATTTTCCTCTTGCCACTTTCTTGGTAAAGAAAACACATTTTAACTCAAATTAATCAAAATGGATTTATAGCATTTTGGAACCAAACTCTTCATATGTTATATTTTGTATACCAAATTATTTGTTACAAATATTATATAAATCATGTATTTAATGTTGAGTTATGTAATATTGAATATATACATTTACAACAAGGCATTAATAGTAATTTCTACACATTTTTGGAAAGGCATGTTTTCTGAAATGTAAACTGACAAAGATAGAGAGCTTCTTTGTTAATGATCTTCTGTTTAATTCCATATTAAAATACAGCAATAACTGTCATGAATGCTTCTTCTGCAAATCATTTCTTTTATAGTGAGGTCACAGAGTACTCCTTACCAAAGCTTTTGGAATCTCTAAAGCTGACATATAAAGAGGTATTTTCAAAGTTTTGCCTTTTTTTAATTGATTGCTGACACTTACTCTATATTTTTTTTAAACAAATCTCAGCACCTGACTGTCAATAGCTGCTAATGTACATATCTAAAATGTCTTGATGTAATTGGTATAACTGAGCGTAGTAGTTGTAATTTAATTTTGATTTTGAATAACATTAAAATTATACATGGTTCTTGTTCAAATAGCTAAAAAATCTTAATTTTCTTTCTGTGTCTCTTTCCTAGTTTGTTGACCTGTGTATCTTGCTGGGCTGTGACTACTGCGATAAGATTGGGGGTCTTGGGCCAAGTCGAGCACTGAAGCTTATTAAACAACATCGTACAATAGAGGGTGTGATGGAACATGTCAACAGAAAGGTGCTAGTTCAGAAATAATGTTACAAGCCAAAGAAATCAAGCACTGCTAAAGCTGGCAATGGTCATATTTGTTTTTGTGATGTATATCCTAATTTTCCATTTTTATTTCATTGTGACTTTACTAGAAAGCAACATTCTGATAGTTCTGTTATCACTTATTCACCCTCATTTGCTTTCAAAAGCATATGATTTTTTTTTTTTTATGGAACACAAAAATAGATGTTCAGAAGAATGTTCAGGTTGCTGTTCATACATCAAAATAAAAGGCAACTTTGGCTGTCATTTCTTACAGACACACCCTATTCCTCTAAACTGGCAGTACAAGGATGCCCGCAAGCTGTTTTTTGAAACCCCAAAAATTGACGACCCTGTCCTGGCCTGGAGTGAGCCTGATGAAGAGGGCCTGGTGCAATTCCTGTGCAAAGAAAGGCCTATGAAGTACTTATCTGTGTTCTAGTATTTACTGACATTATGTGATCAAGAGTGAGAGTGTGCATTTAACCTTCTTTGGGTATGCGATCTTGTTCACTGTTTTAAGGGAAGAAAGGGTGCGTGGACGCATGAAGAAGTTTCGCGAGTCTCTCTTAAAGAGAAGAAAGGAAAGGGAGGTGGATGAGAAAATGGGCCAAACTAGACAGTCACGTCTTGAGGAATTTTTCCCTGCGACACGGAGGAGAAAGGTCAGATATTAATTAACAAGAATTGTAAATTGATTGCTTGATTGAAAATTGTAACAAACAATCTTGTCTTACTTATCTAGGCTGAGTCTGCAGGTGCGGGAGCATCCAGTGGGAGAAAGCGATCAAAAGTGAAATAAGATGAATCTCGAAGCATTAATCAAACCATCATGTGGACCGAAGAGTCAAAGGTTTAATGCCATGAATCTGTTTTAGATACTTGTTTTAAACTTGTTTTAGATACTTAGTTTTTTGTTATTGTTGTTCAAATGGCAACATAATGTAAAACCAGTGCCAAAAAAGATATATTTTTAATGTTTTTGTATCATGTACAAAAAAACTTTTAAGTTCAGGAGACTGTATTAAATTACAGTAAACTTCTTTTTATTTCTAAAAGTATACTGTGTTTCATTGTTGCAGTATGAGTGTGGTTTGTATTCAAAGGAATAGTTCAACCAAACATGAAAATTAGCTGACAATTTTAGGCCATCCAAGATATAGATAAAAAAAAAATGAGAAATGTAGAATTAGTGCATCCACTGCAGTAAATTGAATAGGAGTCAGTGAGTCAGAAAAAGAGAACAAACAGCTAATAAAAACACCACAATTGTCCACAAGTAATCAACACTCCTCCAGTTCATCAATTACCATCTTGTGACCCTGGTGAAAAAAACAGCATATGCTGGTAGGTATGTTTTGATGCTGGGATGCTGGTTAGTTAAGTTTTGATGCTGGTTTAAGCTGGTCATGTGGCTTGTCAAGGACCAGCATCAACCAGCAAAGGACCAGCATAAACCAGCACCAAAACATACCTAACTCAGCATCCCAGCATCAAAACATGC